>CM053791.1:288574167-289174167 GCA_028749045.1 Cupressus sempervirens | reverse complement strand
AAAATATAATCAAGATTTACATGATAGTAATATGTACATTTTGTGAGTGTTTTGACCTTGTAATAATGCTTTGTTCATGATGATAGATTTCATTATGTCAAGGTTGATGAGTTTCTCAAATGATTCCAAACCTAATTTGAGTGATACCTTCATTATCAAATGATATAGTATGATCGATCTCTATATTTTCCTTGATGATTCATTCAATGAAGAAAATTGAATGGGTTAGCATATTGAGCTCAAGTCCTTTTTGTTTCATACATTACCTCCTTAAGAGGATGAAAATCTCAATGTCGCAAGGTGCTAGATACCTATCTATGAGTAGGTTCCCTCAAAGCATTGAGACCATGTGTTCATACTTTTCTTCGATTCCTTAGGGATTATGGCATCATGTTCTTACCTATCTTGGACTTTTACCTCAAGGTATTAAAAACCATGTCCTCACCTATCTTGGACTATTTCCTCAAGGCATTGGAACCTGTGTCCTTACTTATCTTGGAATCTACCTGTCTCGAGTGGATTTACTCTACTTCTCCTTAGATTCATCATTTGTTTAATTATATTTCTAGGCTCCTTTAGCAATTATTTTTTTTCCTTCAAAATTTTATTTATTTATTTTTAAAAAGTTTTTAATTTAATTGATTGAATTTTTAAATAATTTTATTCACCCTATAAGATGGCAAGATCATGCTCTAATACCACTATAATGTCCCCACTAATAGGGTTAGTTAAGGACAAGTCATACCTGCAAAAATAAATGTTAGAAACATAATAATAAAACTAACTATGTTACTCTACCCTCTAAATTAATCTCAATCTTAAGGACGTCTCCAAATCAAGTTTCATCACTATAGCTAAATCACCGTCATCTTGGGAGTGCACCCCATAAGATTCTTCTTGGATGGGCATCCTCTATCCAAGGCCAATGACATATGCATATGTTTGACAACATTAGAATATTCTAGCAACATGGAGAATTCTTGGCCATGGTGGTTAGTTCAAGGTGTTAATGCCTTGCTACCCCCATGCTTCGAGTCTTATAATTCTCCTAATAGATTAATGTATTATTACTTGATTTCAATGTTTATTTTCCTTGCAAAGAATTGATTTAATTTCAAATGTATGGGCCATGGCAATTAATATTACTTACAATTCTTGGTTTGATAATCTAATTATAGTTATTTATATGATCTACCTTATTTTTATAATATTACAACATTTCTAATGATCTTAAGGATCCTAATGATTAAATTATGTAAATTATATTAGTAATTAGTAATTACATTATTTGATGTTGCTATTTGTTTGTAATCATAAGAAATTGTTTATCAATTATTTATAATAATATGTTAGTCATTATTTTACTTATGAAGCCAATTGTTTAGGACTTATTTCTTATTTATTTATAGATGATTAATTATTAACATTTATTACGATTATATTTGATTGATTTGATATAATCAAGAATAAGTGATTTATAATGGATCAAGTAAGAATGTCTCTATTTTATTGTTAGAGCAATATTCAGGTGACATTTATAACTTTGGATAGATTTGTACCAATTAGGGGTCATGACAGGATTCAAAGTCTACCCAAAAAAAAATTTGTGAACTAATTAATTGCATTATAATTAATCTTATCAACAATTGACCCTAAACCCATTCTTATGAATATCCCTATTATATAACTAGAAACCCTATCAATTTATTGGAGCATTTACTTAATTCCTTGAATTAAAAGCAAGAAAAAATTGATATACAACCTATCCTAGTTGCATTAAATTGCATAAAACTTGCTTACACAATCCTAATATAACTAGTACACAACAATGGAGATAGAATTCAAAGACAAAAATATGGAAGAACTTCCTCCTTTGCATTAATTTTCATTGAAAATTGCAAAAATGCTTGTAAAACTACAAAAAACCTTCAAAATAAAGTAGTAAATCCTTCAATATTCACTTATGTTTTCATACTTACTAGAGAATACATCATAAAGTTTACAAGAGACTCAATGAACCAACAATAATAACATAATTCTCAAAATTACAAGAAAATCAAACCTCTACTCCACATCCTAAGAATCCTTTTATAGAAAGAATTGTAAAAATCTTTAGAAAGGATTGTAACAATACAAAGAACAACATGATAGACAATTTTTGGTCTATTAAATGGTTATTCCATGAAATTGAAGACCTCAAGGGGAAAAGAAGCCAGGAAGGAAGCTAGAGTATCAACAAAAACTAGGGGCACAACGAAGAGAAGAGAAGCCAGGATGAAAGCCAATGACACTACAAAGTCTAGAGATTCAATGTTGACCAGGAGGATAGAATCACCAAGGTTGAACAAAGGGTCCAAAGGATGGAGTTCTCCCATCAAAAGCTAGCTATTCAAGTGATTGCCACATTGAATGCCCTGAATGAGAATATGAACAGTCTAGGTGAATCACTGAAAAGTGCTAGATTTGGTGGGGAAAAGATAGCAAAGGCTAGTTTGGACATTGGGCAGCCTGAGGATGATTTGGAAGAAACAAGGATCTGACAGATGCTCAGAAATAGGACTACGAGGACACAGACAACCAAAAGACCAATGAAGCTGCAGAGACCCTGTAGGTTCTAGATAGGGAGAACTAATAGTTAATGCTTCCTTTTTGTCTTGTCTTTACTAGTTTAGCTAGTTTTTCTTTTTCTAGTGTAGTTGGTTTTTTGTATACTAGCCGCAAGCCTATCATTTTGGTTTGGCTTTTGATAAGCAAATGCATTGTAGCTGGACTTTTCTTAATATTTCTGTTTCATATATGTTGTAAAAAATTTTGGGTTTTAGGATCCCTGTAAAACTTTTTTTACTTAATCAAAAACAATCTTTAGATGGGAGGAAACTTGTCAAAATTTTAGTAAAAAAAAATCAAAGACATTCCTATTCTGTTACAAACAAAATATTCTTTATAGTTGGCACAAAAAACTAAGATGCAGTTACAAAAATGGTAGGTGGCACTTTTCAACAAACATCTCCTTAGCAAATTCAATTTGTCTTTAGTTCCCATAACCATCCATGTATTTTCTTTTCTTTTTCTATTTCTAAACTACATCTCAACTACATCTAATCACTATCACCAGTTGGCAATGCTTTGATATCTATGATCAACTCCCATATGGTGATATCTGTATCAATATCAAGCTAGGTGACATCTTTGATTGTATCCATCTCTTCTAGGTATTTGGTCCACTTAGCATCAATTATAGCTTGGACCTCAGTAGCCACCTTAGAAATCTTTGCCTCTAGCCTATAGAGCATATCTACCATATCATAAACAACATTGGCACTTACTTCATTGTTACAAAAGGATAAGAACCTAGGATGATCAAGAATATTTTCAAAATATGTTGACCATTCAACAGAGTCCTTTATTTTTCACTCATTGTCCAAAATTGTAGGCACAAAATATGGTGTCCCAATCTTGTTTTGGACTAGCTACATCTTTCCCCCCAAAGAAACCATTCAAATCTCTCACTTTATGAATTGCTAAATCCTTGTGCTCACAATGGTTGTCTTTGGTAGGTCCTTCTTCTAGGAAATTATAGTAATTATACTGTCAAAGAATTGAATGGAGGGGCTTGATGTGTTGAATGGTGGAAATAATGGAGCAATTGCCTCTACACACTTGTCCTCCACTCCTTCTAATGTAATGTGGTTGCCATGCACATTTTGTGAAACTGTCTTTAGTGCATTGATCTTGTGAATGAACAAATTTGTCATAGCTCTGATTTAAGACTCTTTGCTAGCTTCTAGCTTTTCTTCATTAATTTCCATAAGCTGGCCTGATATTTCCCCTATTTCAAAATTCTAACCCTCTATTTGCACATTTTTGTTATGAACTTCTATGACAATTCTGACAACTTTCTTCAATTATATCACCTCCATCTCGAGCTTAATAATGTTCTGCTGTAGGACAAAAGTTTTCTTCATCTGTTCTTCATAACTCCTTGTCCCAATAAATCTTTCATATGTTTTGTCAAGTTGGGCCTAAAGAGTGTCCATCTTGTGCTTACCCATTAATGTTACTAAAGTATGCATCCAAAAAATATAGTCACTAGAAGTAGATAGCACATGCAAAAATATAACTTTTTCCCTAGGGGACTCTTTGATTTCCATGAGAGTGGGTTTATCATTCTCTGGAGCTAAATTCCAAATTTCCATTGTATGGGCATCCACATTAAACCTTGATCCTATCATCTCCCCATATTGATTCTCATCCTCAAAAGAAAATGATTTTTCTTATCTTCTTATTTGATCTAATAGAAAAGAAGAGCTTAGATCCCATCCTAGGAAAATAATCATTCCACTCCTTGTTACTAGATCTCTAGCCTCTTTAGCAGTAAGGGTTTCATTGGCAAGGTCACACTCCTACAAATTTTGCATAGACCTAGTAGTTACTTCATCTAAATCTCTAGGCTTCATCTACAATTTTAATTCATTTCTTTTTATTTTAAATAGGAAGTTTTTAAATTCATTTGACTTGATAGAATTGTCATCATTCATAAACTCCTTAGCCTCAATGATTCTATCATCAATCATTTGTGCCTCTAGTTACAATCTTTTTGTTCTCTGCTCATCTTCAGATGCCTAAGATATTAAGAATCTTCTCCTAACATCATCAAAGTATTTTCCCCCCTTTGGAAAGATTTTTAGAGAGTTTTACTGAGCCTTATCTAGTATTTCTACCATTTTCTACTTCTTATGTCTTTTTTCCACCCATGCATAACTCTCAAGAACATCTTGTTCAAGTTGGTCATCTTTAGACTACTCGTCCTCATTAGATGCCTCCACTGTGTATTCATCATCAGAATATTCTAAGTCAATCTTCTTTCTGATTGCCTCTGGAACTTGAGACACCAACTCATCAAAATTCTCTACACACTTATCTAATCTAGCCCAATATTATTCATCAAGATAAAACCCTTTAAAAGATGGGTCTTCCTTTCTCATTTCTTGCTCATAACCAACGATATCTTTGTAATTAATCATTCTTTCCCTATAGACATCCTCACTCAACACATCAATAATAACAACCTCTTCCCACATAGGCTTTATAGGGGGCAAATTATATCCTCTCATATTCTTTAAGGCATGTCTTACTACATTATAGGGGTCATAAGTTCTGACTGGCCCAATTGGCATTTTATAACTTTGTAAAAATGAATTGGTCTACTCAATGGCATTCTCGCCAATTTCAAAATCTCTGTCCTTAGTACATCTACATAGAAATATTCCCTTTTTGACACCTTTCCCTAAATATTTCCTATTTAAAGAAATAAATTGCCAAAATATTTCTACCAACCCTAGCCTCTAAGGGACATATTTAGGAAAAATATGGGGTGGTTGATGACATCTAATTTTTTTTTATAACAATATATTCTTCAAATAAGGAAACACTACAATCATGAGTCAATTGTTTTCCAGCATCAAAGTACCATTAAGGTCTAACAACTTTCCTAACATTTCTAAGATTTCTTTCAATTATACATTCTATCATTTTGAAAACTAGATGAACAAAATTATTATAAAAAGAGACAACATTTGAATATGGATAATACATTTGCCATACCCATGTCCATCTTTTCACTCGAAACCTCTCTCTCCACTCTTGTGTTGACTCGAATAAGCTTTGATCAGATATGTCAACATTCTTTGAAAAGATAAGGTGCATGATCAGGGAGTAGTGAGAGAACTTGAAATCCTTTAGCTCTCCTTATTGGGCAGTAGTAATTTCTTTGTGAATACTCTCAATGATGTATTCTATAAAATCATATCTGACATAATTATTTGGGTCTTGAATATTCAAAGCCATGACATAATATACCCCTAAAGCATTTATGGTTCCATCTGAACCTAGGGCTTTGACAATCCCAAACACAATATTCTGAAAGTACCTTTAAAAGAAATACAAGGGCATGATTTCCTCAATATCTCTCCTCTTTGGAATCTCTACTACATCATTCTTCACCTTGGGAATGTATCTAGTCATGTTTTTACCCATATAAAAACTCTTATGTTTTTTGAAATTCTCATTCAATTCTTTAATATCAATTGGCAATGACATAGGTCCACCCAAATCAAATGCCTCTATGAATGTATCCTTATCTAATGCTAGAAAAATAGTTTTATCCTTCCTATGGAATGACTTATTAACATGATTATAACATTTTATTAATGCCTTGACCAAATCCACATCCACAAACACTTCTAGCATTATCAATTTTCCTAAATTTCCTACCCAAGGGTTGCAAATTGGAACTTCTTTCACTCTGTTCTTATAGAAAAACTAGAATAATTCATACCCATTTGTATCAGGGACAATTGCATCTCTGACATTGCATATGGCTCTTTGAATGGAAGGTCGTTGGCATTCTCAGCATTTGTTTAACCAAGCAAGATGTGTATCCATTCTTTTACAAATGTGTTGGGAACCTTTGGTGGTGTAGCTAGTTCTTCAATTACTATGAGTGCAATCAATTCTCCTTCTCTTTGAGCCAATTCTATAAGTGTTTTCACTAATTTTTTATGTTATGTTGATGAAAAATCACTTAAATATTACTTCTGCACTTTAAAATCACTCAAAAAATTCATACAATTGAGAAAATGGTAATAACAACTTATTTCTTTCTAGGCTTTATCAACTTTTGTGATGAGAGCATAGCTTTAATTGGCATTTAAGGGTGGAACACTTGAAAAATCATTAATCTTTGAAAAATAGGTCAAATCTAAGCTTTTTTCAAATTTTTGTATATCCAACTCATCCCATCTTCATCTAGCTCAGATTTTGCCTTTGAAAAGCCATTTTATGCTTTAAAACTCATAGGTGTGACATTTGCAAACAAGATCATTTCACTACATCACACCAGAATCTCTTCTTTTCCTATTTACATTCGTGACTAGGAAATTAGGGCTTTATTTTTTAGTGCTTTGCACCCTCACACTTGATCTTTCTCCTTACTAAAACATGGCTTACAATGTCGCAAACTCTTTATTTATCATTTAATTGTGGCATCACAACTACATTTTAACATAATTTTGTGATCACTGTGACCTTGTGAAAAACCCTTAACTTCTAATACTTCACAACCTCATCATAGTCTAGCCATCAGAATATTTTATAATTGCGACCTTGTGATACTTTAGATTTTACTTTATTGCTCCCTCGCAACTCCAAAACTAGGCATTCAACTTAACCATACAATGATGCACTCAGCTAGCTAGGTTAACATTTCTTTTACCTCACAACTTCACAACTTAGTTTTCTAATTTCTTAGGAAATCTTGTGAACGTGCACTTCCTTATCAATCATGACTTCACATCTTAACTTAGGATGTTACTTAAACTACATGCGAGCATGTAATAGCCTTTAATTTATCTACCCTTGCCATTTTGCAACTAGAAAGCATTCACTACAATTAAACCTTGCGAACATGCACTTTACAAGCATTCACAACTTCACTTCTCTAAACCCTGGTTCATTTACATTGCCTGCAATGATGCACTTAAATAAACCTTAACCCAACATTAACTCCTTGCCTCCTCCCAGCTTATTCTTGACCATCTAACTAAACCTTTGTAATGTCGTGCCAATAGTTTTTATTGACTATCTTCCTTCATTCACACAATCACACCCGTTAGTGCCTTAAGCCAAAATAAGGATGCAAACATGTGCTCTTCTTTGCTTGACATAGTTGCAACTTAACATATATGAAGCTTTCATGAAATATAATAAGTATTTCAAAACTTAGGATAAGAGCGCATGAATAGAGAAATACATACATCCTTTTAAAGATTAAAATTATTTTGCATGAGCTTCAAAAGATTAGAAAAGAACTTGCCTAGGGTTTTTCTTAAGGGTTGACAAAATTTCATAAACCCTAACTTATTCTCAACACATTTCTTCCTGACAATTTTTAGAATTTTGCACAAACTAGGTGAGTGAAAAATTAGGCCGTCAAGTTCCTTCCATGCCTTGAAGTTATCTCTATTCAGTTTAGGGATCTCCCTTCTATAAGATGTCCCAATTTTTAGGTTAGGTCCTTGAAACCTTCTCTGCAAGTACCAAAAGCACTGATACCAATTGTTAGAAAAATAAGAGTAACTAATAGGTGAGGGTGAATTAGTTACCACAAAAATAAATCCTAGATCCCTTGGATGTAAATACAAATCAAATTATAACTTCTGCTAAAACTCAATTAATATAGAGGCACTTGGTTAACACTAACAATTTACTATCACTCAGCAAGTACTGAAATATCAACTGTAACTCAGTAAATAATTAACGTGCAGATCTTAAGATTTAAGTGTGATTAACCTTAATTAACTTAGTTTCATACATGAAAGAAATAACATGAACACAAGTGACACTAGGATTTAACGTGGAAAACCAATTTGGGAAAAACCACCAATTGCAACTAGTTACTATTTTTCATTCTTCTAAAGTGAGCCCTGTTAGGAGCCAACCTTGTTAAAGGTTACAAAACACACTGTTAGGTGTGACCTTATTAAAGGATTTAATCGCCCTATCAGGAGTGGCCTTGTTAGAGGTATTTAGACACTTCAATCTAGAAATGCCACCTTGTTAGAGGATTTGGCAAATAGTTGTTAACTTTGTTAAGAGATTTGATACACTACTACAATTATTAGAGAGTAAAAATGATATGACCTAATTTTTGATGCAACTGTATTGCTGATTTTAGATCTCTATTTAGGCTTGAATACTTGATCTTCCTTGATTAGATAAAAATTTTCAGCTTGGTCAAATTAGGATACTCTGCTATCCTTCCAATTCACTTCCTTGGTTTTTCTTTTCAATCCCATGCTTCTCATATTCAATCTCACAACTTGACCTTATACTTATATCTTTTTCCTTGTCAAGTTGGCTTGAACACATTTAGAAATATTCAATATTCATCCCTTAAGTCAGATAGACTAAACAAAAAAATTCATTAAACTAAATATTCTGATTTAAGAAAATCCTTCGTTAGCCGACCCATCTCAAATGACATTAACTCTAAAATGATTTTCTTGTGTTAACCAAGTGAACTTGGTTAACACTTGAACTTCATAAACTTCCTTTGGTAATTGAGTGAGCTTGGTTAACACTGAACTTCTATGAACTCTCTTTGGTGCTTAAGTAAACTTGGTAGACATTGTCTTCTAAACTTGGTTTACTCTAGAATGCTTGACAAACACTAGAAATTTTCTTCATCACTTGAGTGAGCTCGAAAGACATTGATAATTAAAGATATGACATTTTGTACAAGATCAAAGAAAATATATAATTAATAAATTATTTTCAATAGTGGGATAAAAATATGAAGGATATATAATGAAAGGGGATTAGCAATATCATATGTAGGAATATTTTTGTAAGAATATCCCTAAGGGAAAAATTCACCCAAAAACTAAGAACTCAAACACAAGCACAACTGCAGACCAGAAAGAGAGAGTATGATCAGAATGATGATATATTCATTCAATATGCCATGCTAAGAGTACACTAGGAGTGCCTATATATAAAGGCCTTTGAGATACATCTAGAATGCCTCAGAATCAACTGCATGATATGTCATACAACTAGACACATGTCCACTAGATATGGGTTAGCCTCTATTAAGTAAAAAAGTAAGTGTGATGATGAGATGATAAGCCTACAAGGGTGTAACATGAAAATTAGTATTGTAGGCAACATGTGCTAAAAAGGGAGTGAAAATAACTATGTTGTCTACATGACAACTCAGTGAATGATGCAAACTCTAGTGTTGTAGACACCATGTGCTGAAATAGAGTTGTGTACTTTTGTGTTGTCAACATGACAAAACAAAAAAGTGCACAAAATCCTAAGTGTCTCACAAAATAAAATAATAAAATAATGCAATATAATAAAATAATGTATTAATGCAAGTAAACTTAAGTAAGTGTAAATAGTAAATATGTATTTACACCAACACCCCCCCTTAAGTGCAACTTAGGGGAATGCCTTTAAGCTTACAAAAACTAGGATGAAATGGAGGATGGGTCTTGGCTACTAGGCCATGTTAGGTACCCATGTACATAATGAAATGCAATCTCTTATAAAGTGAAGAAAGAGGGAAAACCTCATGGGAAAAACCCTCCCCCAAAAAGAGAGATGAATAGGGATTTATGGATGAATGGAGTAATCAAGACCCCCCATTACGACATACATCCAGTATATACAAAAATGAAGAATGAGAAGAACTAGACCTCATAAGATGGAAAAGTCCCTCCCATAAGAAAGAAGAGGAAGATAGACAAGGTAGTTCCCCCCCCCCCCCCCCCCCCCCCCCCCCCAAATGAAGAATGTCTGTTAGTGAAACTTGCTCTGATGAAGAAGCTAGTCCAAGAGTGCAGAATGATTTTTGTCCCCTTTGGAAGAAACAAAGGAAAAGGTACAATCTTGAAGATGTATGGTGGCCCTGAAACTTGCTCAAGTATCCCTGTGCTGATGCTGATATTCACCCCTTCCAACTGTGCTAAAAATAATGAATGTAGATCTGGAAAGGATGTCCATTGAACTTGTTCCAATGAACCATCTGTCTCCTTAACTGACAAAGAGACCTCCAACAACTATTGTTCATCAGAATCGACAATCATTCCAACTTGTGAAGATTGATCTTGTAGAGAATTGACATGAGGGTTAGAGTGAGCCCTCACAACAACTGTAGAAGGATCACCTTCATCAAAGAGAAGATGCAAGTCCTTAAGTATGTCTCCCAAGTCTATGATGTGTGACTCTACAAAAAAACCTACAATGCCTTCCATGTAGTCATCAACTGAAGCTAGAGCTAGAAGACAAGATGTACCATGTTGTGCTGGACCTTTCACTATGGCAATATAAGCATGTGGACTAGAATAATGTTGTAACCTCTTAGTACAACTATCGATAGAAACCCACATGCCTAAATTTGTTGAAGCACTATTACTGGTGTCACTATTAGTTTCCATTGTGTATGAAGTGCAGAGAGGAGTAGAGGATAAGCTGGGTGAACTTTCCTCAAAGTAAACATCCTTCTCCACAAAAATGTCACGAGTCTCTAGATCCATAAGTCTGTAAGCCTTTGCATTGTCTTCATAACTGATGAAAGTACAAGGCCTAGGTGCTAGTGCCTTACAAACCCTAGAAGATAGGTTTTCCCATTCTGGACAATCAAAGACTTTGAAATGACTCAAAACTAGTTTTCTGCTGCACCATGCCTCAAAAGGAGTCTTCCCATCTAGGGCATTATGAGGAGACTTATTAAGTATGTGAGTAGTACTGCTAATGGCTTCAACTTCTAATGCAGGATCAAGAGACTTGGCCTTTATCATGCAACTTTCCATGGACTTGAGAGTCCTAATCCTCATAGCTGCAACATATGTCTTTTGTCGACTGAATACTAGTGGGTTCTGAATATCAATCCCCTCAAGTTTGCAAAAGTCCCTAAGTCTTTTGTCCACATATCTATTCCGATTATCCACCCATAGAACCTTGATGAATTTCTTGGATTTGTGTTCAACATGAGTCTTAAAGGCTTGAAGCTTATGAACCACTTCACTCTTATGATGAAGGAAGTAGACCCAAGTGAATCTTGAAAAGTCATCAACAAAAGAAGGATGTAGTGGCCTTGGCTGACTGATGTCACTGCAAAAGGGCTTGCTAAAACCATGTGAACTAACTGGAGAACAATTAGAGCTCTAGAAGCTTTGCCTTTATCACACTTCTCCTCGAGATGCATATCTATTGAAGATGATGAAGAGTCTCCCTTAGAAAAGTTGATGTTAGGTAGACCTTTGACCATGTGTTTAAAGAAAAGTTGTTGAAGATGGAAAAAGGCAAGGTGACCAAACCACTCATGCCATAATGTGGTTTGTGAAGTAGAGTGAGTCAACAAGGCTTGAGAAGGAGACTTAGGCACAAAGTGGGAGAAAGAATAAAGCCTCTTGTCATCATTGACTTTCCCTACTGCAACCAATGAATCATCTTTAAGACTACACACCATCATTGAATCTAGAAGGAACTCAACTTTGTGACCATATTCAAGGTGAGTGATTTGGTAAACTGATAGGAGATTGGAACTAAGGTTTCGAACATAGAGAACATCTTTGAATTCCCCATTGTCCATTTCCACATGTCCTTTTCCTTCAACTTCCATTTTAGTATCATCTCCCACGAAGATGTGTGGTACCTTTGATTGCTTCAATGAAGAAAAATCTCCCTTTGAAGAACCCATATGATAGGAGACACCTGAGTCAAGTATCCATTCTGAAGAACTTGTGTTTTCCATAAGTGCTTGCCCTTACCCTTTGAAGAGGTTGGAGTTAAATCCTTTGAAGTACCTAGCACTTGAATCTTGTTCTTCCTAAGTAGATTTTCTAACTTGTCAATTCTTTAGTCTTGCAATGATGCTCATCATGATTTGACTTTTTTCAATATGCACAAAAAGTTTGTCCTTCTTTTCATTACTTCCCTTCTTGTTGGAAGAAGAATTGCCTTGCTGTGAGGAGGATTGGTGTGTCTTGGATTGTGATTTCTTCTTCCACTACTTCTTGTTGTTGTTGCTTTTCCCTCCTTGACTTCATTGGTGCTCATCACTAGCCACCAAGCTTTGGTCTTTGATGAATTGATAAGTCCTAAATCCATCAAGTGAGATTGTTCAATAATCAACATCTTTGCAAATGCATCAAATGTAGGCTTCTGGAAAGCAGTTCCCATGGTCAACCTATGAGTATTAAAACTCAAAACAAACAAAACATACTTTGAAGGTAGCCTCTTCAAGATGTGATGAATCAACTTGTCATCCTTCATGGGATTTCCACAATCTTTAAGTAATGCCCTATACTCATTGGCTTTGTTGATGTAATCCTGAATTGTGTCAAATTTCTTTGGATCCAAGAGAAGTAGATTGTCCTCAATTTGAAATCCCTTTTCTTCATCCACCTTACCATACAATTGTTCAAGTTTATCCCAAGTTGGTTTGGATTCTTTACAACTAGCAATGTGAAAGAAGAGATCTCTATGTACACAACTCCTAATAATTCCTAAAGCCTGTTTTTCTTTTTTCTCCCATTCAATGAGTTCTTTAGCATCAGTGAGTTTAGGAATTGTACCATCAACATAAAGACTATAACCATTTTCCATTAATCTACTCCAAGCAATATCTTTCCATGTAGAATAATTGCGTGAAGTTAGAGGTGGACATTTAGATGAACCCATGATGTAGAAAATGAAAAGAGCACAAAAGAGAGACACAACAGCATAGTAAACCCCCCCCCCCCCCCCTTTCACTCAATAAAAAGACCCCCCAAAAAAAGATGCTTTTGGCACCTTACAAGTAGTGCATGTACAATGGGCCACTTGTCAAAATGAACAATGTCGACTTTTTTATTTTTCTTTTACAACTACCTTTTGAGGCCTAAATCTATTACTAAGCACTGTAGCTCAGATGTATAACAATTCTAAAAAGTACTCAAAGCTTTACAATGTAGAAAAAGCCCTAATTTCAAAAGATAGAATTTTGTCCATACAACCTTAGAATCTAACTATAGATCTAGAAAGTAGACAAAAAATAATGCACTTTCAAAAAAATAGAACCTAAAAAGGTGACTAGATGTGTCTATACGGAGCATTTGAAGTTGTAAAATGCAGGATTATGCAGGTATAGTCACCAAAAATGCAATTTTCTAAAAAATCCTTGCACCAAAACTAGAAAAAAATACACCACTAGAAAATTTATGAAATTCTACCCAATTTCAAAAAAATTTGCACCTAAATCAGAGTTCAAATGACCAAGTTATGGGCTCGCAGAGTAAGGCTACCAAATCAAAAAGCAATCTGGAGAGGGGTCTAGCAAGAAAACCACTTGATTAAAATTTGATAGTCAAATGACCGTTGCAACAATTATAAATAGCTTGGTTTTGACGATCAAAAAATTGTCAAATTTAACCTAGTGAAATGATGATGTTAGCAAAAATGGCCCCTTGGTTGATGTGGTTGTCCATACGGTATGGACTATATGACTGTACAATAGTTTGTAGATGTGGTGAGCTGATGTGTATGACATGTGGCAAATGCCATGGAATGATGATGGGTCTTTATAGAGTGACATGGCCAATGTATGGAAGGTTACATGTGGCACCATTGTGTCTTGCATGTAACCTGTACCTAGCTGACTGTGTGGGTTTGCATGGATAGGTCCACATGGCTGTGCTATCTGCTAAAGTCTATTCCACATGGTGTTGCATGTGTGTGGGCTGCATGCATGTCAAGAAACTTGAGTGTGGCCTAGAATTTATTAAAACAATGGTAGAAAGTGGGTTTCAAGTGCCAAGAAACTCTGCTGTAATATTTAACATGACGACCAAAAATCCAATGCGCGGGGGTTGGGAATCACCTGAGATGCGGCCAAAATATTTGCTGCAGCATGCCAGAGGTTGAGAATATCTTGTTAGTCACCAGAAATGTGAAGTTTGTGGGCTGGGAGATTAAAATGGGTGCCAAATTTTGTAATTATTTATCCCACATTGAGTGGGGAAGTGCGGTGAGTGTTGTTCAAAAGTTGGAAGCCGCAAAAGCTTTGTAAAAAAAGCTTGCTAGATTTTGGGCTTGGCCACTAGTGGAGGGATTATCATTGAACTTTGTAGAATATATCTCCCTATACCAGATTTAATGTAGATCTACTTGTAATATGGCTGCCAAAGATGTTGGAATATTTTTTGAAATATTCTCTGCACCACAAAAAAATTTGCGCAAGGCCGGATCTGACAGCCCAGTTTTGCAAAAAAATTTCTCTACCTAATTTTTTTTTTGAAAGAATTCCAAAAAAATGTAGAGAGTAAAAAAAACTAGATTTGAATTAAAAAATTACAGATCTAAATATCATAGCCATGTTGTAAATCGAGGCCTTCGATTGCCAATTTGCAAAAAAAAATTGCCTCACAGTCAACTTTTGGCCAAGGTGGCCAAGTTTATAGTCTATCTTCATCGAATCAACATTCTAGATGCAATGACGAGGTTAGATATGGCTCTAGACACTCCCAATTTTTGTAGTACTCTAGATTCGAGTTGAGGTGCTAAAGCAACAATGGTCTCGAATGACTATGTGATGAGAAAATCTCCAAGCTCTGATACCATGTAAGAATTTTCCTAAGGGAAAAATTCACTCAGGAATTAGGAACTCAAACACAAGCACAACTATAGACCAAAAAGAGAGTGTTACTTAAGTTTACTTAGGTTAATGCATATTTTTTAAAGTGGTGATAGTTTGAACCAATGTACTAATGGTAGGATCAAGAGAAACACTAATAAGCATAGGTATGTTAGATGGCTTAGAAAAGTTAAAAGAAGCATAAAGAATTTGTAAATATATCAATGAAGGATGAGAAGGAATGGGCAAAGGGTTTGAATAAGTAAAAGGAACCACATTATATAAAGGTAATGAAGAAGGAATGGAAGTAGGAGGAACACTCATAGGAAGAAAAAGGCTTGGAAGACTAATACTTAAAGGAGTAGACACATGGGTAGAAGTAGTTATAAGAGGTGGAGCATATGTAGGTATGTTAGAAAGAGTGGTATAATTTGGGATAGAAGGTTTAAAGACTATGGAAGAAGGAGGATATCCCATCTCTTGAGAATATTCTATCAAAGACTTAGCATGAGTATTAATAAAGTGAGATTTACCACTCAAGATAGAAATATTATTGTCATAATTATTAAAAATCTTCTTAAGAGCTTCAATATTAGCAACACTATCATGATTATGATTTTCATGAGCAAGCCAAGTTTCCAATTTATCAAATTTTCTAGAAATCTTATCAACTTGCAAAGGAGGAAATCTTAAAGTTCCATCATCATCATGGGATGAGTGAGAAGATTTATGCTCCATTATAGGATTAAGATCATGAGTAAAGATGTGAATGTCATCATGAGTCCTAGGAAGAAAAGAGGAACCATGATCAAAGGAGTCCATAGTGAGCCTAAAGCTTCACCTAATAGGAATGCTATAGGTTGGACTTTGTGTAATTAAGCTCATAAAAGAGGAGATCACAAAAGATAACCTAATGTGATCTAACCATGAAAATATAATAAAGAGCATAATTTTAAATAGGGATCTAAGCACAAGATAGCCAAAATTTAACTCTAAAAAGAGAAGGGCACAAATCAAGTTCACCAAAAGAAGGTAAACACCTATAATAATCTAACACTAAAAGAAAGGGGAACTCATCAGCTTCACCAAAATTACTTAGCGGTAAAATGGAAGTACTTTAAACAAGATGTAGAATTCCACTTTACATGGTCACTAATCTATTCAAATATGTATGTTAGGGAAAGAGGGGAATTTTCAAATATGATTCTACTTATGATCCAAATTAGATTAGCTAGGACCCAAGGGAATAAGGGAGTTAATTCCAAATTTAGGTTATAAAGAAGAATACAATAGAAGGAAATGTACTCTCTTAGGCCCTTAATAGGATAATGTGAATGAATTAAGCTAATTGATTAAATAATGTAAATCTAGATGCTATGTAAAGACAATAAACCCAATTAAGATGTAATTCTAGGGTAAAGAAATGAAAGGAAATAAAATATGAAAGACTCACCTTGAAATGTGTGGAGGAAGATGGATTCTTTCTCCATAACTTGTAGATCTAAATTGTATCTAAAAAACCATCAACAAATCTTGGAATGAAATGATGAAAGGAACAAAATTGAGAAATCTCCCTAGAATCTAAGACTGAAGGACTAGGTTGAGTTGGGAAGATTTCCTACAACTATTGAAAATAGATTGATACAAATATGATAAATGTGTTTCAATCATTGTTTTGTCACTGATGTCAAACCTTCTTTTTGCTGGTAAGACAACTACTTATATGATTTAAGTACTATCACTTGTTTGATTGATGAAGAGGATTTGATCAAAAAGATGTAACAAAAGCATTAGAGGAAAGGTTGAGTTATCATATAAAAAGGAGAACAAAAATAAGCTAAGACAGTGATATCATAGTGCACTGATAATCTACTTAAGGCTACAAAGGTTGGTTACACTAAGCAAGTTCAGAAGAACATGTTAAACAATGTTTGTCTACCAAGCTTGACTAAATGGATAGTAGGTGCTAAGTGAAGGTAGTGCAACTTGAGTAGAAAATTAGTTGGATTCGAGTAAAAGTTTATTTTAGTGTATGCTAAGAAAAATAGTGGATACCAAGTAAAGTTTAGTTGATGCCAAGCAACAGTAAACTTTAGTTCATGTTGAGTGATTTTTTAGAGGATGACGAGCAATGCAGTATGTGCTAAGGATAAAAAACAAGTTAATGCTGAGTGCCAACATTATTAGAAAGATTGTGAATTTGATAGATCTCAGCTGACGAGTTTTTTTTCTTGGATTGTGTAAAATAGGTGGAAGATAAGATTGATGAACTGGTGGTATAGAATTCATGGTAAACCATTTTGAGGAAAATTAAAAGAGCATTGAAGGAGAAGTGATTTATTTAATCCTACCTAATCTTTCCTAACCCTAAATTGGACAATGGAGAATGAACAACAAAAGATATTAATTCTCTATTTATAGAGATGGCTGGTTAGAAGGAAGGGTTGTCATGTGTGAGAACCTAAGGAAGACAAGGAGTCATGGGTATTGCTTCATTAGGTGACCTAAGTAAAGAATTTGCATTGGCATGTTAAGCAAGTAGGCTTAAGGGTATGAATGCTTGAAGGGTAAACAAGCTATTCAAGATGAAATCTATGAAAGCCAAGAAAAATGGAGGACTAAAATGGAGATCTATAATCTAAAAATGGAGTTGTAAGTCATTATTAGATCAAATCCTTACTGTTACTCTCTAACAATTGTATTAGTCTAGGGTAAATCCTTTGAATTAAGGTTGACCTAATAGTCATTTGTAAATCCTTTAACTACGTGACATTCCAATTGAATGGTCTAAAGTCCTCTAATAAGGCTCACTCCTAATAGGGTGATTGAAATCCTTTAACATGATCACATTTAATAGTGTGTATTGTAATCTTTAACAAGGTTGGCCTTTAACAAGACATCACTTTCACTGGTGGTTTTTCCCAAATTGGGTTTCCATGTAAATCATTGTGTCAAATGTGTTGTTGAATCTATTATGTTTCATGTTTACATTTTTGCAAATTGATTTGACAATAACCTACAAGTTTTAAGTGAATACATAACCTTATGGATGCATGCATGATGATAAATGTTTTATGGGTTCACTAAGTTGTGAAAAGTTTTATTTATGCATCTAGACCTTCAATAATTGATTCACCCCCCGTCTTAGTTATTCTAAAGGATTCCAATAGTTGTATCAGAGCCATCTTCTTAGGAAGACTAGTTTGAAGGTACTAAAAGCACAAAGATCAAGATGTAAAAAAGAGATGTACCCAAGCTTAATATAGATAACTATCCTGCATGGAAAAGTTTGATGAAGCTACACTTTGGAGGACTTGGAGATCATGCAAAATTTACCATTACTATTAATCATGTTGATCCTATTGGAGCTCTAACTATAGAGGATATAAAAAAGAAGAAAGGACACAACTAGGAAATGTTGGATATTGCCTCTTCCCTAAGCTATGCTGAATTTGATGATATCAAAGGTCTTGACAGTGTAAAGAAAATGTGGGATACTTTAACCACCATCTATGGGGGACACAAGAATATTCTAAGAGCCAAAGCTAAAAGTCTTAGAGGTAAGTTTGATGATATGAGAATGAAAGAAGGTGAAAAGATTACTCAATATTGCCCAAGGATAAAAGATGTTGATAATACAATAAGAGGAGCTACTAGTACAATAGATGATGATACTATACTAAGTAAAGATTTAAGAACATTACTACCTATATATGCTACCAGAGTTTCTACAATACAAGAACTGAGATGTGTACCATGGAATACTCTATCTCTTGAAGATCTGGTAGGTAGACTCATTGATTTTGAGCTATCTAACTTTGACAATTACAAACTTGAAAATATTGAATCTACTTTCAAAGCTAAGCTGTTATTGAAGGAGCTTGATGAGAAGAAGAAGACGAAGAAAAAGACAAAGTATGTGTCCAGTGATAGTGACGCAAATGAGGAGGATGTAGAACAACTTGAAGCACTATTGTCAAGTAGATTTCATAGATGTAAAGTCAAGTTTAAAGGTAAATTACCCATCATTTGTTTTAATTACAATGAAGTTGGTCATATTACTGTTAGATGTCTAGAGAAGAAGAACTAGAGAGGTGGTGACAAGTACAAAAGTAGAAGAGATGAAGACAACACAGATTACAAAGACAAAGGCAAGAAGTATTGCTACATTGTTGAAGAGGAAACAAAAGATGAATTTGAGGAAAATGATGATAAGGTGGTGTATGTTGCAATGAAGGAAAAATTTGATGAAGATGAGACAACTGCACTTGTGTCTTGTGTGAACAAGAATGATAGATGGATCATTGACAGTGGATTTTCACATCATATGAATGGAGATAAAAGTAAGTTCATTACCTTGTATGGTTATGATGGAAATAATGTAAGATTTAGTAATGATGCACCATAATTGATAAAAGGAAAAAGTTCTATCAAAATCACAAAAAATATTCTATGTGACAATGCTTACTATGTTGAAGGACTTAACTATAATCCTTTGAGTGTATCACACCTGAATAATTTAGGATGTAAGGTTGAGTTTGAGAACAAGATTGCTAAGATATATGATATTGATGGAAAACTGATTGGAAATGGTGATCAAACTAGGAGTAATCTATTCTATCTTGATAAAAAGGATGCTACATGTCTAATTGTAAAATTTTATGATGTATGGCTATGACACAAAAGGCTATATCATGTTAGTTTTGATAACTTGGTTAGTATTAGTAACATGAGAAAAGTTAGAGGTTTGCCTAAGTTAAAGAAGCCTGATAATATAATGTGCAGACAATGTCAGTTAGACAAAATGAAAAAGTCAAATTTTAAGAGTAAAACTCATACCTCTAAAGGAATACTAGAGATTGTTCATACTAACTTGTTTGGACCAATTACAGTGCAAAGCTACAAAGGAGATAAGTATATTTTTCTACTTGTTCATGATTATTCTAGAATGATGACAGTTATATTTTTGAAACTAAAATATGATGCTTTCCAAATGTTTAAGTGGAACATAGCAAGAGTTGAGAAGGAAACAAGAAAAAGTTTGAAATGTTTGAGATCTGATAGAGGAGGAGAATTTACATCAAATGAATTTGAGATGTTCTGTAATGACAAAGGAATCAAAAGACAAATCTCTTCTCCTAGAACCCCTCCACAAAATGGAATGTCTGAAAGGAGGAATAGATTTGTAATGGACTGTGCTAGAACACTCATGATAGAGAAAAATGTTACTTTGAAATACTAGAAAGAAGCTATAAGTATAGTTGTCTTTACCTTGAATTGTGTTCAAGTCAAGAAAGGTAGTCATTTAACAAATTTTAAACTATGGTATGGATACTCACCTAATGTAAAATATTTTAAGGTATTTGGAAGCCAATGCTTTATTCTGAAAGATTTTAGGAAAGGTAAAATAGATGCAAAAGGTGAAGAAGGTATATTCCTAGGTTATTCCACAAGAAGTAAAGCTTATAAGTGTTTAAATACTAACACTAAAAAAGTTGTGGAAAGTATAATTGAAAAATTTGATGAATATATAGAAGTACATGAGATTGAACCTATGAAAGAAAAAGAAGAATAAAAATCATTTGTATTCTTTTATGAAGGTATGTCTACTAAAGAAGATGCTATAAATCAAGGTACAAACCAACAACAAGTTTAAGTAACTGACAAGTCTCATAATATGAATGGTGAGTTGCATTTAGGAACTGAGCCACATTTAGATGCTAAGTTACATAATGAAGTTGAGGGAAATTTTGATTTAGAAATTAGTGTACATGAGGGAGATGCTAAAATACCTGACAGAGACATACATAGTGACTCTAAAGTAGATAGACCAAATAAAGAAACTAGAGCTGAACCAAGATTGTCCAAATATGTCAAGAGATATCATCCTTCTATACAAATCATTGGAGATAAAGATGCTAGACCAATGAAAAGAAACAAGTTGAGAAATGATACATTCTTATTAAGAATAACATAGCCTAAATCAATGAAAGATGCCTTAGAAGATGTGGACTGTAGTAAAGACATGGAAAAAGACATTGAACAAAATGAGTAAAACAAGACATGGACTCTAATTCCTAGACTAGAAGACAAAAATGTGCCTTAGAAGATGTGGATTGGAGTAAAGACATGGAAAAAGACATTGAACAAAATGAGTAAAACAAGACATGGACTCTAATTCCTAGACTAGAAGACAAAAATGTGTTTGGCACCAAGTGATTATTCAAAAATAAGCTAGATGAAATTGGTGAGGTCACAAGGAACAAGGAAAGATTAGTCTACAAAGGATATGCACAACAAGAAAGAATTGACTATGGAGAAATATTTTCTCCTATTGCCAGATTGGAAGGAAAGAGAACTTTGCTTGCTTATTTTGCATACAAAGGTTTCAAAGTTTATCAAATAGATGTTAAATCTATATTTTTGAATGGTATATTAGAGGAATAAGTCTACATAGAACATCTAGAAGGATTTGTTGATGTTAACAATAAGAACATGGTATGTAGATTACACAAAGCTCTATATGGTTTGAAGCAAGCACCAAGAGCATGTTATGAGAGACTTCATAATTATTTTGTGAAGATTGGATTTGAAAGGATTGATGATAACAATAATCTATACATGAAGATAGAGAAAGACAAAGGTATTTTGTTATCTTAAATTTTTGTTGATGATATCATATTTGGAGGTCAAGATGCTTTACGTAAGGCTTTGGTAAATAAAATGAAGCAAGAATTTGAAATGTCTATGTTTGGAGAGATCAAGTTCTTTGTGGGTTTGCAAGTACATCAAATGAAATATGGTATATGCATCACTCAGTGAAAGTATGCCAAGGAGATACTAAAAACTTTTAGATTGGAGGATTCAAAACCAGTAAGTACACCTATAGTGATAGGCTATAATTTGTCAAAGAATGATGATTTAGTTGAGGTGAATCAAACATTGTATAGGTCTATAATTGGAAAATTACAATAAGTAGTACATAGCAGACTTGATATTACATTATCTGAAAGGATAGTTGCAAGATTCTCTGCTAATCCAAGGGAGAACCATTTGATGCCTATAAAGAGAATAATGAGATATTTGAAAGGAATAGAGGAATATGGTCTATACTACTAAAAAAATGAGAAATTTTCATTAAGAGCCTATACTGATGTTGATTGGGTTAGAAACATTGATGACAGAAAGAGCACTAGTGGAGGAACATTTTTCTTAGGCAAGAGGCTGGTTACATGAACTAGCAAGAAACAAAATGCACTTCACAATCTATTGCTGAAGTTGAATATGTTGCTACTACTATGAATTGTAAAATTATTATATGGATCAAATAGCTACTCAAAGGTATGAAGGACAAGATCAATGAACTAGTGACACTTTATTGTGATAATACAAATGTTATAAATATATCAAAGAATCTTGTGATGCACACAAAGACAAAGCACATTGCAATCAAGTATCATTACTTGTGAGAATTAGTTCAAGATAAAGAGGTGAAGATGGAATATGTTAACATAAAAGAGCAAATTGCTGATATCTTCACAAAAGCATTACCTAAGGATGCTCATGAGTATCTAAGAGGTAGACTAGGGGTGATACCCATATCAAAGGCTATATACATAACAAAATGAGTGCCTTGCATCAAACAACCTAATTGCCACATGTTACAAATTGATGCAGTGGATGTTACTTTAGGAGCTGCCTAAAGTAATCAGAGAGATGAAACTTCAAATTAGTCACAAGCAAGGTGACATAGGAGAAATTGAATAAGTTCATATCTACATATTAAGATGACAAGTCTTTGGCATTGTTATCAAAGAGGGAGAAATACAAGAGTTAAACTGATCCTAAAGGGAGAAATACAAGATATTGAACAAAGAGGGAGACATCCTAACACATAATATGAGGGAGAAAATGCTGACTATTGAGAAAGATAGTGTTTCTATTGAGATCATCTACCTATTAAGAGCGAGATATGGGAGAGACTTTAGAAGGGAGATATAAATAGTAATTTAGAGGGAGTTATAATGATGACATAAAAGAATTTTGTAACCTATTCAGAAGATGAAAGTTGCTGATATAGGGAGAGATTTTAGTACAAGGAATTATTTTCTTTATGATATTTTGTTGGTCTTATTATTTAAACTAAGTCAGTTTGGTTGATTAGTTTGGTTTGCCATCAATGCCAAAGTGGGAGATTATTGAAAACAAATTGATACAAGTATGATAAATGTGTTTCAATAATTTTTTTGTCATTGATGTCAAACTTTCTTTTTTCTAGAAAGACAACTACTTATATGATTTAAGTGCTATTACTTGTTTGATTGATGAAGGGGATTTGATCAAAAAGATGTAACAAAAGTACCTAGAGGAAAGGTTGAGTTATGATATAAAAAGGAGTACAAAAATTAGCTAAGACAGTGATATCATAGTACATTGATAATCTACTTAAGGATATAAAGGTTGGTTACACTAAGCAAGTTTAGAAGAACAAGTTAAACAAAGTTTATCTACCAAGCTTGATCGAATAGATAGTATGTACTGAGAAAAGTTAGTGCAAGCCAAGCAAAAAATCAGTTGGAGCAGAGTAAAAGTTTATTTTAGTGTATGCTAAGAAAAATAGTGGATGTCAAGTAAAGTTTAGTTTATGCTGAGTACTAGTAAACTCTAGTTCATGCTTAGTGATTTTTTAGAGGATGTCGAGCAATGCAGTATGTGATGAGCATTAGAAACAAGTTAATGCTTAGTGCCGACATTATTAGAAAGATTGTGAATTTGATGGATTTGAGCTAACAAGTTTGTTTTCTTAGATTGTGTGAACCATGTGGAAGATATGATTGATGAGCTGGTGGCACAAAATTCATGGTAAATCATTTTGAGGCGAATTCAAAGAGCACTAAAGGAGAAGTTTCTAGAAGTGATATGGAATGAGGGGTAGATTCATTGAATCTTACCTAATCTATCCTAACCCTAAATTGAATGATGGAGAATGAATGGGAAAATATCTTAATTATCTATTTATAGGAATGGCTATTCAGAAGCAAGGGTTGTCATGTGCAAGAACCTAAGGAAGACAATGAGTCAAGGGTATTGCTTCATCATATGACCTAAGTGAAGAATCTTCATTGGTATGTTAAGAAAGAAGGCTTAAGGTTATGAATGCTTGAAGGGTGAACAAGCTATTAGAGCTGAAATGTGTGAAAACCAAGCATAATGGAGGACTAAAATAAAGATCTATAATCCACAAATGGAGTTGTAAGTTGTTATCAAATCAAAGCCTTACTATTACTCTATAACAATTGCATCATTCTAGGATAAATCCTTTGAATTAAGGTTGACCTAATACTCATTTGTAAATCCTTTAAGCGGGTGACATTCCAAGTGAATGGTCTAAAGTCCTCTAACAATGCTCACTCCTAACAAGGTAATTGAAATCCTTTAATAGGGTCACATTTAATAGTGTGTATTACAACCTTTAATAGGGTTGGCCTTTTATAGGGAATCAATCCAAAAGAGTGAAAAATGGTAGCATGTTACTTGTGGTTTTTCCCAAATTGGGTTTTCATGCAGATCATTGTGTCAAATGTGTTGTTGAATCTATTATGTTTCTTGTTTACATTTCAAAAAATTGATTTGACAGTAATCTACAAGTTTTAAGTGAATGCATAACCTTATGGATGCATGCATGATGATAAATGTTTTATGGGTTCACTAAGATGTGAGAAGTTTTATTTATACATCTAGACCTTGGATAACTGATTCAACCCCCTCTCAATTATTCTACAAAATTCCAACAACAACTAGGTTGATGAAGTCCAAAAATATAATACTGAGGAATCTAGGAAGCTTATGAATAGTAGGTTCCATATTTATAATCCTTTTCACTCTTGACCTACAAATCAACATAGAAAAGAAAGGTTTGTGGGTTGGGGTTTTAATGAGGGCTATCCTTGGTAAAGCCGTATGTTAAGGAATTAAACATAATTGAGAAATTTAAATGTAAATGTAAATAACTAAAAGGCAAGATAAATTTTAGGATTCACCTTGCTTGTACATATGTAAATGTAGTGTTGATCTTGAATTAGGAATGTAGGGTATCTCTACTCTTTGCAAAAGATCTACCATAATCTCATCATGGTGCCAGGGATATAAAAGGGCATCAATGAAGAAGATGAAAAATGCTAGAATTTACATCTCATCCCTTGATGGCCAATAATAAGGTAGATATTGAAGATGAAATGCTCACAAAGGATTCTTCAATGCTAGACATAAATCTCCTTTCTTAAATGCTTGAAATAATTGAATACTTGAAATCCTTGAATATAAAAGGAAAAAATCTTCACTTGAGAGCAAGAGCCTGAGTGCATGAATCATTGTGAATCTGAATTATGAAAATGAAGCCTCCAAATCTCCTTATATATGAGTTTTTAGGAGGGAAAAAAATACAAACTAACTAGATAATGATAATTAACTAATTAAAATCCTAAGGCTTTTTGAGCCCTAAGCTCTAGAACTATCAGGAACTAGGTCAACCTGGGTCAACCTGGTCTAGGAATATGTTGACTAGGGTTGACCTAGTCTAGACTAGGTTGACCTTGTCCTAGAGGTCTAGTCTTAGGTGCCACAAAAAGTAGAGGTAGGTTCCAGATGTATATAAGAAAAGGTCACTTCTTTAGGACCTATCCAAGGGATCCACTAGCTTGGGAACCTTAAAATGGTGACTTAAAGATCCTTATCCATGATATGCAAAAGGTGAAAAGAAGTTTTGTAGCCCTCAAATAAGCTTAGATATGCAACCCATTGCAAGGTGCATGATGAAACATGAGATTTAAATTTAAGATGGACAATGCTAGTTTCCAAGAACCTCTTAGACTATTTTGCCCTCCTGCCAAAATTCATATTTGATATTTGGCAAAAAATCTAATGGTCATTCAAATATTTGAATAGTTAAACATTAGGGCATACAAAAGTAATATTTATTATGACCTTAGGTTATACCTTAATTCCTAAGCAATGTGTAATCAATATCTCCTTGAAAGCCCATGTTTTATCTACCGACTGATGCAAATGGATCTATAGTCATTGCTCTATCGCTATGCAAACCAATGAGCACTTTAATTCATGTGACATATCAATGAATCAAAGTGTGTATTTTGGTGGACCCTTCTTGTCAGAATAGTAAGGTAGTTGTCAGAGCATGTTGGCAAATTATTGGTTTCTCATTGGCTAAGGTAATGACTATGCAAGGTGGGTCCTTTCCTTTTATGTGCCAGTTCCTTCAACACATTTTACTCACCATTAGATCAAGGATCATCTACAGTTGTCACTATGTCACCTTGTAGAGTTGCAAGGTAGTTATCCATAGCAACATAGAGATAGATTAACATGTGGCACGTGGGTCCTTTACTTTTGTCAGCCATAGTGTGGTAGGATAGTGTTAGATAGGTTGGCAAAGGGTTGTGTTTCTATTGGTTGGTGTACTAATAGGTTGGGTGTACCCTTGGGGCTGTCAGATGGAAGAAGATCAAAATTTCTCACTATGTTGCTATGGCAAAATGATTGAGCTTTAGTCATAGTGACATAGCAAGGTCTTTCCATGTGTCCCAGGAGGCCCAGTTTGGCAGGTGTAGTTAGGTTAACATCATAACTAGAATTAACAATATTGTAAGCCATCATGGTCAAGTTTTGAAGGGTGGTGTATATGTGAATTGGGGGCCTTAGATTCTCACACACACTTCAACACGATCTTTACCTGAGAGATCATCCTAGAATGAACGTTGAATTGTCCATTTGATTAATCTAATCAACATGAACTTTTGCCTTCCAATTAGAAGGATTTTACCTTTTCTCTCAGACCAAGAAGCGGGAAACCAAACCTTTTGGCATGAAGGATTTATGCATCTATATGGTAGTGCAATTGATCTAAATTAGAATGCAATTTAATCTAATAATAGATAAAAGAAAATTAAGCTATATGATTGCATTTTTAATCTATATGATATTAATGCTAAGCAATGAAAGCTATGAGAATATTAAGCAATTGAGTATGTAATTTGATAGTAATTTGATGCAATTCATTTCCAACCTTTGTAATCAGGAATTAGAAGCCTCTTAAATAGAATTCTTGATATCAATCTACAATTGAGATCAACTCAGATCAATGGCTAGGATTGAAGATGAGATCCAGTCAGGATGGAAGATTCCTAGTGTAGGTAAGGCTAACTAACTATGATCTTGAGTGTGATGGAGAGTTAATTGAAATTCACCTGAGTGTGAGAATAAGTGGATTAAGTGAATTCCAATTTGAGAGATAGATCATGCAAAATTCTCATCCCTAAACTGAAGAGAAGAATTTGGAAGGTTATTTTAATTTAATAAAATGAGATATGACCTCATAAATGCATATTTTAATTAATTGAGTATTAAACCCAACAATCAAAGTGAGGTCCTTATTAAATTAAATATGTTGAATTCCTTAGTACATTATCTTCAGGACATAATTTAATTTAATTAAAGTATACACACTTTAAATTAAATTAAATCTAATCAAAAGGTTTAATGTAGCTAATTTGAGTCGATACTTTAGGAATTAAATAAATAGTGTGACTAATGCAAATTAGGGTTTTCTACATCTTGTTAGTAAACATGTTTGTCCTCTCCAAAAACACCTTTACAATTGACTCTTGAATACCCAAAAGAAAACAAATTTTGAAACTAACAATGGAGTCACTTGCAATTATCTTGTCAAGTGCTCTCTAAATTTTAAAATAGAGGTACAACTCCCTCCTTTTGATTTACAATAAATGATTTTATGATATGCCTTTAACCAGAAGGCAAGGAAGGAACACTAAAATTCATTCATCAACATGATATGAATGTGAACCTTAAATTAAATACTTTTGAAAAGGAAATCAAATACATAGAACAGAGGTTATCTAATCAATCTTCCCGCTTACAGAGAAACAAAAGGGGAATTTGATATTCAGTACATGTACAGTGCATAAAACCTCAGGATTCCATGACACATAAGAAAACTTGATAAATGAACAAGATCATATTTTGAACATGGCTGGAGTAACCAAAAGATCATTTCCAACTAAGAAATGTAAATTCAAACCATAGGATCTAAAATTAGATTTCTCTTTTTTCCAAATATGTAAGCAAAACAACCATAGGATCATTTTGTCCCTGGATCATAAACAAGTTTGCAAAATAAAATCAATCTCCCTTTCCCGTTCTCTATTACAAATAGTCAAATTGAGAATGCCTTCCTTATCTTGAAAAATGTGCAGACATTTCCCCCAACCTGAGAAGAACCCCTTTACAATAGTTTTCTCCCATTAAATAAATTTTGCAAAGAAATTTGGTAGCTGCCCTAACTTGTTACTGAACTCTTTGTGCTCTCTGGCATTTTATTATAATAATTAATTCTTATAAAAGAATTAATTATTTCAAATTAATTTTAACATTTGCCTTATTCCCAACTTCTATTCCCATGATAAGTGCAATATTTTTTTTGCACTTTACAATAATATTAATTCTTAAAGAATTAATATATATTTTACATTTATCAAAATTGCCCACCCAATTTTTATATTTTTCTTATGGGCACATAAGTTGAAATAATAATTATTTCTTTTCGATGAGAAATTATTTTTATATAATAATTTAATACCTTATTACTTTGCACTTTAATATTTAATTCCTTTGACGAATTAAATATTACATGAATGCAAAATAACTTAAATTTTAAATTTTTGTTTTAAAAAATTAATTTCTTACATAATTGAGAGTGAGAAAAAATACTTAGGGTTCCACTAGGTAACAATGACTCTCTTTGGGGGCTACATTCTGTGCTAGGATGCAGAGAACTCCAAAATCTTTGTCTGTTGCTTCAATACTACAATCTAGTGTCTATCCTTTGGGCCATAGAGTCATCATCTAATACGTTCTCATTTTATTACTGTAGTTGGTAGATAAAGGATCAATTTTCATTATATATCTTTGACACATATCTCAAGCAACCAAATAAATTTTGAGGATAAAACATGAGGATGAGGTTATTCTTCTATCATTTGACATCTCCTCATGAACTCAAAGTTGAAGTGACTACAAGGTCATCTCAACTTTAGGTGTCCCCATAATAGCACTAGAATACATTTCGACTATCAGATGCATGTCTAGGTGTTTGTATGGTCATGTGATTGATGTACACAAGAAAGGATATGAGCAGGGTTGTTATTTGCATTAGGGTGATCCACCCACTCTTCCATGGCAACATGGGTATCTACAATAGAATTGTTAAGTGCAATAAATACACCACTAAGAACAAATGTACCAAAAGCATCACACTAGTTACTACAATTAAAGCATCCTAGAGAATGTTAAGAGCTTTTTGTATTTTCTCTTTGTTGATTGTTATTTTCTCTTTAAGTTCATCTACTACATTTCAACTGCCCTATCTGATTTTGTTCTGATTCTAGGATCACAAATTGAGCTACATGACAATCTACATGAGCTAGAGCCCTTCGTATATGTAACAGACTCATCTATCTATTTGAATCTTGCCCATTGATCAAAGATCATTTGGTATATTGAAATTCCAATATATATATATATATATATATATATATATATATATTGTTAGATTCTAATCAGCTTTCTCATATCCCATTGCGCAACCTTGACTGAACAAGATTCCTCATTTCTAACTCTTTGAAGAAACTTCAATGTTGCTAGTAGTAGCTCATCATGAATTTAGTTGGGGATTGATATCACATAGCACAATAGCCATACAATGTGGATTTGAACTGAGCTTACCCACCTTAATTATGCAAGCATTGGTGAGAACAGTGGAGTCTCAACTGCACCAAGGTAACAATATTCTTCATGAGAGTAATCATTAGTATGTAATATGTGCACCACTGTAGTTCCATCAAATATGTGACAACATCTGCGACATATAATTATCAAAACATTGTCACATGCTGATAATGCTTGACTTAAAGGAATTTTTGCATCGATTCATAATATGCCATCTAGATCTACATAGCTATTTGATTATCCACATTTATGTGAGGGCCATAAATCAACTGCGGTGTCATACGGCTCTATTGAAAAATTTCTCATAGTGATCTTTCTAACTTTTAAGAATCTATGCCAAATATAATGATATCACAGATCTTTTAAGTCTCCAAAGGATGATCAACATCTCCACTATAAATGTCCACATATTCTGCACTCAAATGAATTTCATCCTTATCGATGATCATATAAGCAATTCCATTCATTCTTTCCACGATTAGAGTAACATTCATTATTTTCTTCCTACTTGTAGGAGATTGTTGCTTGAATGTATTCCGAATGAATATCATGGGCAAGTTCATGATTTCCAAGGCTCTATTTTCTCCTATTTGTTGATTAAATTGGTTTGTGCCTAGGTTCCTTGTGCAGAATTATTGAATACCAATTTTAGTGCTTCATCTACTACATAGTAGCACCCTCCAATTTGAACCTGAAAAAGTCTCACCCACCTTCTAGCCATTGTATCTCAACCCTAATTAGGGTTAACATATTTAGTATATATTGTTCCATATTTTGATGAATGGTAAGAAAATGCAAATGGCTTAATATCCTGTAGCCTGACTATGCACCAATATTAGTAATCTTCCTAAACCTTGCAATGCTCATAATGCTCTTTGCATCAAATTATACACTAAAAAACAATTTGAATTTGAGTTACACATTTGCCAAGCATTATTAATATTTGATCCATATTTCAATATAGGAGGACCGCCACCAACGAGGAACTCCTTTTACTAAATATACAATGGTCCTCATCTTGTGCCCATTGTTGCAAAATGAAGCCATATACATCATTATTAGAAAATTGCTTTTGAAAAATAGCTCATTTTCTATGAAGAACTGTCCTATTTGCCTAGATTTTTTTTTTTTATGGAGTTTCTATTGAAGCACATGATAAAACCCATTCTTAAGATCAAAATCCACCTTCACATGCATATCCTTTTCATCTAAGACTCCACCTATCACTTGACACGTTTGAATCAATGAAGATGATCTCCTATTATTTTGAAATTTTAGAAAATGGGCTGAATTAATGGAAGGACTATGATTAACAAATGACTCAACTTTATTGAAGGGAAAAACCAACCCAAACAAAAATAAACACAAGCCAAAATTTACAGAAAAAGGAAATGGTTATTTACATTGGAGGGGAAAAAACCCTAAAAACTTAGATGTGACCACATATAGGTTGGGAAAAGTATGAGCACCTTCAAACCAACTCTTGGTAGAATGGAAGAATGTTTTGTGTATAGGTGAGAAACATGGCCAATATGATCTTAAACTCATGAATGGAAAATGAATGTAGAGGATGGATAATAAATATAGATTCAAGATTTTCTTCCAGATTTTCCAAATCAATATTATCTTTTAAAAAGATAGATGGGGTGTCAACTATTTTTTCAATACCTTGAGTCCTTCGATTTTTGGGTTGCCCATATGATTTTTCAATTGCAATTTGCTGCACCAATTCTTCCATAAGAAATGAAGGCAAACAATTTGTAAGGGGCTGAAAAATGCATGAATCCTTTCCTGTTTCTTGTCAATCATTTGATGCTTTAGGCTATAGCAATGCTTTATTAGTCCCCAAGAGATCAAACAAGAAAAATTCATAATCAACTTCATGCTCGCAGGAAGAGCCATCCAAGCACGCTGATAAATATTGCATTGTGTGTTCATCCATACTTTTAGAAGAGTGTTCATCATCAATCCTTTTTTTCATATGTTCATCCTTCATACCTTCCTGAAAAATATTAATTGGCAAAATATCAATAGTAGTCTCAAATATAAAAGAATCAAATTCTACATTTGAAACATCCTCTGACAAGTTTTCATTCAATCTTTCAACCTCTAGTCCTTGTTCAATAGGAGATATATCAAGGCAAGTCATTGAGTGAGCTGACTGTCAAATGTTCATAATCATAATCAACATTTAGATGGTAGGCTCTAGCTATACTATGGGAGTACTTTCAATCACAGGAGGGATTAGTTGATCTTCATCATTAAAAACCATTAAACTTTGATAAATAGGAGGTGTTGATTTAATTATTTTGAGAATTAGCCTTTTCAGTTTAGGCTTTTCCTTTAAATAATTCTTTTGTTCACAGAGATAAGTTCCTGCCTGTGAAATTTCTTTACACTTCATTCCACTTAGAATCAAGTCATTTTCTAAACTAATAGCCTCCCTTTGTGCATCTTGCAACCTTTGTAATTTTAACCATAGAAGCAAGAATTTAGTTTCTGTTCGCATAACAACAATGAAAATACACAACTGATTATTTTTCAGTTGGTTGGCTAGCTAGAGGAATCTTACCAACACTTCTATTGAATCTATTAACAAAATCTCTCATGTCTTCCCCTTCCTTGATCTTTATTTGAAAGAAATTTAATAAGATCTTAGCAACATCAATCATAGGCATAAACCTCTCTAGAAATCTTACCTCAAGATCATTCTAGCAAGTGATGCAACTATCTGGTAAACTCTGGAACCAATCTATTGCACTTTCATTAAGGCTTCCAACAAACAACCTGATGAATATATTTTCTTCCTGCACACTGAGAACACCACATGTAATAGTGACTACTTTGATGTGGTCATTTGGATCCTGAGTCTTGTCTCTAGGAAACTTTGGCAGATATTCTATTGAAATTTTAGGTAAGGTAGAGTATTGAGACAAAGAAAAAGGCCCACTATGATCCCCCCATGGCTGGGCTACAAGCAAAGCCATAACACCAAAATTCTTTCACCACAATCATTTACAGTCACCAACCTCCATCCTCAGGGTGGTGACCTTTAGTTTTCCAAGAAAAGAAAAGCATTGGAACTTTCTTTCTTTCCCCAATAGAGTCACCAAAAACTATTAGTAAATAGGTTTGTCCTCTCCAAAAACACCTTTACAATTGACTCTTGAATACCCAAAAGAAAACAAACTTTGAAACTAATAATGGAGTCACTTGCAATTATTTTGTCAAGTGCTCTCTAAATTTTAAAATAGAGGTACAACTCCCTCCTTTTGATTTACAATAAATGATTTTCTGATATGCCTTTAACCAGAAGGCAAAGAAGGAACACTAACATTCATTCATCAACATGATATGAATGTGAACCTTAAATTAAATACTTTTGAAAAGGAAATCAAATACATAGCATAGAGGCTATCTAATCAATCTTCCCACTTATAAAGAACCAAAAGGGGAATTTGATATTCAGTACATGTATAGTGCATAAAACCTTAGGATTCCATGACACATAAGAAAACTTCATAAATGAAAAAAATCATATTTTGGATATGGCTAGAGTAACCACAAGATCATTTCCCACCAGAGAAATGTAAATTCAAACTATAGGATCTAAAATTAGATTTCTCTTTATTCCAAATATGTAATAAAAACAACCATAGGATCATTTTGTCCCTGGATCATAAACAAGTTTGCAAAATAAAATAAATCTCACTTTCCCTTTCTCTATTACAAATAGTCAAATTGAGAATGCCTTCCCTATCTTGAAAAATGTGCAGACATTTCCCACAACCTGAGAAGAATCCCTTTACAATAGTTTTCTACCATTAAATAAATTTGGTGAAGAAGTTTGGCAACTGCCCTAACTTCTTACTGAACTCTTTGTGCTCTTTGACATCTTATTATAATAATAAATTCTTATAAAAGAATTAATTATTTCAAATTAATTTTAACATTTCTCTTATGCCCAACTTCTATTCCCATGATAAGTGCAATATTTATTTTGCACTTTACAATAATATTAATTCTTAAAGAATTAATAAATTTTACATTTATCAAAATTGCCCGCCCCCTTTTTATATTTTTCTTATGGGCACATAGGTTGAAATAATAATTATTTCTTTTCGATGAGAAATTAATTTTATATAATAATTTAATACCTAATTAATTTTCTCTTTAATATTTAATTTCTTTGAAGAATTAAATATTACATGAATGCAAAATAATTTAAATTTGAAATTTTTGTTTTAAAAAATTAATTTCTCACATAATTGATAGTGAAAAAAAATGCTTAGGGTTCCACTAGGTAACACATCTGACCATTAAGTCAAATAGAGACAACTAGAATAATAATTGCCTAGTGAAATAGCACTTAGGGTTGATTAAAATAGACCAGAATTGGTTAATATGGTAATGTGTGGATTTTGGGGTATTACATTTGCCCCTTTTTGAATGAATGTGTGAGCAATGTGTTCAATTCAAAGAAAATTAGAAGTATGATGCATAGATCAAGAAATGAGATTGGTTATGTAATTGATGACATAGAGACCAATGGATAAGCTTTTCAAGATTATCTCCAAAATGGAGCTAAACCTTAGGGAATCCATATAGAACTCCTAGATATCGAGATTGATAAGATTTTAAAGATTGCCTCTAGAATGGAGCTTGAACTTAGGGGATCTAGATAGAACACCTAGATACCTATATCGATAAGCTTTCAAAGATTATCTCTAGAATAGAGCTTAACCTTAAGGGATCCAAATAGGACACATGGATACCCAGATTGATAAGATTTTAAAGATTATCTCTAGAATGGAGCTTAACCTTAAGGGATCTAGATAGAACACCTAGATACCTAGATTGATAAGCTTTTAAAGATTATCTCCAGAATGGAGCTTAACCTTAAGGGATCCATATAGAACACCCAGATACCTAGATTAATAAGATTTTAAATATTATCTCAATAATGAAGCTTAACCTTAAGGGATCTAGATAGAACACCTAGATACCTAGATTGATAAGATTTTAAAGATTATCTCCAAAATGAAGCTTAACCTTAAGGGATCCAAATAGAACACCTAGATACCTAGCCATAAGAGATAGAAAGATCCCATCATGAGAGATAGAATCATCCCTAGAATGAGGCTTGAGCCTTAGGAGTCAGGGTTTAGACTATCCCAATACCTGTCCATCAAACTCTAATAAGAATTGCTTATAAGATGTGATCAACTGATATAAAGATGAGATAGATGACATAAAAGTCAAATAGAAAGGAGACAAGATGCCCCAAGTGATGAGATTCCTTGGGTGATGAGATGCCTCGAGTGATGAGGACATAAGATTCAAATTGAGTTGGAATTCATAGTTAATGATGTAATTATCCTGCCCCCTTGGGAGCAAAATTGAAAGATGACACACCAAAAATATGATATAGAGTAGTATATCAATAGATATAGAAGAAATTAGAGATTGAAAAGAATATAAAAGAGATCAGAATGATCAAGAGAAAATTTGAAGTGAATCCAGAGTGATTTTGAGGTTTAGAAGACCAAGTTTTATAAAAGGTTGACTAGAGTTGACCATAGTTGACTTGAGTTGACTTTTTCCAAATTTTTAGAAAATTTGGAGAAATTGTGATCTAAAAAGATTTGAAGATTCACAAAGTATTACAAAAATTAGACTGCTTAAGTGTTCGATCGCGTTAGTCCCAGAATATTAAAATGCTATTTTGAGCTGTTTAAGTGTGTAAGATTTTGAAATTGATCCCAAAAATGGATTCATAATGGTCAAATTAGCTAGGGTGTGATTTTCATGCCAATTGAAGCACTTTAAAAAATTAGGTCAAAACCTATAAAAGGGACCACAAGGTTGTTTTCAAATCATTTGCATTTTTGTCTTTAGTGAAGAAGAGAACTCTGAGGTGAAGATGGTGATCCTGTTGTCTACACATCAATTCTAGTGCTCCTGACAACATAGTCGACTGGTAGACTATGGGCATCTGGTGAGTAGTCGATAACCTTGCCCTATATTAAGTTTTTCACAGATTATGAGATATTTTTAGCATGTTTTAGGGCTTTTTAAGAATTGTCATGTTGGTCCTCACATGAGGATGTCTCTCGTCATGCAAAGCCAGTCTCTTCTCATGCGAAGAAGTACCAAGCTTGTACTTCTTCGCTTGGTGTAGTGGGTTTTCTTGTGTGGGAGATGCCCATATGTCATGTGAGAAACCCTAGATTTTGGGAATTCTTCATTGAGTGCTTGATCACTCTTTGTGCAAAGAGTTATGTCCTCGCGTGAAGCAATGCAATCTTGCACAATGACACGAGATTTTGATTCTAACGTTAATTACAAGTTTAAATGTTTGAAATGCTAATTCTTTCATTGCAATTTTGTGCTTTCTATAATCATGTTATTTAGTAGAGACTGATTATTTTCCTAGTGTGTTCGTGTGTGTGCAGGTTACCTTTGATGATATCAGATTTTGATCCCATTACTTGCCATATAGAACTTTGTTGCGACAAATTGATGATTTCAATATGTCACATATTGATAGATTGGGTTTATTGTATCTTTTCTGGATTCCACTAGTGTTCATGAATCATGGCCCGCTGATAGCACTAGTGGGGTGTTTCTATTTGGAGATGAACACTTTCTACTTTCCTTAAGGGGAGATGATAGTGACACTGGAGGACATGGGATGAGAGTGGTTTATGACATAGTTCTATGAGTAGGTATAGAGGCACTACATGCCATCTTTTAGCAAGACTTGATTATGGGCAGAGTGATCATGTGGGATGAGCTTGTGTATAGCTATGGTCCCACTCAGAAATTTGGCATCCGTTTTGGGGATATTTATCAACTACTTCTTGATGCTAGATAGAGGCCAACATAGATTAGAGTGTAGATGGGGCAAGATGCTCAGAGTGTAGATGGGGCAAGATGCTCCAAATGATGTTAGAGACCTTAGAGAGATATGGGTGGGGTCAATGCACGCTTGCACATATGTATCACAAGATGTACAAGATAGTGTATCATGAGAGGAAGAGTATGGCCATCAGGGTCTATGTTCTCCATATCTAGGGATGGGAGCACCTACAAGCGATGAGGCCCATTTTTGAGGATGAGAGGAAGCCTATGGAGCCTTATATTTGTAGATAAAGAGGCTAGCTTACCCAAAAACTTTGGGAAGACTAAGCAATGGAGGGCCCATCTTGATGACTTGGTGTCTATAGTATGGCAGCCCTGGAGAGAGACTAAGGACTAGGTTGATGTACCTCAGGAGCTAAGGAACATGTTTATGTTGTGACCATTGATAGGTTGATCTGTGTAGATAGTGGAGCAATTCCTACTGACTCACGTGTGGCGTTAGTATGGACAACCTCAGGATATTTCATAGGAGTACTGCTCTTATGCATGACTAGCAAGAGATGTGGACTATGGGTGGTCATAGAGATTAGATCCCAGTAGATCAATGATAGATGTGTGCAACTTGGTTGTGACCCAATGGGACTATCTATGAGCTATAGTGGACAAGGGATGATGCCAACTTACCAGGCATATTTTGCGAGTCATCCCTTACCATGCTTTATAGATCTAGTGGGGATGGTGGCTCCTAGATAGCTAGTGCAGGCTCCCTAGGCACCACCACAGTAGCTAGAGTAGCCACCACAGGTGAGACATTAGAGTAGATAGGTTTAGATTCTACTAAGATAGATGGGATTAGACCCAGATGTTGGTGGGAGTAGGATAGGTTAGAGGCAATGGTAGAGAGCTCACACAGAGGAGCATCAACTAACTAAGCAGGGAGATGAGGAGATGCAGTGTTACACCACAAATTTTGACCTAATTTAAATTATAGCAATTGAGGTTTACATGAAATTAGTTGGTAGTTCAATTTTTTATGATCCTCTAAAAATGGTGAGATAGTTAGTCATTATAATTTCAAGTAAATATATCAAATTAGTTGATCATTTATCAAAAATTCATAGATTTGAGAAGATAGTTAACCATTATGATTATTTATGATTAAATAATTTATTATGATTTAACTACAGAGAATTTCCTTACAGAAAGCATGTCAAAGGGGTGGAAGCATTGTTAGAAAAGAATTAGGTAGGAGCATCACTATCATTGGGTAAATGGGTTGAGGACCTAGTAACTTGAAAACATGATACATTTGTCAGACCTGTATGAGCTATTTAAATAAATAATTTAATTAAAATAATTGAAATTATAAAACATACCTCTAAGGATTGAACATGATCTTTGACCTTATTATAATAATAAATATATCTATATACGTACATATAGGTATATAAAAAATAAAATAACACTAATAAATTATAATAGCACAATTTAATGATGTCAACCTATTTATATATTTGTATGAATGTATAAAAATATATATTATTATAATATTTGAAATTATACAATTCTTCTTTCCAACTTCTTTGTTATTTTATTATTTTCTCTTTGCGTAGTCGATTTAATAATTTGAATTTGAATGGTTTTATATCTTTTATGTTTCAAAAGCCAAGAAGTCACAAATAGTTCTTTATATTGGAAGTTGTGAGTAGAGTCGAGGGACATAGAATGCCAACATTAATATTTAACATCTTAGTTGTGAAAACAAAATAACCTTTACTCTTGGCTTGGCTTTCTTTTATCAAAATATCGTCCATGCCTTCTACTGTGGAGGCAAATGCTAGACTATATACTTGGTGCGTGGTAAATCTATGGAAAAATGAATAATAATAAGAGTTTACATTTTTTTGTGCTATGTATGGATGCTATATCATTGGTAGGAGCTGGTGTTTCCTTTTTGAGTCTTTGTGTGTTTGAGAAGAGGTTAATACTTGCATTAAGGTCAAAATTCTCATGTCCTTCTCCTCGATGTAGGTTTGTAATCATTTTTCTCTACAAGTAGTTCATCAATGCTATTTAACTGTGCTTTCATGAAGTGTGCTTTATTGTAATGTTTGTCTTTTTAGAAATAGTCACATTTTCTAATGTATGCATTTAAAATAAAAAAATAATGCATAGATTTTGCATGTTATTTTTGCATGCTTTATCGAGGTAAGATTTATCAAAATATTTTTTTTACTAAAAAGTATGAAGAAATTATCATGTATGTACTTTGATAAAAAGTAATCTTTGTATGTTGCCTATAGCAAAGGCATACATAGGCATTATGTGTTTGGTTGATATAAATCTGTTATTATAAACCTCTTAAGTGAGAGTGAAACAGAAGTTTTTTTTTTGTTCTTTGGTCAATGGATGTATTGAGCTTGACACGATGAACTTTAGAGGTCCTTAGAATTGTAAATATTTTGTTGGTTTCTTATCATCCATGCAAGATCAAACTATTAATATTGTCATAAACCTCATTGCAAGGAGTCCTTGTATTTGATTTTGTTCTCTGTTTTCTTTTAAGAATCAAATCCTTATTTTAATTTATTTTTCTAATTGAGCACTTTATATTGAATCTAACAAGGAATTTATTTAGACTTTTTACTAGTTGGCAAGTTGAGCATTTCATCTTGATTTTGTGTTATATCCCAATTTTTGAATCTTGAAGATTCATGAAGAACTTCTTCTTAACTTCTTTATATCCAATTGAATAGTATCAGATAGAAAGAAATTCTAATGTTATTAAGAACCCGTATGAATTTTTTCGATCTCAAGAACAAGTTTTATTTTGTCACAATTCCTAATAAAAGATAAAAAGAGTAGATTGCTTATAATTTTCCATAACATTGAGGAATTCACCAACATGATGACATAGAATTGGTGAAGAGGTGTAGATAATATCAGTATGCTCATAGTCTTACAAACACCAAGGAGTTCACTAGAAAAGAAGCTATGGAAGGGTGAAGAGGTGTATATAATAACAAGGTGATTATAATCTTTTAGACACCTAGGATTCACCTAGGCATAGAAGCCACAGAAGGGTGAAGAGGTGAAATTAAACCTATAAGAATCAACAATGAAATCAAATTTGAATAATGAATAATTAATAGCTCATTCATGATCCCATTTATTGTATCCTCCTACTGTCAAGTCGTATGGTGTGTTTAAACTACCAGGATGCTCAATGGATGATAGATGTTCCAAGTCCAATTCTGGGTAGGGAGGACCTTTCTTGTTAGAGATTTTGTGGGGATAAAGATGTGGTTTGAGGTTTGGTGATTAAGCCCGTAACAATATTTCACCTCTCCCCAAGTTGTTAGACATACAATAGTCAAAAATAAGCTATGCATTCAATTATTTTCTGGAAATAGGTATTATCACTTTTATGATGTACAAGAAATAAGGAAAGATCAAGTGAGTTATTTTGTTGTTACAGTTATTCTACACTTAGAATTATGGATTGTCTTTCATTTATATGAATATCATACATGAGTATATCTTCTAATTTTATGTTAATACCATAGTTAAGACATTAGAAGGAAAGGAATGATTCAGGGTTATTTGGAGTCCTAATTAATTCAGTGGTATCTGAAGCCCTAATTGGTCTAGTGGTGATTAAAGCCCTAAGTGATATAGTGTTTTTTGAAGCCCTAAAAGAGCCAATGGTAATTGATGCCCTAATGATTATAGTGGTATGTGATGCTCTAATTTTATATAGTGGTATTTAATAATAACCATTATTTGATTTTGATTTATCAATATTGGGTGGAAGTCATTATATGATATTGTTATTGTGGTATTGTGGACTAATATGGGTGATTATAGAAGCATCCCTAAATAGTTTTCTTGATTCAAGATTCCATGGTATTGTTGGAAATTTTCTTAACAAAGCTAAGTTACTAAGAGGGAGGGGTGAATCAATAACTTCTAAAACTTCTACAATTTTAACTCTTAATCTAATAGACCAATTGGCATTTAATCCTTCACATATAATCTGATCTAATTGTATGCATAAGAAACTGAAAACATGAAAGCATTTATAAAACTTTGACACAAAGATTTGGTGACCTAGAAACCTTCCAAATAGAAAGTAAAATAGGGGTGGGGATGATACCCACAAGCTATAGTATTGCAGAATAAGTTGGCCTATTAAGGCTTACATTGATCACTTTTGATGATCTTCCCTATTAGGAGTAATAAGGACTGCTAGGTCCACCTTGTGAAAGGATTTACAAACATACAATGAAGTATGCACTTGGTAAGATTTACAAAAGATTTTTAGGTCTACCTTGTTAAAGGATTTGACTGATCCACTTGTTAGGATGAAACAGTAGCTGATCTTTGATCTATAACTTGGTTTTCTGAATGAGATTCTTTTAAGTGTAAAAATCACCTTGCTGTGATAGATGAATCTTTGCTACTCCTTATACTACTATAGCCTTTGTAATTCACACTTTTTTCTCTTCTCTTAAGATTACATTACATATGCATGGTTACTATACACATTGGATCTGATAAAATACACTACATGTATACCAATCCAATTATACAAATTACAAAGTCAACCACTATACAAGTTTATACAAATATTACAAAGTTAGCTCAAGTGTAGACACTCGGGCTATGAAGACTAGCTTGGTGAAGTTTTGATACTCAACATCCACTATCAATGCTTGGCATCATCATGCACTCAATAGATGTAGAAGCTCGGTCCATACTAATCACTTTCAAGTAGTCCTTAACTCGGTTTGCACTAGTGACTTGGTAGCTACTGTGAAACTTGTGATATAAATTGAATCACTAGTTTACCTCTACATAGCTTGGTAAACACTATCACCTTGAGCTTGGTATAAACTGAGTCACTTGGTTAACACTAAGTAGCTTAGTTAATACTAGAATTGCATCACATTAAGCACTTCACCACTTAGTTTGCATTGGTAAAATCAGCATACACTAAGATGCTAGGTTTATACTGTTGATCTTCATGGTAACTGTAACTGCTTAGTAAACATTAGAATTTGTCCAAAGGACTCAATAGAGACTGTAGAACTCGACAACAACTAAAATGCTTGGCAAACACTATTTACTGTACAATAAGCTCGATAGATACTTACAATCTGAATAATTTTATTTCACTAATAAAAAACTTGGCTATTGTGTCAACAATCGCCCCCTTTTGGCATCGGTGACAAAAACACTTATCATCCAAAATAGAATCAAAAAGTTTCCTGAATACCTTTATCCATCACCTAGTGATTCTTAGCTTAGTAGAGTATACCATTTTTGAGATTTTTCAAAGTTAGTTTTGTAAGATATATATCTATACATGGTAAGGCTCCTATATAGTATACTATACATCTAAATACATTTCCTTGCTATATACAATGTATATTTCCATACACATCTGTCTCCCCCATTTCCTTTATGTATCGATTCTACAATGCATTTTCTCCCCCATAACTTATTATTTCCATATCTTCTCTGTATCTTCTTATTCACAATATATACTCCCCCTTTTTGACATTAATGCCAAAGATTTATTCTATATATTTACATTTTAGTGCCAAAATGAGACAAAAAGTCTAAATGTACCTTGAGTATTATAGCCCACATTTTTTCCCAATTATCTTGCAAGACCTTATATGTGTGAAGTACAATCTGTACTTTTACTAATAACTCAATGATGTGGTCTACTATGGAGAAGTTTTTTTTATGGATGAGGGTTTTGGAATTTGCAATATGTTTATGAAGTGCATCCATGTGGGGAAGAATCATGTTCTGAATATCTACTAAGGTAGATTTGATTCTGGCCTTTTCCTTAAGCAATTCTACCTATAATTCAGTCAAAAATTTAATCTTATTGAAATGTACAGGGCTTGAATTAGGGTCAAGCTATAGCTACTGAGCACTTGCCTTGAGGTCTTCATTTATCTTGGATAATTTGTCCTTTATTTCCTTGGTAAAATTTGAAATATCACATAGCTTACCAAAAAGTGATGACACATTAGTACAAGATGTTTCCAGAGAACCCAAAATGGTAGAGAGTTCTACTTGATAAATAGAAATTTGTTGAGAAATGTACTCCAACACTTTATTCTCAAACTTATTTTCTACCTTCTACAGTAACTTATCTTTTCCATCTATATCTCCATCAAACTTTCGAATTGCCTCTGCTAGTTGATACAAAATTGGCTATGAAGAATCAACCTCTATACTTGCTACCTCTGCCAAAATATTCTTGGCATCCTCAATGATTTTAAATTCCTTATATCTTTCTTCTCTAAGCCTCTACTACTTGGATTTCTTTTGGAGGAGTTCACCACATTTCTGCATTTGGTCTAGAGTGAGCTTGGAAATGTCCCAATTTAGGATTACAATTTCCTTATCTAGGTCTATTTCTTCCTCCATCTCCTTTCCTTTGCCTAAAAAAAAATTGTGCTCAGTTGAGTCTTCATCTCAACTATCCTTGCACTTATTTCTTGTGTACCCAAAATAGAAACAATAGTATACATACTAGGACTAGCTGTAAAACTTGATATTGCAATTATTGTAGAAATACCTAAAGTAATATTTGTAGTAGACAAAATTGATGAATTCAAAACTGATGTGTCCAAAACTAATGTTTCCAACATGGTAGAAGAGGGAAGAGTCTACAACTTGATAGATTAAGTGGAGGTCACTTTGGTCAATGATGTACTTAGCTAAGTTAGTGCAAAGATTGATTGGCTAGTTGTGCTTTGAGTGGTGGTCACAATCAATCCTGCAAAGGCCATATCCATTCTTGATGTGGTCAATCCCTTGCTTGGAGAATGAGGAAGTGAGGCTATAACTATTGTACCAATCTTGACTGGGTCAATTTCCTCATCATCTTGCTTTTAATCCTTGGTAGCCTCTTGCTCCTATTCCTCTTCATCATCAATGTTATCAAAATGAGTTTCTTCTTCAACATTTTCCTCTTCATCTTTCTTCTCTTTATTATCATCATCATCTTCTTTTACTTCAAGAACAAAATCACTCAGTTTATGAAGAAGATATATATTCTTCCATGTATATGTTGTATTCCTTACAAGATGCTAAATATCTTTTATCAAAATCAGACATGTATTGAAATTTAGAATTAATTTGTCCTCATTTTTCTTTAGATATTCCTTAATCTCCTTGTCTGTTAAGCTTGGAATAAGCTACTTTAGGGTTTGCTTATAGATGTCTTTTGCTTTTTGCATGCCATCTTGGCTTAATCTTATCCAACAAAATATTAGGGAGCTAAGAAGTAAGCTGGTCTGGTGAGTATTTCCACTTACCCATTTTGTTTATCACCAGGTCTTCAATCTTTTTCTTTTCTTCCTCAGTCCTAGTTTCATACTTTAATGCTTTAAAATTTGTTATACCTGCTCGTTCATATAGTTCTTTCAGTTTATCTTGGAAGGTGGGTGGAGGTTTTTTGAATATTATATCTCTTCCTTCCTTATTAGCTTTCTTTCTTGAAGATCTTCATGTAAATACAATAGTGGATGTCTTGGCAGGCTTGGTGATAATTACCTTGCCCTTATTCTTTAATGGTTCTTCTTCCTCAAATTCTTCCTCATCCTTTGCTTGTTCATCTTTACCTTTTCCCCTAGTCAACAAAAGTGTGGAACTAGTTTTCAACTTGGCAATTCTTTTCTTGCCTTTGTTTATTGCCTGAGGGAGCTTGATCTCCAATTATATCTTGGCCTTGGCTTCATCATATGTACCAAAACATACAACATTGGGATCAACTAGTTCATTTATAGGTGCCTCAATTATGTCCTTAGTTTCATCTATATTAACCTCATATCCAAGAGGTTTTACCAATGATATTCTAGGCCTAACTGCTTGAATGTATACCTTATCAGTATCTACCATGAAACATATATCATCCTTGTAGTCTTCCACTAGTTTTGTTGGAATTTTGAATCCATTATTCATTTTCTCTTTAAATACATCAAAATAGTTATCCATGATACTATTATAATTCTCTCCCATCTCAACAATATACTCATTAATTTGGTAGATAACTAGCACATCTTTTCTCCATACAACCGATCCTTTTGAAGGGAAATTTTTTTGAACATAAAAGAATATACAGGTCAATAGAGAACCAAAATTACATGGGTTGTTCTTTGTCATCTAGATGATTTCCATGTTCTTGTTGAATTGCTTCAGCAGTAGCTTGACAAGGTGAAATGAAAGATTGTCTTGACTACCTTGTAAGCAAGGTCAACTGCTTCACAAGGCACACTATTCAACTGACTAGAGCTATAGATCTTGTGTACTATGATATGAATGCCAAATTTTAATTCCATATCAGTCATACTTCTTATCTTCACGCCTCTACCATCCCATTCTACTAGGGTTTTCTTCTCAAGTTCAGCCTAACCTAGGGTTTTGGTTGTTTTAGCTTTGGCTAGCATTAGGAGACTAGTGATTCTATGAATCATCTTCTTCATGATTAAAATTGGCTACTCCAACCATAACTAACCATTGTGCACTTGACTAAGAATATACCTAATCTATTTTACTTGAAATTCATGGAGCATATGAGGAATGTGTGTTAGCTCTTTTGTCTCTAGCTTTTGATGCTCAGGTTTCAAGATACCATTAACACACATCTATCCTAGGGATTCATCCATTTCCAAAGTGCCAATATCTTGAATTGTGCATTTGAAGTGAGAACAAATTTCATTATCAATAGTACCTATGGAGGGATTTGAGACTATGCTCCACTCAGATCTAGGGTTTCGGTGATTATAAGGGTGAATTTGAAGTTTGGGGCTTTCCATTCACCAAAAACTAGCATGTTAGAACCTTGTTTTCCTTATTGCTGTTGGATACTATCTTTGCTCAGCACAATTTGAGAGAACTCAAAATTTTTAGTAACAATTCATTCAAATCACTTGGAAGCTTTGAAGATTGCATTGCACAATAGCTCTCAAAAATTCATAGTTAAAATGACTTTGATTTCATTCCTTTTATCAAATTTTTCCATAAGTGCTTAGTACAGATTGTAGATCAAGTTGACAAAGCATCATCCACTTCTTTGTATTGATTACTTAGTAAAGTCTTCCATCATTTAGTAGCCATATTAAATTTTAGGTACTCCCAACCTCATTTGGTAGAATCTGTGACCCAACCTCACTCAGTAAAGAAGGTAACTCGATAGTGACTGATACCCTTTTCACTTGGTGATCCCTTTTTATCTTGAATACATATATGGATCTTCTGTCTTTTCAATCTGGAACTATTTTGAATGTCTTCTTTGGTAGCCTAGTCCCAGTTTCTTCTTTGAGAAATCAAGTAAAGATTGTGGAGTCACCCAATTCTTGAGTGACTTATTCATCATTGCTTGGACTTTCATTCTCAGTAGACCTTGGAACTCATTGCTGTCTCATCTATTTTCAGATGTTAGTAGCTTTTTCCTTCTTCTCATCTTCAATTCTACAAGTATTCATACAATTTTTGGTAAGATGACCAAGTTTTATACAAATGAAATATCTTTTAGTAGTATCTCTTTTCCTCGAATGATGCTTTACACAATTCATTCCAATATGTCCAAATTCTCCATAATAATGACATCTACACTAGGTTTTGTAGTCCTAACCAAATATAGCTTTCATAATTTTTTCTACTTGATTTAATATCTTGGTTTTGCATTCTGATGATTTGTGCCCATGCTTCTTGCATTTGTGACATTTGCCTTCAAATCTTGGTTTTTCTTTGCATTCATTCGCCTTATTACCTTGCTGATTACAATTGTAGCACTTTCCATTGAATTTTTCTTTTCAATTGGTCCAAAATTTGTTTGAAGTATGACCTATCTTACCATAGTGATTACAAGTAGGTCTTTGATTCTTTTAAGCTCCTTGCTTGGATGATTCTCCTTCTTCTGTATATCCAATTCTTGCTTTTCCATTTTTTCTATAAGGATTTTTCTCATTCAACTAATTCATGTCTGTTTGGGATTTCATCATTCTTTCATTGGTTTTTCTTTTAGAGTTTAGATCATTTTGCAATCTTTCATTTTTAGATCTTAGGCTCATGATTTCTTCATTTGCATTGGAGAGCTGATCAATGAGGTTTTCTTGGTAAAGGGATTTGTGCTGGATTTCATTGTTCTTTCCTTATATCTCTTCTTTTATCTTGTTCTTCTCTTCCATGACTTCACATAGCCTTATTGACTAAATTTCTTGTTCTCTTATTAGTTCTCTTACTTCTTGCAGGGAACCATTTCTTTCTAGGAATTTTTTGATTACATCATTGGCTTCATCTTGATTGCTCAAATGAAGATCTTTAGTCTTTTCTTCAATGTAGAGATGATCATTCATTTGAATAACAAGTTCTTTTATTCTTTTTAGGGATTGAGAGAGTTGCTCCTTTGTTTTCTTGAGTTGGGCAATAGCTATTTCCAAATCTAGCTTCTCATTATCAATAGCTTTGTCAAGTCTGAATATCTCCATGACTTTGATCTTTTCTCAAGCTATTAAACTTTCTTTTGAGAACCAAAAAGCTCTAATATCAATTTTTGGAAATATTTTTAACAAAGCTAAGTTATTGAGAGGGGAGGGGTGAATTAGTAACTTCTAAAACTTCTACAATTTTAACACTTAATCCAATAGACCAATTAGCATTTAATCCTTCACATATAATCTAATCTAATTGTATGCATAAGAAACTAAAAACATGAAAGAATTTATAATACTTTGACACAAAGATATGGTGACCTAGAAACCTTCCAAATAGAAAGTAAAATTGGTGTAGGTATGATACCCACAAGCTTTAGTATTGCAGTATAAAGTTTTCTTGTTAAGGCTTACATTGATCATTTCTAATGATCTGCCCTATTAGGAGCAATAAGGACTACTAGATCCACCTTGTGAAAGGATTTACAAGCATACAATGAAGTATGCACTCGATAAAGAGATTTACAAAAGACTGTTAGGTATACCTTGTTAAAGGATTTGACTGATCCACCTGTTAGGATGAAATAGTAGTTGATCTCTGATATACAACTTGGTTTGTTGAATGAGATTCCTTTAAGCATACAAATCACCTTGTTGTGATAGATAAATCTTTTCTACTCCTTATACTATTGTAGCCTTTGTGATTCACACTCACTGCTCTTCTCTTAAGATTACATTACATATTCATGGTTACTACACACATTGGATGTGATACAATACACTACATATATAACAATCCAATTATACAAATTACAAAGTTGACTACTATACAAGTTTACTCAAATATTACAAAGTTAGCTCAAGTGTAGACACTTGGGCTCTGAAGATTAACTTGGTGAAGTTCTAATACTTAGCATCCACTGTTAATGCTCAACATCATGATGCACTTGGTAGACATAGAATCTCAGTCCATATCTAATTACTTTCAAGTAGTCTTGAACTTGATCTGCATTGGTGACTTAGTAGATACTGTGAAACTCATCATATAAACTAAACCACTTGTTTACCTCTACATAGCTTAGTAAATACTATCACCTTGAGCTCAGTATAAATTGAGTCACTTGGTTAATGTTGAGTAGCTCGATTAACATTAGACTTACATCACATTAATTGAAAACTTAGTAAGCACTGCACAACTCAGTTTGAACTGGTAAACTTGACATACATTGAGATGCTTGATTTACATTGCCAATATTCATAGTAACTATAACTACTCAGTAAACACTGGAATTTGTGCAAAGGACTTGGTAGCAACTATAGAACTCAAAAACTAAAATGCTTGGAAAACATTGGTAACTATACAATAAGCTTGGTAGATACTCACAATCTAAATAAGTGTATGCCACTAATAAAAAACTTGACTGTTATGTCAATAGGCATGTGGATTTTAAATTTTATAGTAATTTCATTGATGGTGTTTTTAGCTCTTCATTAAGAAATTTTATTTAACTAATTTTTAACCATCAATCCCTTTCATGTGACTGATACTAAATTAACTATCTTCCTATGAAAATGAAGTATTAACTATATTCATTGAGTATGTTAGTTGTTATTTAAGACCTACAAAAACTAGTTGTTACATGCAGGATCAACCTGCTATGGGAGCCTAGGGTAGAAATCTCTTGGTACAGACCTAGGATGTATTGAGGAGGGTTAGAGAGAGGATACAAGTCACACAATGAAATCTTGGAGAGCTATAGATCTAGGTAGGTGTTAGAGACTCCTAGATCGTAGACCATGAATGTAAGATTTGTGGACTGTGAGAGTAGACAGAGTGTGGTGCCAAAGATCAGAGTAGCAACAAGATGAGATCTGGTTGTAGTCAACTTGAGTAGCCTATTATTTTGTGGCTTATAGAGTAGTTGTGCCAGATGAGGTTGATTAGGTGCCTCAATTTTTGTGATATGCATGAGAGTCTGGGGGAGCATGAGTTGCAATAAGACTAGATATGCCTCCTTCACCTCCTCCTCTTCTAGCACTGGAGGTGAGAGGGAAGGAGAGAGTTAGATACTTTTTGACTCTGATTTTGATCTAGCTTTGTATCGATTGGTATGCCAACATCATTGTGTACCATTTTTTATCGACAATACTCAAGTAGCACCCATTTTTGCATTGATGTAATCTATTTGATACATATAGGAGATTTTGAGTCGATTACTATTTGCATGTGTCACTTTATGTCTTTTAATTTGATGTACATTAGATGTTTATGTTGTGATTCTAAAATGCAAATATGATGTTATGTATGGATGAAATTTTGATTTGATGTATGAATGTAGTGTAGATAAGACGGATTATGAAATTATGGATGAAATGAAAAATCATGAATGGAATGACATCTCATGTAGTGTTCTATTTTTGTTATTAGTGACAGGTATCCCTTGAGGATCAAGAGGAAAAACAAAAGAACTGAATGCTTGTGCAGTCATGGAGTAACATGATACTTTGAAGAGGCCAACAATCCCTCATCACAAAGGATGTAAGTTAATTAGTCATTGAACCATGTACCTATGCAATGCAAGCCGATACCATATGAAATTCCTAGACTAGATGCAACCCTAGGTCTAGTTACCAAACTTTGAGAATTATCATCACTAAGCCTGTAGTGAAATTCCACATGTCATAAAATTCACACTAAAATTTCAATCATAGAAATATGAATATGACACATGTTCTAGTTTTATTAGAATTAAATGAAAGCATTCAAGGCACAAGAAGATATAATGACCAAAAAATTTGCCCCTTTTAATATAGCAAGTTAACATAAGCATCAAAACATAAACGCTAGGATGACTAGAATATTTTTTGCATATAGACACACCAAACACTTAAGAGATCCTTCTTATTCTATGTAATTATTAAGAATTCTATTATCAATGACCCTTACATTCATAACTTGAGATAGAAACATGATGAGTATACTTGAAGTGACCCATACGTTCACTTAATAGGATGAGTATCAGTAGTTACTGTAGCATAGAGAATCCAGTCCAACAAGCAAGGAAAAGTCAATCTCTTGAACATGGATGAAAGAAATCTCTTCAGTAGGGTGACAACATTAGAAATACACATTTAGAAAAATTAGTGATTGAAGTCAAAGAGGAATCTTCAGTAGGAAGAACCTTAGTAGGAGACTGAGTGACAATAGATAGACGTAACTATTATAAATGGGTGTCTGACATGAGAGAGATCTTCCATGAGAGGAATCTCAAAAGTGAAATTAGCAATAGTAGGTAGATGTAGTTAGAAATTTTTTTGACTAATGCAAGAGATCTCCCATGAGAGAAATCTTGAAAGGTGACACTAGTAATAGTAGGCAGACGTAGTTAGGACAGCTGGTGACTGATGCAAGAGATCTCTCAGTGAGAGGAATCTCGAAAAGTGACACTAGTGACATTAGGAAGATGCAGTTAGAACAACTGGTGACTATTGCAAGAGATTTTACATGAGAGGAATCTCAAAAGTGACACTAGCAATAGTAGGTAGATGTAGTTAGAACAACTGGTGACTATCACGAGAGAGATCTCCCATTAGAGGAATCTCAAAAAGTGACACTAGCAACAGTAGTCAAACATAGTTAAAAAAATTGGTGACTATCATGAGAGATTTTCCATGAGAGGAATCTCAAAAATGACACTAGTGATAGTAGGTAGACACAGTTAGGAAAATTGGTGACTATTGCAAGAAATTGTCCATGAGAGGAATCTCAAAAGTGACACTAGCGATAGTAGGCAGACATAGTTATAACAACTAGTGACTATTGCGAAAGAGACTCCTATGACACTATAGGGTGTTGCCTCTAAGTTATGACAAGATTCAATCCATGGATACATGAGTGAAATCTAGAAACTAAAGTAGAAAAGCAACTGTGTAAGAGTCTAAAGATGTATTGCAAGATATAGCATTTGAAACAATGTGTGCCTATTTACTAGGTTTTCACCTTCTTGGCAGAGATTCTTTTTTTTGCTACCATGATTCCTGTTTGCCAGGTTTTCATCAATGACACTTTTTGTTCTATTTTTCAATTTTTTTTTTTGGTATTTTTCTCTTTTTTTTTTTGTATTTTTTGTATTTTTTTATTTTTGTATTTTTTTGGTATTACTAAGGTGCCTATTGCTAAGTTTTCACTAGGGTAATGATTTCTTTCTAGACTTTTTGTAATTTTTTTTAAATTTTGATTTTTTCAAGACATTTAAGTATATACAAAGAGCTTTTGATAGCCTATCAGCTATAAAACCACTTTAAATGGAGAGTGTTGATGGGCTCCTTGATCATGTCTCCCTTGGCTGTAGAAAGTTGGTAAGCACTAGATTAAAACATTGTAGTGACTATGTAGGGACCAAGCCAGTTGAGTTTGAACTTCCCCTTTTGTACCCTTTTTTGTTGATTCTTAGGGTTTTATCTGAGAATGAGATCACCCAGTTGGAATTTGCATGGCCTATTGTAACTTCTGGACATACGTTGCTGATAAGCTTGAAGATGATCACATGCCACTTGCTGACATTCATCAAACAATACTAGCTCCTGAAGCTGAGATATTCTATAGTCATCGTTAGTAATGAGGCCCTTCATGGAGATTTTTAGGGTAGGAATCTCAACCTCAATTGGGAGCACAAAATCCACTCCATAGACCAAAGCAAAGGGAATTGTACTTGTTGGAGTTCTGACAATTATTCTAAAAAACCATAAAGTTGGATTAATCTGAAGGTGCTAGTCCCTTCTAGATTTTCTGACTATGTGATGCAAGATCTTAAGGATTGCCTTGTTGGAGGCCTCCACTTGACCATTACCCTAAGGATAATAGATAGAAGACCAATGTTGCATAATTCTAAACTTTTTGCATAACTCCTTAAGATCCTTGTTTTTAAACTATCCTCCATTGTTAGTAATAATGGAGGAAGGTACATGATACCTGCATATGATGTAATTCATGATGAATAGAGCTATATTTTTTCCATTTTCTATATAGATAGGGACTACCTCCACCCAATTAGTGAAGTATTTTGTAGCTATAGTAATGATCTTATGTCCATTTGAGGAAGATGGGTGAATCTAACCCACAAGATCGAAGGCCCATTTTTGGAATGGCCACAGTGTGATAGATGGAATTAGCTCCTTGGCTAGAGTATATATTAGATTCCCATGGAGCTAGCATTGTTTGCAGAACTTGGCATATTTGATTGCCTCTTGCTCCATATTTGGCCAATAGTAACTAGCTCTATTAAGTTTACAAGACAGTGTCAAGCCATTTGAGTGAGATCTGTAAATGCCCTTGTGGATATCGATTAAAGCACACTTGGACTCATCGAGTTCTAGACACCTAAGGAGTGTTTCATTGAGACCTCTCCTAAACAAGTCATCAACAATAATGACATACCATGAAGCATTATGAATAAGGTGATGTTTTTCATTCTAGGTTAGACTGTCTAGAATGGTTTGGTCATGTAGATAGGAGTATATATGGTAGTAGTGGGATGAATCATGTCCTAAAATAGAATAGATCATTTGAGATTTTGTGGTATTATAGGCTGGGAAGAGTAATGTTTCCACTAGGAACTTGTGTCAAAGATCATTCTCATATATTTGTAACATGGAAGCAAGAGTAGCCATGGCATCAGCTACTTTGTTGTTTGCCCAAGGAAATTGTTGAAAAGTGATGTGGGCAAAGTATTTCTTCATGTCATCCACCATGCATTTATAAGGGATCAATTTCTCATACTTTTTCCGATGTACATCATTGACTTGGTTGATTATGAGCTCAGATTCACCAAAAATGTTTAACTCATCCACTCTCCATTTAACTGCAATCTTCATGCCATTAATTAGAGCATCATATTCTGCAATATTGTTGGTACAAGGAAACAAAATCATGAACACCTTAGGCAGTGAATACCTCTATGGTGTTATGAAAAGTAACCCAACACTAGATCCCTATTGTGTGAAGGAACTATCAAAGAATAGCACCCAAGTTTGGTGCATGAGTGTCAGAATTGATTCATCAAGAAAATTAATGTTCATTCGGAGAAGACTCTGCATCAGTGCATCTGCTAGCTGATCAACAATCCCTTGTCCCTTGATAGCCTTTCATTCAACATATTAAATGTCAAATTCACTTAGTACCATGACCCACTTAACCAACCTTCCTATTAGAGCTGCTTTGCTAAGTAAGTACTTTAGTGGATAAATTTTAGCAACCAGTCATGCAGTATGGGCAAGCATGCAGTGTCTTAACTTTTGGGAAGCACAGAAAACTACCAAGCAAGCTTTCTCAATGATACTGTAATTCATTTCATAAGAGATTAGTGTGCAACTCATATAATAAATATCTCTTTCTTTGTTATCATTGTCTTCTTGAGCTAGCAGGATACCTAGGGATGTCTTTATTGTCAAGATGTACAAAATCAGAGGTTTCCCATAGATAGGAGGCATTAGGATTGCTGGATTAACAAGATATTTATTTATCTATGTGAGACTATGATCACAATCATGGTTCCAATTATATTTCACACCTTTATGTAAAGTCTTGGTAAAAGGTTGTGATCTATCCACTAGCTGTGAGATGAATCTATGAATGGACTGAAATCTTCCATTTAAGCCTCTCATTTGACTAATATTACAAGGTGGAGGCATATCCATGATTACCTTAGCTTTCTTTGCATCAACCTCAATTCCTTTTATAGACATAATGTAGCCCAATAGTTTCCCTAATATTACACCAAATGCACATTTCTTGGGATTGAGTCTCAGATTGAATTTCTCCATGCTATCCAAGATAGGTCCCAAATCTTGAAGGTGAGTGTTGCATTTTATGCTCTTAACAAAGGTATCATCTACATAGTCCTCCATGATCTTATGCATCATGTCATGGAAAATTGTAGTGATTACCCTTTAATATGTAGTACCAATATTTTTTAGACCAAATGACATCACATTCCAATATAAAGTTCCCCATGCACAAGTGAAAGTAGTCTTTTCTAGATCTTTTGGTGCAATTTTGATATGATTATAACCAAAAAAACCATCCATGAGTGAGTACATTTCATATCCTGCTATCATGTCCACTATCATATCAATGTTAGAGAGTGAAAAATTATCCTTTGAACATGCTAAGTTTATATCTCAAAAATTTGTACAGACTTTGATAGATTTGTCGTGCTTGGAAACTAGAACAATGTTTGATATCCATTCAATGTAATCAATAATGTAGATGAAACCAACTTTTAGAAGCTTCACCAGTTCAACTTTGACAAGAAATGCAACATGAGGATGCATTTTCCTAATTTTCTATTTGATTGGTTTAATTCTTGGTGTGATAGACAAGTGATGCATAATGAGATCAAGATCCAATCCTGGCATGTCTAAGTATGTCCATGCAAACTTTATCTTTTTCTCTTGGAAGAAAGCAATGAATTCCTCTTTTTCTTTTGGAGATAGTGACTATGCAAGATGTATCATGTGAGGATGTTCTTCTATTCCCAAGTTGATCGGCTCTATTGGTTCTATCAACACTAATGATATTTCTTGAAAATAACTAGAAAGTACATTAAATATCTCATCCACAAGCACCTTAGAGAGGTTTTCACCTTTGGATATGGCTTTTATTTTTACCTTTTTAAATTCTGACATTGCCACATTATGATTTTCATCATCAAACCTTTTATTTCTTTTCTTTTTAATTTTATGACTGAGATATTTGATGTCAAATTTAGTCATGTTGATGCTTTGTTCACTGGTGGAAGACATTACTGGTTCAACAACATTTAAGTAGCAAGAAAGAGCATAGTCATTTTGGAATGTGAGGACTTCACTAGATGCAATGGGATTCTAGTCTATGAGTTTGGGATAGGTGAGTAAAAGAGATGTGGTAGGTTCAATTGTATTCATGGCATAATCATTAAATTCTTGGACAAGTAATTTGAGACCTAGAGCGGCTTCATCCACAAGATTGTTTGAATTCCTTTGAGCATTAACATCATCAATTGAAGACTTGAGGACACTAGTTGGATAAGACACATATGACCTAACCCTAAATGATTCACCTACTTCAAGGAGGTTTTCATAGACATGAACTTGATTTATGTCTTTGTCTATAGTTTCTTTTGAAAGAGAGTCAAATTAATACTCTCAAGAATTTGTATTGCATGGAGACAGATTGTAGAGTTCCCCAACAATGATAGGAATAAACTCTCCTTCATCCTCTAGATTTTTAAAAAGGTACTCAATATATAAAGCATGACTAGACTCTCCTTTTTCTTTTTGGGTGTGATGTGAACCAATAGTACCCTAAGAAGAATCACTATCACCATCCATGGCACTGACACATGGTATAAAGTCATCTAGTTTTGTAAAGAATTTAGCTAGATCATCCATAATTGGATAAGGATAAGGATCCTCATTGTCAGCATTGTCTTCATGGTCATAAGACTTAGGTTATGACTCATATTTATATGAACTCTTAGGTTCTAGTATGAATTTGTTACTCCCTAGATGGAAGAGAATCTTCTTGAAGCCTAGACTAGATGTGTCTCGATTCTTTTTAGCTATTTCTTTGACAAGATCAATCAGGCCATCTTTGTTGCATCCAATAGGACCAATTACCTTATAGCCAAAGTGTTTCATGAGTCTAGGACCAGGACCATACTTCTTAGGAGTAATATTATGAGACTATTCAGTGAGGTCAACTAGAGTTGCCTCTTTGTAGATCAATGCAATAATAGCTCTATTTTCAGCTTCCTCCTCAATAGGAATAGTAGCTTTGACAAAAGTACCATCAAACCTAGCTTGAGGTGTCAACATGAAAGGTCTCTTCATTTTAGTTGGTCTCCCATAATGATAAGGAGGCTTAGGAAGAGATGTTAGAGTCAGAACTAGTTCCATGTGATATTCACCCATTCCAGGTTCCTTCAACTTGAGTGACTTCTTAATTTGATTTAGATTGTTATCATGATAGTCTATAGATTCCCTATTAGCAGGCACAAATTTTTCAACAGATTTCAACATGTTACAGGTATGGTTAGTACTTGCAGGTATGGTGACTTCAGAGCCATGAAATGGGAATTTTACATGTTGATGGTAAGTGGATGGCATAGTGTGTATCTCATGTATCCATGGTCTTCCTAGCAGAATATTGTAGGCCAAGGGAATCTAGAGGACCTGGCAAGTGACATCCCCTTCTACAAGACCAACATAGAGAGGCAACATGACCAAACCTAAATATTTTTGCTTGACTTCATCATACATTTTGATAGTTATATTGTGATTGAGATCAATTGAATCTTTAGAGTAGTCCAATTGTCTGAGCAAAGCAGTAGAGACAATGTTTAAACTAGCTCCATTATCAATGAGCACGTGATAGACATGTTTCTGGTGTATCATAACCTCAATGTGTAGAGGTTGATTATGTGAATGACTAAGTGAATTTTCATCCTCCTTAGAGAAGAATATATAGTAAGGTGAGCTTAGGTAACCTACCATAGATTGGAACCTCTCAAGATCAAGATCTCGAGGTACATTTTTGTTAGTGAGGGCTTTGTCAAGAGTTTGCCTATGAGAAAGTGTGATTTTGAGTAGCTTAAAGATTGTGATTTGAGCATTAGTTCATTGTAACTGAATTAGGATATTGTAGCTAGTAGCCATAGAAGTTGTTGTTGCTAGAAAGACTAGCAAGAGGTTTATCTTTGTGTTGTTCAAGATTAGGAGTAAAAGGAATGGGGCCTTTGAGTACCAACTTGGCATGAGAATGTCTAACAACATTGGCATATGATTACAATGGTTTTTTGTTAGATGTATTGGAAGAATGGCCCCTTAAGAAAAATGGTGTCTTAGGTTTAGTTTTGTCCTTCCTTGATGATGATGACATTATAGTACTCAACATCCATGGGTTCAACCATGTGAACTATCTCATCATCATCATTAGAGTACATATAATTGATCTTGTTATGGGATTTCTATTTTGAGGTTTCTCCTTTTTCATAAGATGGGAATGGATCTTTGAAAGCTTTGTGATTTGAGTTCTATTATTTTCATCCACAACAATGTCACCATTGTCAATCAAGTCTTGAATTTTGTGACACAAGTTGATGTAATTACTAGTTTTGTTTTCCTTGTTTTAGTTATATTTGCAAAATGTAGTTTTGTTCCACCATGGTGGTCTAAGTTGTGGATCGTAAGGTCGAGAGTTATCTAATGGAGAAATGAGCTTGTTTTGTAGAAAGGTCTTATAGACCACATCTAGAGGTTCACCAAATATACTCTCATTTTAGGTGAGAGAACCAAGAGGTGTTCTTCAATTTGTTTCCAAATGTCTTATTATTAGGAGGTTTCTCAACATTCTTAGATACTTTGAGATTGTTTGTAAGATCAAAGGTTACCCTGGTAGGTTTAGGAGTGATGTTGTCAACAACTCCATTATGTACAACCTCTCAAGTTTTTATTCACATACTTGGGTTTGTCCTTGTTAGAGGTGGATCTTTGTTTTGTGTCCTTTTGAAGGATGAGTTCATGCTTTTTGACCATGAATTCCTCTATACAAATAGCTTGTGTGACCATGTCTTTGAAGGTGTGTGGACGTTGAAGTTGAACTCTGAACCCAAAATTAGGTAGGATGTTATCAATGAAGATGTCAAGCTTTTTCATTTCAGGAATCTTTCATGAAAATTTGGTGTAAAGTTGTCTCCATCTCTGAAGGAATGTGAGTAAAGGTTCTCCAACTCTCTATTTAAGATTACACAAGTCTCAGATGTTAACTAGGTGTTGGATGTTGTGAGAGTATTGTTGGACAAATAGGTTAGTGATCTCATTGAACATTTTGATAGCAATAGGCAAGTGTGAAAACCACTCCATAGCCTAACCACCTAGACTTCTTGGGAATGGATGCATGAGATATGTCTTCTTATGCATAAATTCCATAGATAAGGCCCCAAATCCTCACAAATGATCTTGGGGATCAATAATTCCAAAGTATTTATTGTACTTAGGTAACTCAACTCCTCTTGGAAAAGGAGGCATGTTTGTACTCTTGTCAAATGGGAATGCACAAAGAGCATCTAAGGTGTATGTTTTTGCAGGTTTATCTTTATCACATATTATTTGAGCTAGTTGATCTTGCATGATTTTCAACTATTTTTGTAATTTGGAAGTTTTATTTTCCTCTTCAGGTTTAATGACAGTTTCAATGTTAAAGTGATGAGATAGCTTAGCTCCCTCTTCGGAAAGTTTGAGAAACTATTTCTCTTTCTCTTTGTTAAGCAAGATTTTCATAACTTTCTAGAATTTTTTGTCCTTTCAACACTATTCAATGTTTTCAAGGAGTATTTCTACCTCTTCTTCATTCTAATCAGTAAAGAGAGGTTTCTTATGCTGTTTAGTTCTATTTTGATCTTGGTCTCTACTATGTTCTCCCTGTTCAGGTCCTTGATCAACCATTCTAGAAATGTGAATAGTTTTAGTATGTTTTGATTGGAGAGGTCCTCTGAATAAGAATTCAACTATGTTGTTTAGAGATGAATGACCTTTGATAGTTTTGGGATCTTCTTGATACAAGGGTTTCCTCATTTGTTGTAAGTTGATAGAGAACATTCTCTGAACATGAGGTGATATGATAGGTGAAGGATATCATGAAGACTCCCCACTAGATGGACCAAACATAGACCATGTATGAACTGGAAAGTGACATATACTATGATTACAACCCCTAGCTCTACCTCATCTAAGGGGATAAAACATATTTTTTCTTCTTGTTGGTATAGTCATAGACAAGGATAAAAAGAAAAACCTAGACAAGGACCACACTAGAACATAGTCTAGAAAGCAAGATAAGAGTGTTGTATACTAAGGTATGCGTAGTCTAAGTAAGGGCTAGAATAGCCAAAAATTATGACTATTGTGATACAAAGTATAACAATCACTAAAGGAAAAGAACAAGATAACTGAGAGATGAGAATAGTTTAAGTGTAGGTCACTAGTCATTATCTAAGCAAGATGCCACTGTTTGAGACTATTTGTAGACACAAAAGAGATAACAAGTTATAGGTACATACCAAACTTAGAGTACATATAGCTATGAAAAATAGTTTTGACAATTTTAAGGCAAGGTCCTATGCAAATATTCCTAGGGAACCATGTGAGAAAGTACAAGAAACTAGGTAAAAACTTCGAACAACAAATTTGGACAAGGTTTCTCACATGAAGACTTGTATAGAGATGCACGAGGATGTGATAAACTGACAAGAACATAGGATTCTAACAAAAGGGAAAAGGTTGCAAGATCTCACATGGAGATTTGTATAGTACCACACAAAAAATTGGGTGTGAAGAAGTGCTAAATCAAAAGTTACTTGAGCAAAATTTTACAAAAAAGGGTGTGAAAATAGGGAATAGACTGACAACTAAGACTAAATTTTGAAGAGATTTTGAAGGTTTCAGACTATTCTAGATAGATTGTTGGTTGTTTTAATAGATTTTAGATAGATATAAAGGTTGGTTTTCAAGTTGTTAAACAATATTTGGTTTTGAACAAGACAAGTTTGTTTTCAAAAAGACACAGGAACCAAGCAATAGTCAAATACAATCCAATCGAGGACAAAGAAACTCAGAGGGATAGAGGTGTCTTGAATTTTAGTTTTTTTAGATAGGTTTGGACAATTTTAAGACTCGATAACAAATTTGCTTTATCCCTATAACCAAAAATGGTAGAGGAAGCAAAACCTTTGTCCCACAACTTATGTGCATGCATTTACCTCATACAGCCATGTCAACCCACAAGAGGGTGCCCACATTTTTGTTATATTCTAAGGGCTCAATAACATATACACAGAATGAACACCCTTATGACAGGAGACAAGCATGCATACAACCTTCCAACACCTAGGTACATGCCTATGGTGAGTTCTATAGGAGAGATTCTTCCCCCTCCTTACACAAAGATTATGCCCCCTTTTGAAGGTGAATCGGGTAAGAACTAACTAATATGTTTTTACTTGGCTTCCATTCATATTAATCGCTAGTGGCTTTGCAAGTAAAGTTGAGACTAGTAGCCCACATTAGCATCTAAAAGTGCACACTCTTGACTAGCAAGACTAGGACCGATGCCAACCAATGCAATAGGAAGAGCCTCCTCTTGATATGTGATATCAAGAATTAAGAGGAAGAAATTAACATGGCTTTGGAGTCTTTCACTCTACAAAGCTTATTTATTATAGTGAGTTGGAATATCCAGTGAAAGGAGTGTGCTCACTTGGGTCATTCTCAGAGGTTGGATCACTCTAGTAGGCTCTCTAAGGGTTGCCTCAGACTTGTGGTTCTAATCTAAGGGTCTAAGTTTCTAATTTCCCTGAAGGGGAAAGAGCATACTCCTCTACCTCATCACCTCACCCAAACATGCAAGACATGTTAATCACTAAGTAAGCTTAATTGATCTAGACTTTTCCTTTCTCAAGATTTTGATTCTCTAAAAGGAAATCATCATCCCTGCACAGAAGAAGATTCGTACTAGAGAACCACTAAATTGTTTTCCTCCCTCGGATGGCATCTTTCAGAGGCTTCTAGGTTTGTGTTTTACCCTTGGTCATGACTTCAAAGTGGTAAAGAGCATACTCCCCTATTCCGCTATCTTGCAGCCTATGAAGTTCACAAGCCCTAATTATACTATGTGTAGAAAGAAAAAAGAAGACATGATATTTAAAGTGGGTTTGAAGTTGGTCTTTGAGATGTATTTCTTTGGCAATTATCCTACAATCACATAGTTAGTATACATTTCAAGTTGTTTTGATAAAGTTGTCTTTGTCAAGCATCCTATAAACCATTATCATGCTGCAAAAAACTAGAAATCCAAAAGAAAAATGCTTCATAGAAAACTCATTAGTTGAATGTAATGATAAACTAAATTCTGGAAAACTATATTTTGCATGTTGTTGCAAAATTTTGCATGAAATCCTACATAGGCTTGTGAGAGAAAATGTTGTGCACTGCATGAGAAGTTGCATAATTATGCACTTTTTCACATAAGGAAGTGAAAAGAAATAGTAAAAATCTTCAAATCTTTGCATGAAAATGAGATTTCTCACACAAAAATTTGGAAATCTATATGGACAAATGTGACAGAAGCATTAAAATAATAGAAAACAAAGTAGATGAGGCCAAAAAAATTGATTACTTGGCCCCACAGTGGGTGCTAGAAATGTATATATAAATTGTGGGCCTTGGATTCTCACATACACTTCAACATAGTCTTTACCTGAAAGATCATCCCATAATGAACATTGAATTATCCATCTAAGTAATCTAATCAGTTTGATCTATTGCCTTCTAACTACAAGGATTTTTCCTTTGCTGTTAGATCAAGAAGTAGGCAACCAGACCTTTTAGTATGAAGGATTTATATAGCACTATGGTAGTGCAATTAATCTAAATGAGAATGTAATTTAATCTAATAATAGATAAAAGAAAATTTAGCTATATGATTGCATTTTTAATCTAGATGATGTTAATGCTAAGTAATGAAAGCTATGAGAATATTAAGCAATTGAGTATGTAATTTGATAGTAATTCGATGCAATTCAATTCCAACCTCTCTAATGAGGAATTAAAAGCCTCTTAAAGAGAATTCTCACAATCAATCAATAGTTGTGATCAACTCAGATCAATGGCCAGGATTGAAGATGAGATCTATTAAGTATGGAAGATTCCTAGTGTAGGTAAGGTTAACTAACTCATATCCTGAGTGCGATGGAGAGTTAAGGAAAATTCACCTAAGTGTGAGAATAAGTGGATTAAGTGAATTCTAATTCAAGAGATAGATCACTTAGAATTCCCATTCCTGAACTAAAGAGAAGAATTTGGAAGGTTATTTTAATTTAATAAAATGAGATACGACCTCATAAATGCATATTTTAATTAATTGAGCAATTAAACCCAATAATCAAAGTGAGGGCATTATTAAATTAAATATATTTAATTCCTTAGTATGTTAGCTTTAGGAGATAATTTAATTTAATAAAAGTATAAACACTTTAAATTAAATTAAATCTAATCAATAGGTTTAATGTAGCTAATTCGAGTCAATACTTTAGGAATTAAATAAATACTATGATTAATGTAGATTAGGGTTTTTCTTGCAGAATCCTATCCTATTGATCGATTCCAACCACCCCAAATTAATGATAGGTTTTAACAATGTAAAGGAGACTTTTCCCATTGTCTGATGATCCATTTTGAGGATTTTTAGCATTGATTGGCACTATTTCCATCACTTTAGGGTTTTCTTTAGTCAGGGTTTCCATTATTTTCATGCCTCTACAAGTGTACTAGATCGAATCTATTATTTGGATTAGTATGATTATTCTTTGAAATCTTAAATGGTAGTGTTGAGTTTTGTTTAGGAGAGAAAATATCTTAGTTATGCTTGAGCTATAAAGGAAGCTTTTGTTAATTTTGTTAAGGTTGGACCCTCTCTATTTCTCTGGCATTGCTTTGGCATGCTATTGTAAATCCCCTTTACCTTTGATCTATATAGAATTTTACCTTATATCCTTCAACCATTGATGTATTATGCAAGACCTATTTTCCTCTCATTAGTGTATTGTGGATATTTGTAATCTTGGATGACTATATCTCCTTTTGGCCTATGAATGATATATAAGTGAATTCTCTTCTTCCTCGTGTCATTTATTTCGGTAATCTTATCTGCATGTCATTATTAGAATAAAACAAGTCTGGATCTATATATCTTTGATGTCATTGTAGTTCAAGTGTGTATGTATGGGTGGAAATTGGTTTGAACATTTTATTTTGGTGCATCACCCCTTAGGTTAGAGTAGGTAGATTTTCTTTCATGCATTCTTTCTCCCTTTTCCTCTCCAAGCGTAGTTAGGTGCACCCTGATAGTAAAGGAAGCCAACCTTCTCTAGAGACTCAACCTCATAGTTCAAGTCCCACAACTTGGAGGTTTCTTCCATGTTTCAAAATTTTGTCCTTAGGTAAAAAATTTGGATAAGGGTGCAAACTTTTGTGACAACAGGACCCTCATGCAATGCAATACACAATGAAAAAATATTGGAAATGATTGAAAAGATCATCAATGAAGAATAATGGAACTGGTAAAAAATGTTTTCAATCATTGTTTTTTCATTGATGTCAAACTTGCTACTTGCAAGAATGATAATTCCTTAAGTGATTCAAATGCTCTCAATTGTTTGATTGACAAGGAGGTGGCAATCAATGAGATGTAACTAGAGCACCTAGAGAACGGTTGAAGTTATGATGTTGTAATGAAGTATAAGGATTGGATAAGCTATTGATGAGCTAGTGTATTAATGACATACTCTAAGACATAGAGGATGGACACACTGAGACACATCAAAGATGTAAGGATTAACTAAGTTCATTGGAGATAGCCAAGCAAGCTAGTTAGTGTCGAAAAGATTCTCAGTTGAAGCCGAGCAAGTTCAACTTAGTGTGTGCCGAGTGATCTTTAGGTGCCAAGCAGCCTTCAGGTGCCGAGTGAAGATCAAGTGCTGAGTACATAGAATTTCTTCAAGTGCCGAGTGCCAATAAAATAACAATAGAAGCCGAGTAACATAGAAGGAGCCGAGCATCAGTAAACTATTGTCCAAACTCGCCCTGCCAAATTCAAATTCAAAAGTTTAGCCCATCCAATGGCTAGTTGCCCAGTTTAATATTATTTAATCACCCAAAAAAAAATTAGATGAAAAACTTTATGTTATTTATTTATTTACCTAAGTTTCATTTCTGCTCATGTGTAACTTTCCTTGCCGTTAGATCTTCCATGATCTATGGTCCCCGCTTCCTTGCAAGATGAAGGTGCAGTGGTTTTAAGTATTGTGGGTAAGCCTCTTTCCACTACTTGGTAGGTGGGCCCCTTTTCTTTGGTGGGTCACAGAAGATGTTTGAGACACAAGCTTTATCCACCGTTGGATCTTGCCAATTTAATGATAGGTGCTTCCCCGCAAGATGGAGTTGTGGGGGATTTAAACCTTGCAGGAAAGCCCTTTCCTGATGCATGTCTAGGTGACATCATAGGGTCTTCGTTGAGTTTCAAATACATAGTTATGGGCAGCGTTGGATTTTCAATGATCGAAGGTTGGCACACCCCCGTAAGATGAATTTGTGAGGGAGATAAGTAATGCAAGCATGGGCCCTATTGTCAAGTGTCCGTGGGCCAGGATTAGCAAGGGTTTTGGAAAAACTACCATGGTCAATATTTTGGGGTGGTGCAGTTAGTTATAAACAGATGGTCAACTCGGCGAGACCCTATAAGGTGGCGAGAAAATAAAAGACCATTGGCCCACATGGCTCATTCTCATTGTGGATCTTGATTGACTTGCTAACCTTTCTGACTCCTAGGACAAAAAAATGAAGGAAAGCAAGGATTTTGCATGAATATGATCTTCATGATCGATTCCAATCACCAGAAATGAATGCGAAGCATGTAGAGACACTCTACCACCCTGATCCAATCTATCTACCTAGTCAGAGCACAGTTATGGTGTCATTTCTATCCTTTCAAGGCCCTATTTTAGTTAAAAATCAGATTTCATGGTACCTAAAACTATACTTAGATCATATTTCTTTAGATCCACATGATTGTTCTTGGCGAAGCCTTGATGGCAGTGGTTGCAGGATAATTTTGGAGGGAAAATCTTAGTTATGCCTGATCTATAAAGGCAATTTTTTGTAATTTTGAAAAGGTCAACCTTTCTCTATTTTCTCTATTATTGCTCTACAAATTTTCAGTGTAAATTCCCCTGTGCCTCTGAACTACATGATTTTATGCCTTATCTCTTTCAGCCATTGGTGTGAAAGTGCAAGAACTCTTTGCCTCCACTAGTGTTTTGTGAAAATCTATAATTTGTGTGACTATATCTCCTATTGGCCAATGAATGATAATATAAGTGAATCTCTATTTCTTTGTGTCATTCATCTTGGTCTTCTGATCTACATGTGATTAGTAGATTAAAGCAAGTCTGAATGTGTATATCCTTAGTTTCATTATAGTTCTATAGTGCATATATGGGTAGAGATTGGTCTGAACACTCTATTTTGGTGCATCACCTCCCTAGATTAGAATAGTTAGATTTTCTTTCTTACATCTCCTTCTCCCTTTTCCCTTCCAAGAGTAGTTATGTGCACCCTGATAGTAAGAGATATTCGGCCTTCTCCAAAGATTCAACCTCACAGTTCAAGTCCCATAGCTTGGAGGTTGTTTCCATGTTTCACTAGGTTGTCCTCATACATAGGCTTTGGACAAGGGTGCAAACCTCAGTGACAATAGATTTTGGCATACTCGGTGGGACCAATATCAGAAGATTTTAAGTCTACTAGTGTCAAAAGGAAGATTTCAAGATTACTATTGAAGAGATAGTACTGGCTTCAGTGCTCAAGCCTTCAAGAGGTTCATTCTTCAAGGTACTTGGTGACTCTAAGCTTCAAACACATCTGATTCTAGACCAAAGTTGCAGTAATTCATGCCCAAAGCTGAAACAAGGGCATCTTCTAGAGGTAAATTTTAGTACCGAGAGCTTCCACTTTCAAATCCTATAAGAAGGAGGACTAGATTATCCCTATCACCAGTTAGGAGTGCAATAGTAACAAATACCCCTGCAAGATCTATCTCTACTCCTCCTACTATTAGATCTTAGCCTAAATTGCCATCAGCACATATCAATAGATCACTTGTCTATATGGAATTGCTTAGAGCCCATACTTTTGCCACCTTTAATGGTGGAAGTCCTCTTTTATTGGCCCAAAGACATGACATACCAATAGCTACATTTAAAAGTATACCAGATTTTACTAGTGAAACTTCTATCTCTCCCTCAGAGCACATTCAAGAGGTTGAAAATGTTAGTAATATCCATGGTGTTACAGAAGATGATGTTGTAGTTAGGCTTCTAGCCTCATCTCTGAAAGGAAAAGCACTACAGTGGTAAAGAAGTTTGGTTCATGGTTCTATAATTGATAGGGATGGATTAGGAGCAGAACTATGTAAACAATTTGAGGACAAAAGTGACCATTTGTCACTTTTAGAATAGTTAACTACTATAAAATGAGCCCCCCATGAATGTATGACTGATTTCAACTATAGATTTCAAAAGACATGGGATAGAATACCTATTTCGATGAAGCCTACCCCTGGTAATGCCTTCTTGCATCACCTTAGAGCCTTTAATAGTGACATTGCTACTGTATGCACCCAAAAATGGTCGCCTAGACTATGGGCCCCCATTATTCAATTTATCAATTTATCAAATTTTCTGAATCAATGGTTTGTAATATTTTATTAAATCAATTCAAATCAATTTCCTTGATCAAATTCTATTTATTTCATTTCTAAGATTGATCATCTTATTCCAAGTCTTATTTAATTAAAAGAAAATCTTCTCTTTTAATTAAATAAAATAAAATCCCCATTTAATTAAAAGAAAACCTCTCTTTTAATTAAACAGTTCATCCACATTTAATTAATTAAGAGAAAAACCTCTCTTTTAATTTAATTAAATATCTTCTATTTAATTAAAAAGAACTTGCTTCCTTTTAATTAAATAAAAATCCCACTTAAATATCTCTTTTGATGAAAAAAGGAAATAAAATAAATTCTTTTTATTTAATTTCTCTACACTTAAAAAAAGTGATCTAAGTGGGATTTATCTTTCCACTTTCTCCTCAACCACTCCTCTTTTCTCATTGGTGGAATTTTGTCTCACATGGATCAAGCTCTATTATCCCATATTGGTTGTGAGAAGCCTCTCACCTCCATAATTTCCTTTATAAGGGAGAGCCCTCTCCTCATTTTAGAGACCCATGATTATGCTATCGTTATGCTGCAGGTTTGAAGACCAATTTTTGAAGGAGTTTGAATACAAAAGCTTTTTGTGGAGAACTTCTATTTTCTTGTCTCTTTCTCTCTTGCACCCATCATGGGCTTTTAGCTTAGATCTTGCATTTACAGATTAGATTTTGCTTTCATAGATTAGATCTTATTTTCATGCATATTTGAAGATCATGGAGACTAGCATTCTTGCTTTTCCTCTTTGAATCTCTCATCTCATGGTGTACTTGCATGGGCACAAAAATAGGTCAAACTGAGGGCCTCCATTGCAAACCCTTGCACTCTATGAGTAGAGAGCTATGGATCAATTTGTGAGGGCTCATTCTTGAGTTTTCTTACATGTAATGATTCATAGAAGTGTGACAACATTTTAGCACACATTTTTGGCGCCCACCGTGGGGCTTGAATCAAGTTTCTAGCTCCATTTAATTTTATTTTTCATCTCTGGTTTTTTTACAGCAGCATATTGGATCTAATCAAGTGCTCTTGTAAATTTTTCACTTTGATTTTAAGGCCAACCCATATATAGATTGGTTTGCAGGCAAAAAATCTAGTTGGTTTAAAGATTCAATCATATCTTTTAAACCACTTAGATTTTAGTTCTGCAATTTTTTTTGTGAGTTACCTATGTGTCCAACATGTCCCAGTTCGATTTTTAGATCATTTTGACATGATTTGCGCGAGTTATGAATTTTTCTCTATTTTTCATAAAAAGTCGATTCTGATCGCAAATCAGCGTATTTTTTGAAAAAATTTACATTTTCAGAAATCTTTTTGAATTCTAATGAGGGTTCTTTCTTTGTGTTTTGAATTTTGAGGCCGTATTAAAGATCAAAAACTCGATTTGATGAATCTGGCCTAGTTTGAAAAATTGGGTCCCTAGGGCACAAATGAAGAAATTTTTTTGAATTTCTTACATTTTTGGAAAGCTCTTTAGTTTTTACCAGGGGTCTCTTCTTTTCATTTCTATTTTTGGTTTCAAAATCATAGCAAAAAAAAAGGTCTAATCATGTTGACTAGGTTATTCGTATTTTTTTTGCAGGGATTTTCGTGTTTTTCTGATTTTTTTCTGTTAACTGCTCACTGTTTTGGGTTTTTCTATGTTTTCTGATTTTTTTAGAACAGCATAGCAGCAAGTTATGATTTCATTGGAGAAAAGTGCTAAAGTTGTTAAAAATAGGTAAGATCTACTAAGCGCGTTGCGAGGACTTCAGGTATTCTTCTTTGGCTGATAACACTTTGATTTGGAACTTTAAAATGAACCTCTCATGTGTCTAGCTTGTGTGTTTTGCTTATGCTTTTATTTTTCAAACACATGCATAATTGATACTAGGTTGTAATCTCCATTGATTTTTATTTAGCAAGCTTGATTATTAGTGATAGATTTAGATAGCTATATTGGGTTATTGGACTCGCTGAATCTGTCGACCCCTCATTCCACCCCGTGGTTGCAAGATCAGCGCCACATTAAAGGGGATGGGTCTACAGGATAGAAGCGTTAAGTGCTCCACTTGGCAACCCTCTTGTGCTTTCTAGAACTCACTAATCTTTAAGTTGTGGACTCGTTTTGGCTTGTGTGAGGGGTTAAGTGTTCCACATCTTTGGACTCACCTTACATTAGTTAAAGCGTTAAGTGTACCACCTTGTGCTTTTTGATTATTCTTGGATAGATTTTCTTTTGGGGAATGAACATCTGTACACACATAGTAATTAGGCCCCATGAATACTATTCGTGGATCTTGAGGGAGTGAGTTCCTAGTGAAACTCCTCTCAAAGACGGATTCCTTGTAGGTGGGGAGGATACTTTGAGAATCTCTTAGATAGATGGATCTTCAACTTGGTGATTGAGGCATCCTTTCTCTGGAGAGGTTGATAGATCACTAGGGGTTGATATCATAGATCTTGAGATAATCTTAGTTAGTGTGTCGGATTAATCTGCTTGCTGAAAGCTAAGTCCCCTTGTGGTCCACTATTGTGAGTCGGTCATCTTTAGAAAGGGTTAACCATAGCAGACAATCCCTATACAGGGCAAACTGCAGATGGAACCTCAAGCGGTAATAGCCACTTCTGTCGTGGTTGCAACAATCGCTATATAAATGTCCTCGTGGAAGAAATCTCCATGGGGTATGGTTCATTGTGGGTTGTCAGATCTCCCTAGCAGCTCTTGAAGATTAAGTTCTCAGACTGTGTCAAAACCTCGGTGCGCCGAGATTGGAGGTCACCCCTGTGAATCATAAAAGTTGCAGAGTCAAACCATTACTAAAAACCTTAGAGAGGCCAACTTTTATTTTCTAGGGATGTATGCAATGATTGTGAAACTTTTTGAGAACATACACAATTAGCTCTCCTAGGGATTAGCATAAACTAAGTCACTTGATTGCTCATGTGCAAGGTTGCTTTGCCCCTTGTTCATTGTTTGAAGATTGTTTGCTTGAAATTCCTATTTTCTATCTTGCGTGCTTGGTTTATGATAAAGAATCTATTGATACATCTAGTTGGATATTTAAAATGAACAAAATCTGAGTTCTTGAGTTGAGACTTTACGATCGAATAACTTTGTTGTCCCATTATTTTGAGTCTCCCTAGGTTGGTCCTATTTGGATTAGGCTACTTTTCTCATTGTTAAAAGCCTTTTTGCACCATGGGTTATTGTACTTTGACCTCTTGAATTAGTAATCATTGATTTCACAAGAGACCTTGTTTGGAGTTGGTAAGTTAGAAACCGTCCTTATTGAGAAAGATATACACTTGGATCCTTTGATATTACACTTGGAGAGTCTTAGTAATTTTTTGTCCACACTTTCAAAAAAAAAAAAATCAATTTTAATTATTTATAATTTGGGTAAATCATCCTCCTGGTCCATATGTGCTAGGGTATTCACCCAAAGTTGTGAGCACCTCTGTGGCAGTGTTGATTTATGCCTATTGCAAAATTCTATCTTATCACATCTCTTTTGGACAAGTGAGAGCTTTTACTATCCTAGTTTGGTACCAACGTTTCTTAGGGTTATCCTATCAACTAGTGCCTTTTCTTTCATGTTGATTACAAGTGCTATTACATGTTGCTCAAAATTCAAATGGTATCAAATTTTCCAAAATGACTCTTGGTCTTCTTTCTTCTTCATCTTCCATGTCTTTCTAGTCTCTCATTTCCATTATTCCTCTTCTTCATGTCTTCTTGATTCTTTTCCTCCTATTATCATATAGTCTACCTTCTTCTATTTATTCTTTCTCTTCTTCCATACTTGATTCTTCTTCTTCTAGAACCATGGATCTCGAATATCTTTTTAGGGATCCTCATTTGAGATCAGATGAAATCCACCTCCTTCTTGAATTTGAAAAGTGTTGTCACTCCAATAGATGCATGGATGCTAATGTTGCAACAAAAATGATTAAAAAAATGGATAAGTCAGACACCTTTGCTAGGATCATGTGTAAGATCAAATCACAATATCCTTCTTCCAAATATTTTCCATCTTCCAAGTCTTATCATGATTCTTCTAAATATCATATAGATTCTTCATCCTCCAAGTCTTATCATGATTCTTCTAAATATCATATAGATTCTTTATCCTCCAAGTCTTATCAGGATTCTTCTAAATATCATTCAAATTCCTTATCTTCCAAGTCTTATCATGATTCTTCTAAATATCCTTCACATTCTTCATCTTCTAAGTCTTATCATGCTTCTTCTAAATATCATTCACATTCTTCATCTTCTAAATCTTACCATGATTCTTCTAAATATCATCAATCTAGGTCTTCACCTACTTCTTCTTCACAATATCATTCTTCTTCTACTTCTACCAAGAGTCTTATTCCTCTTATTGAGATAGATCTTAATGAACAACATGAAAAGTCTTGCGATATGCTTATCTACAATGCCTATAGTGACAATGATTATGATAATGATGATTATTACATTCCCACAGTTCCTAAAAGTCCTCCTAGTCCTATGCTTGTGCTTAAAGGGGATGAGTCACAGATGGATATTGATGGTAATCCACATGAATCAAATCTTGAAAACAACATTGATAAATTTTGTGAACAATACCTAAATGATAAATCTGCATTTTTTGATGAAGAGAAAGCATTTTTTTGTACTGAAATACAACATCAATGGGATAAGAGTTCCTCTTCTAAGAACCGTCATGCTGAAAATAAAGATTACACTCTTGAGCAAGATCATGTTAATGTTGAACCTTTGTCTTCTGATGCTCCCCTTCCATCTTCTACTTCCTTCACTATCCATACATTCCCTAAAGATTTTGAGACTCTCAAATCTTCTACCAATCATTCATCCAACAAATATCCTAATGCTTTTCATGCAGTTCCCTATAGTTATCCTCAAGGGCTACCTCTTAAAAAAACTCAAGCTAACCTTCACTTGGCTACAAATACCTTTGACAATGCTAAACCTAAAGAGCCTAAGCCTTCATACACTATAATGCCTACTTTAGCTAGTCCTTCATCATCTATTCCAAAGTCTTCCATACAATTCCAACATGCTTCCTTCTCCTTAGGACTGGCTTCATGTCAAGAGGACTCTAAAAATGATAAAGAAAAGAATATAAAAAAAGATCAAGATCAAGAACCTTCCATGTCATCCAATCCTTTTCACAATGTTTCTGATACATTTCATGGTTCTTTTGATCCCTTACACCCTTCCTCATTCATTCCACCTTGTCTTAAGTCTTCTCCTAAGCAAGATCAAGATACTACTTACACTACTGAGCTTATTGACAATCAAAATGACCTTAATATAGTTGCGCCTTCCAAAGATGATACTTCCATTAAGGTTATTAAAAATAGTGTTGTTACTTCCATTGTTGAGCCTATTGAAAATCAAGAGAGAAACTCTACACTTATGCTATCCAAAGATCCTTGTCAAGATCAAAGTATTCCATCTTCTTGTTCTACCACTCCATGTTCCCTTCCACTTTCTACTCTTCCTAAGTCTTGTCAAGATTTAAGTAATCCTATAAAAGAAGTTGCTCCTATCCAAGATATTCATGATCCTGTTGAAAATCCTAATGCTCACTCTAAAGATGCTGATGTCCTTGATTGTCATATAGATGTTAATGAACTTATTGATTATCCTTTTGCATCTTCCGCATCCATCCTTGGACCTCCCCCACCAATACTAAATCCTTCACATTTTCCTTCCATCTTGGGTCCTTATGTCCCTTCACTTTTCCCTCCCAATTCTCCTAGTTCTTCATCCATTTTGGGTCCTTATGCCCCTCCCTCTCCTATCTTTCCTCAAGATCAACATAGATGCATATCCTTAAATCCTTTTCATCCACCCACTCACCTAAACCAGTCATATCATCCTTCTTCTTCCACAAGTCCCAAGTCTTTTGGAAGTAACTTGAATGTTCAATACAAGAAAAAGAAGAAATTCAAGAAGCCATATAAAAAGGTAGACCGCCACGTCTCATCTAATCGACATGGGGGCATTAAGTCAAAAGAGATATCTAAGAAAAAAATTATAAGACAAGTATGGGTTCCAAAATCCATCATTGAAGATATTATCTCTAAATCATCAAAAAGAAATGAAAAGAATCCTAATGCTATATGGATTCCAAAATCTCTCTTGAGAGAGGCTAATGTTGAACAACAATTAAATTTGACATTCAAGCTTCCAAAGATTTCCGCTTCATCTTCTTCCAAAAGCATTCTTCCATTCCATGTGCCTAAACTACAACCTTTTCTATCCACTCACCATATTCCTTCACATATTTCTTCATTCACATTTTCTCCATCCTTTCGCCACCCTTCAAGGTGTGTTTTGACGTTGATCTTGCCTTCATTTCCATTTTTCAATCTCACTCACTTCACATAAAGCCATATCCTCCATTTTTGTCTCCCATCTTCCTTTCCCTATTAACATCTTTGAGCATATCATTTGAATTCCTTTGTATGTCATGGTTTAAAATTTCAAGGAGCATTATCTATAAAGCTTGAATTCTTCCAAAAAAAAATTGAAAAAAAAAAAAAAAAATGAAAAATTTGAAAATGTGCCTTGGTGAAAACCTGGTAATCAGGCACTTTGGTAGCAAAATTAAAGAGAAATAAATTCATTCTATGGTGAAAACCACTCCCTTGTGGTGCCTTGGATAAGTACCATGATGAAAACCTAACAAATAGGCATCATGCGTAGTTCTTCTACATCTTTCATTCATTTCATCTTCTCTCTTTGATCTTGACAATGTTGACCTATAGACAAACATTTGGCTATCTTGTGAGATATCTTATGATGATCTTGTTTTCATTCCTTTCATTTTTAGCCTTCATATCTATTTTCCTCCATTCATTCTAGTCTTTTGCTACCCTTTTCCCATTTACCCCTTTGGTCTTGATCTAATAAAATAGAGTAAAATATGATGCTATAAAGTCTCTTGACATGTTTACTCCTTTGAATTGCATCTTTCCCACCTTTACATTATGCTTTCATGAATTATCCTATGTTGGCCTTTCATTTCTTGTCCAAATGTTCTTTACATGACAATTTTTTTTTTCTCTAGCTTGGGTACTCTTGAGGAGTCAACCTTTGAAGATCTCTTTCACTTGCTTCATACACTCCTTGCTTATCCATAATATCCATTAGCTTATTGCTCCATCATGTCCTCCACCTTGTTAGACATTGGGACTACACGATGTGATCTTGCTTGAGAGTTTGATGCCCGTTCTATCTAGGGGCATCTTTGTACATATTTATTGATCCTGAAAAAAATACAAAAAAAAGATATATTTTAAAAAATTCAAAAAAATTTATATATTTTAAAAAAAATTCAAAAAAATTGATATATTTTAAAAAATCCAAAAAAATGATATATTGTAAAAATTCTAAAAATTGAAAAATGTCCTGAAAAAATGATCATCTTAGTGACAACCTAGCAAAAGGCACTTTGATGTATCTTCAAAAAAATTATATATTCCAAAAATACAAAAAAAATAAAAAATTCAAAAATTCAAAAAAATAAAAAAAATCCAAGTGGTGAAAACCTGGAAACTGGCACTACTTGAGCCCTTTGCACCCCTGTTTCTTAGCACATGTCCTTGACACTTAGCCTTTCTCCACTATGCCTTTTCCTTGTTACCTTGGTTTGGAATTGGTCTTTGTCTAGGGGGCATAACTATGTTGGCTTTGGTTTCTTAGATGTGTGAGTCTTTAGGACACCTCACAAATGGTGTTTTTCAACACCCATTGACATCGAGTGTTTTTCAACACTTATTGGTTTGGTCTTACCCAGTATCATCATGTGATCTTACCTTCCTGCAAGCATTAGATCCCTGTCCTCAGAACTCAGTATCAGTTAACACACTTAAATTTTTAAACGCAACACTTAATGCTTGACTTATGTCATGATCTTTTCTTTGTGTGCTAACTGTTATTGATTTTTGTTGAGTGTCCTTGTCTAATAAGTCTCTCCGGGATGCATCGCTAGAGGACTTGGGGCATGGGACATGTTTTTATTTGTTTTTTTTTGCTTGCAGGTGTGGTCTTGAACTCTAGAGTGTCTTTTGTTGTCCCCTTGAAACACTTAGGAGATTTGAGACATCATCCTTGATTGTTTTTGCACAACCATTCTTATAGTCATCTTGGCATCTATGCCTTGATGCAAGCATAGTTTTTCTATATTAAATTGGGTAAGCTAACATCAAAGTCATCTTGACCTTTATGTCTTTGATTCTTATGTTAGAATCTTTCCACATTTCAATCCAATATAAATCGCATTCATATCTTCATAGTTACATTTGTAACTAGTGATGATTGTGTGATTTTTCGATGTCCGTTAATAATTGACCAATGATGAAAATAAGTTCTTTTACATTCTCTAATGAATGATGAACAAAAAATCCTATGTTACAATTGCTCTTTTTCAAGTACACCATTGCATTTCATGTAGCTTGCATTATTAGACTTCATGTTAGTTTGCATTTTTAGGCTGCATTATGAGTTTGAGAGGGTTCTCCTTTCATCTTTATTGTGGACATTTAATCAATTGTGGTCACATTTTGATCTTCATTTCCTTATTTTCTTTCGTGATCTCAATCGAAATTTCTATCTTAAACAATTGATTGATTTTTGGAGCATTTTCTTTTCTTATTTCTATTTCTTTCCATATCTTTCAAACTTCTATCTTCCATTTTCTTTTTCCCCACTTCTTTTCTTCTAAATCACCTTTGGGGCATAATAATTCATGCTTGATGATCTACCTTGGTTCTATGATTCTTATATCTTTCATCTTACATCAAGAACCTTATGTTTTGTTCGATTTGATCAAATTTATCAATTTGTTGTTTCTCCTCTATCTCATTTCGATTTCGATCACGAGGGGGCAGTAATTATCAATTTCAATCCTTGATTCAGTTTTATCAATTTTATCCTCGACTTTTTCAAGTTAAAATTTATTTGTATTCTTTGTCCTGATGTGTTCCCGAGTCGACCACACATCTGGGTTGTTTTGTGATCCCAAATTGACCTCACACTTCAATTTCTTTCTTTGACTACATGTGTTCCCGAATCGATCACACATTAGTCAAAGAGGGGCAAATGTATGCACCCAAAAATGGTCGCCTAGACTATGTGCCCCCATTATTCAATTTATCAATTTATCAAATTTTCTGAATCAATGGTTTGTAATATTTTATTAAATCAATTCAAATCAATTTCCTTGATCAAATTCGATTTATTTCATTTCTAAGATTGATCATCTTATTCCAAGTCTTATTTAATTAAAAGAAAATCTTCTCTTTTAATTAAATAAAATAAAATCCCCATTTAATTAAAAGAAAACCTCTCTTTTAATTAAACAGTTCATCCACATTTAATTAATTAAGAGAAAAACCTCTCTTTTAATTTAATTAAATATCTTCTATTTAATTAAAAAGAACTTGCTTCCTTTTAATTAAATAAAAATCCCACTTAAATATCTCTTTTGATGAAAAAAGGAAATAAAATAAATTCTTTTTATTTAATTTCTCTACACTTAAAAAAAGTGATCTAAGTGGGATTTATCTTTCCACTTTCTCCTCAACCACTCCTCTTTTCTCATTGGTGGAATTTTGTCTCACATGGATCAAGCTCTATTATCCCATATTGGTTGTGAGAAGCCTCTCACCTCCATAATTTCCTTTATAAGGGAGAGCCCTCTCCTCATTTTAGAGACCCATGATTATGCTATCGTTATGCTGCAGGTTTGAAGACCAATTTTTGAAGGAGTTTGAATACAAAAGCTTTTTGTGGAGAACTTCTATTTTCTTGTCTCTTTCTCTCTTGCACCCATCATGGGCTTTTAGCTTAGATCTTGCATTTACAGATTAGATTTTGCTTTCATAGATTAGATCTTATTTTCATGCATATTTGAAGATCATGGAGACTAGCATTCTTGCTTTTCCTCTTTGAATCTCTCATCTCATGGTGTACTTGCATGGGCACAAAAATAGGTCAAACTGAGGGCGTCCATTGCAAACCCTTGCACTCTATGAGTAGAGAGCTATGGATCGATTTGTGAGGGCTCATTCTTGAGTTTTCTTACATGTAATGATTCATAGAAGTGTGACAACATTTTAGCACACAGCTACTACAATCCAAACCATGGGAGGGGATACCTTACCTAAAGCTTATGACATAGTAATAAAGGCAGAAAATATATTGATACAAGGAGGTAAGTTAGCTACAAGGCCTCCTATGCCCTTTTTCACTGATGTCCCAAACCATCAACCAGAAATGGCTCCTCCTCCCACAACTTCCACCTCACAATCCCTTTCTCTAGTCCCTCAAGCCTCCACATCTTCAAATGGAATAGATGAGATTAAGGAGATGAAGCAATCTATGATTTTGAACATAGATAAGAGATTGCAGGGCCAAGAGAAGAAGCTAGAGGATAGCTTCTCTATGATGCATAAAATGAGCAATAAGGTGGTGACTTTAGAAAGACAAGCTCAAGGTAATAAAGCTCAATAGTTGTAAGGTCAAACTCTAAATAGTAGTAGGCCTCCAAATTAGAATTATGGGAACAATTCTTTTGACCAGAATAGACAAAATAGTCATGTTTCAACTTCAAATGCAAGTTAAAGTAGGGCCATAGTCCCTCAAAACAACATGGTTCAAGATCACAATCTTTGTCCCTCTTGCAATTACTCCTATTCTTGTTGCATGTGTCAAAAGGCTGAATCTTATTTGGCTTTGACCATTCAAGAGCCTACAATACAACCATCATACCAGGAAGGACAATTTAAGGATGCCTCATATGTGCAAGGGCAAGGTGATTGTTCTTTTATGAACCATCAGATGGAGAAACATTGCAATGTAAACCAAGATTCTGTTACTCACAACACCAAAAGCAAGAGAAGAGCTATTGAAGATGCTACCCATCCTCCTAATTAGGCCTCAACTTCAAGTGCAATACCACATGAACGAGCAGTCAATGAGCAATCAAATGTTTCTCAGTAGCAAAGGAAAAATAATGTCAAAAAGGATGCAAGTGATCCTCTAGTCATTCCACCTCAACCTCCTACAAGGATGGCTCACAAGGCTTCTACCAAAGTGCCCACTATGCCATTCAGTGTGGTAGAGAAAATGAAGAAGACAAATGTGAATATCTCTATGTGGGATGCTATTTCTACTATACCCATGCAAAAGAGGTTGCCACAACAAGAATTGGAAAGTATTGAACCAAAGGATCAACCACCAAACATGGAAAGTGCCAAAAGCCTAGTACAACCATTAGACAAGGTAGAAACAAGAAAAAAGGTTAGACCTCCCCCATTCTATGTTTCTCTAATTATAGGGGATAACCTAGTCCACAATTGTATGATTGATTTAGTGGCTAGTAGTTCAGTGATGCCTAGGTGTGTTGCCGATGCTTTGGAAATGAAATATGAGCCCATTGTTAAGGATGTATTTCAATTGGATGGTAGTACTATCAAGACTGTAGGGATGCTTAGAAATGTGGACATGGCCCTACATGCATGCCTTGGCTGTACTGTAACTCAAGATATATCAGTGGTTGAAGTCAAGCCACATTTTGCAATTTGTCTATCAAGGGACTTCACTACCCAAATAGGTGGTTACATATCTTCTGATTGGTCACATATGTTTTTTAGAACAAGATATGGAGCAAAAGCTTCAATTAGAGCAGAGCCTCTAGCTCTCCATCATACTAAATCCTACAACCCTAATCTCATCAACATGAATTGTACTATCCTAGAGGTGGATGAGAATGACATATTGAATGACCCTACCACACCTCTAGCACAAGTACCCAATTTCCTCTTAGATGAATGGGCTGATGCATATCAATTTGATTCTACACCAGAAACTCTTGAGATAGACCTCAGTACATATTGTATATTAGAGAAGAATGCTTTAGTTCTCAATCTTATGGAGACTAAAGAAGATGTAAGTGGGATATGGAGTATGTACTTTGATGGATCAAGGAATAAGAATGGATCAGGAACTGGTGTGATGTTGATTTCTCCTACACAAATAAGGTACTACTTCTCCTTTAGGCTCCAATTTAGTTGCACTAATAATGTGGACAATTATGAATCCTTGATTCAAGGTCTCCTACTTGCTCAAAAAAGAGGAATCCAAGATTTAAGTGTATATGGAGATAGTGAGTTGGTGGTGAATCAAGTGAGAAATCAGAATATCACCAAAAATGGTTTGCTCAAGTCTTATAAACATAGAGTTTCAGATTTACTTGAAGGTTTCAATGCATTTAACATCCAAAACATCTGTAGAAAATAAAATAGACATGTTGATAGACTTGCAGCAATAGGTGCATCTCATGATGTGCAAAGGAATTTTGAGGAGAAGAAAGAGCAACAAATCAGAGTGGTAGTAAGGCCTGCCATCCCTGACAATAACACCCATTAGCAAATGTTTGAGTCTGATGAGAAAATTGTGAGCTTCTTGTAGAATGAGGTAGAATTTTTAGAGAGAAATCAATCAAGACTGCAGGATCAATATGGTGACCAAATCATTAATCTCAGCTCCAACAAGCTGCCTAAAGGTCTCATTACTCTAGAGAGTGTTTTTAATCTTGATGATCAAGCAAGAGGTAGAGTCATGAACCTAGCTGCTAATGAAGATGACTATACTTCAATCATGGTTGCTGATGGAAAGTCCTTAAACATGGGGAAGGTATGTTCTAAAATTGAACAAGAAATTTTTATTCATCTATGTCAAGAATTTAATGATGTATCTGCTTGGACATATGATGACTTAAAGGGATTTGACCCAAGGTTTTTTTAGCATACCATAGATTTAATTGATGATGTAAAACTAGTAAGACAAAAATAGAGACTAGTGAATCCTAAAATTGAACCCTTAATGAGAAAGGAGCTATCTGAATTGATTGAGGCCAATATAATTTTCCCTATCAAGCACTCATCATGGGTAGCAAACCTTGTCCCTGTTAGGAAGAAGAATGTAGAAATTAGATTGTGTGTGGACTTTAGGGACCTTAACCAAGCTTCCCTTAAAGATCACCATCCTCTTCCTTCCATGGAGAAGATCCTATTCGAGGTTAGTGGTTCAGAGAGATTTTCATTTCTTGATGGGTTCTCTGGTTATAATCAAGTGTTGGTCAAGGAGTCTGATAGATACAAGATTGCATTCACTACCAAGTGGGGTACCTGTGCTTATTGTAAAATGCCATTTGGACTAACTAATGTAGGTGCTACATTTCAGAAAGCAATGGAGATGGCCTTCAAGAATATGATTGAAAGGTTTGCATTGGTTTACCTTGATGATATCATGGTGTATTCAACGAATGTAGATGATCATTTTGGTCATCTCAGATAGGTAATCTTAAGGTGTAGAGAGTTTGGGGTATCCCTTAACCCATGAAAATGTGTCTTTTCTATCAATCGAGGAAAATTATTAGGACACATTGTATCTAAGGATGGTTTAACCATTGATCCAGAGAGAACAAGAGCAATACTTTCCCTTCCCCTTCCTAAACATAAGAAAGGGCTGCAAAGTTTCCTTGGTAGGATAAATTTTGTGAGAAGATTTATCTCTAATCTTGCTACCATGGTGAAACCCCTTATAGCTATGCTCAAGAAAAGTATGGTCTTTTCATGGACCAAAGAAGGGAAGGAAAGTTCTGAAGAGATCAAAGTAGCCATAGCCTCAGCCACTACTCTCATCAATCCAAACTTTGAGAAGGATTTCATTCTTTATACCTTAGGTGGTGAGTCAAGTATCTCTACTGTCTTGAATCAAAAAAATGACAAGAATGAAGAGCAGCCCATAGCCTTCTTTAGTGAAGAGCTCAAGGAGTATGAATATAAGTACAATTATGTTGAGAAGCAAGCCCTTATAGTCATCAGAGCTTTAAAGAAATTTAGACATCTCTTGGCCCATAATAGGATTCATTTGTTAATACCTCATGACAGTGTGAAGGAGTTCCTTTTGAGAAAATATGTTAGTGAGAAAAGAGCTAGTTGGATCACAAAGGTAATGGAATATGATGTTGACATCCAGGTCACCAAGCTAGTAAGAGGGAAAGGATTGTGTAAGCAAATGCTATCACCTCAAGAATCAGATGAGGACGTTGTAATGGTATTAACAAAAGAACAAGAAGCAAGAAATGATGGCCCAAGGAATTGGGTGGATGACATAAAGAGTTTCTTATTAGGAAATGGATACCCTCAAGGATTAGATACAACTAAAAGGAGATAGTATAGATTGTAGTCAATCCCTTATGTCATAGTTGATGGTATCCTTTTTGGGAAAGATTTTAATGGAGCCCTACTAAGATGCATTGAAAAAGACCAAGCTGAAAGAATGATCAAGGAGCTTCATGATTGTCCTAATGGTGGCCACTTCTCAGCTAGAACAACTAAAATGAAGATCATGAGGGCTGGTTACTTTTGGCCATCCTTGTTCCATGATTGTCATAGGTATGTGATGAAGTGTAAAAAATATGGTTTCTTCTCTTGCAAGAAAAGGCTTGCAAATCTTCCCCTTCATCCTATCCAGGTGGATTAGCCTTTTGCTTAGCAGGGATTGGATTTCATAGGCCCTATCAATCCTGCTTCCAATTCTAGTCACAAGTTGATTTTAGCTACTATAGATTACTTCACTAGATGGACAGAGGTAGTTGCATTGAAGGATGCCACAGAACCTTCAGTTGTTGAATTCCTTGATGGAATTTTGACCAAGTTTGTTTCCCCTTCAACTATTCTTTCAGATAATGCAAAATCTTTTGTAGGAGCTCAGATTTGTGCATGGGTAGTTGACCACAACATTTACTTGAGCACATCATCAAACTACTATCCTCAAGGTAATGGCCTAGCTAAGTCATCCAAAAATAACCTGATCAAAATTATTAAAAGGAAAATAGAGGATAATCAGAGATGTTGGCATAAAAGTTTAAGGATAGCTCTGTTGGCTGACAGAATAACACCTCTAAGATCAATAGGGAATTCTCCATTTGTGTTAGTATATGGTAGAGAAGCAAGACTTTTAATCTCATTGGAGTTCCTAGCCCTAGAATTGGCTCATTAGTTTGAGCTAGTTGAAAATGATGCCATGACAGTAAGGATGGCAGAGCTGGAAGAGAAAATGAATCAGGCCATACAAACTCTAGAGGTACATCAACAGCAGGTGAAGAAGAGCTTTGACAAAAAGGCTAGGGTAACGACTTTCAGAGAAGGTGATCTAGTTTTGAAATGGGATGCAGATAGGGAAAAACCAAGGAGGCACTCAAAATTTGATGCAATATGGAGTGGTTCCTATCTGATTGAAAGTTGTAAATAGGCTAATGCTTTCTAGTTAACCGGGCCTGATGGTGAAATTTTTCCCATCCTAGTCAATGGGTTTTATCTTAAGCCATGTTTTTGATAGGGTTTGAGGTTCCATGTACATAGTTAGTGTAGTTTTGTTCTTTGTTTGTTTCCTATTTTCCAAGAAATGCATGAGCACAGGGTTGTCTCTTTATGAGACAACAAGTTTTAAAAATTTTAAAGGTTGCAGAGATGTTTGATTTCTGGTTCCAGTTGTAGAAATAGAGTTTCTTCAGAGTTTTATGCCTGCAGGGGTAGGATTAGGATTTTTTATGGCACAATGATTCACATTTTCCATGACCTCTATAAGCCCAATGGATGTGCAAGGTCACTGGTTAGACACGTAGCAGGCTCCTATCCCTTGTGAGTAGCTAGAATGTTGTCCAAACTCGCCCTGCCAAATTGAAATTCAAAAGTTTAGCCTGTCCAATGGCTAGTTGCCTAGTTTAATATTATTTAATCACCCAAAAAAAATTAGATGAAAAACTTTATGTTATTTCTTTATTTCCCTACGTTTCATTACTGCCAGCGTGCAACTTTCCTTGTCATTAGATCGTCGATGATCTATGGTCCTTGCTTCCCTACAAGATGAAGGTACAGTGGTTTTAAGTATTGCAGAGAAGCCTCTTTCTACCGTGTGGTAGGTGAGTACCTTTTCTTTGGTGGGTCACAGAAGATGTTTGAGACACGAGCTTTATTCACCATTGGATCTTGCCAGGTCAACGGTGGGTGCTTCCTTGCAAGATGGAGTTGTAGGGGAGTTAAAAATTGGAAGAAAGCCCTTTGTTGACACATGTTCAGGTGACATCATGACATTTTCATCAAGTTTCAAACACACAATTACGGACAATGGTTGATCTTCAACGATCGATGGTTGGTGCACCCCCGCAAGATGAATTTGCGAGGGAGATAAGTAATGCTAGCAAGCACCCTATTGTCAAGTGTGTGCAGGCCAGGATTAGCAGGGGTCAGCATAGTAATGGAAAGGATCTTTATGATTGTCGATCTTGCTGAGATCATGATCAAGGCACCCCCATAAGATGGAGCTGCAAGGTATTTAAGTAATGTGAGAAGGTAGGCAGAGAACATGTGTCCTGGTGGATCAGGTAGCATCGACAGTCAATGAAAGTGGTTAAGATAATTTCCATAGTTAGGGTTTTGGCCAAACCACCACGGTTAGTGTTTTGCGGTGACACACTTAGTTATAAATAGACAGTCAACTTGACGAGTCCTTGCAAGGTGGCAAGAAAATAAAAGACCATTGGCCCACGTGGCTCATTCTTATTGCGGATCTTGGTTTACTCGCTGACCTTGCTGACTCCCAAGCCAAAAAAAAAAAGGAAAGCTAGGGTTTTGCACGAATCTAATCTTCATGATCGGTTTCAACCACCAAAAGTGAATGAAAAGTATGCAGAGACACTCTACCACCCCGATCCAATCTATCTACCTGGTTAGAGCACAGTTATGGGGCCATTTCTATCCTCTCAAGGCCCTATTTTAGTTTAAAATCAGATTTCATAGTACCTAAAGCTATACTTAGATCATATTTCTTTAGATCCCCATGATTGTTCTTAGTAGAGCCTTGATAGCAGTGGTTGCAGGACAGTTTTGGAGGGAAAATCTCAGTTATGCCTGATCTATAAAGGTAATTTTTTGTAATTTTGAAAAGGTCAACCTTTCTCTATTTTCTCTGTTGTTGCTCTACAAATTTTCAGTCTAAATTCTAGTGTGCCTTTGAACTGCATGATTTTTTGCCTTATCTCTTTAAGCCATTGGTGTGAAAGTGCAAGAACTCTTTGCCTCCACTAGTGTTTTGTGAAAATTTGTAATCTGCGTGACTATATCTCCTATTGGCCAATGAATGATAATATAAGTGAATCTTTCTTTCTTTGTGTCATTCATCTTGGTCTTCTAATCTTCATGTGATTATTAGATTAAAGAAAGTCTAAATGTGTATATCCTTAGTTTCATTCTGGTTCTATAGTGCATATATGGGCAGAGATTGTTTCGAACACTCTATTTTGGTGCATCACCTCCCTAGATTAGAATAGTTAGATTTGCTTTCTTGCATCTCCTTCTCCCTTTTCCCTTTCAAGATTAGTTATGTGCACCCTGATAGTAAGAGGAAGCCGGCCTTCTCCAGAGATTCAACCTCACAGACAAGTCCCACAGCTTGGAGGTTGTTTCCATGTTTCACTAGGTTGTCCTCATGCATAGGCTTTGGAAAAGAGTGCAAACTTCAGTGATAACATAAACCAATGATGCCAAGTTGCTGCATTATTTTTTAAGTCAAAAATTCACCAGATCAACAGTGATAATTTTGTTACATCAAATTTTGTGAGTTAGTTGGATGATAAGGATGATGAGTAGATGTCATAGAATTTTATGTAAACCATACAAACCAATTAAAGGTGAATGCTAATGGATTTATTATGAAGGTTCTAGAAGAAGTAATTTGGAGGGAAAAAAATACCATTTTCTCAAAGATCAAATTAAGATTTGAGTGGGAAATGAATTACAAAACTTCTTTATAAGGAGCTGCAGGTCAGAGATCTAGTGTGCATGTATGAGAAGGAATTGGTCATAAGTGTGATTGTGCAAAGAAGCTAAGAGGAGTAAGAATAGAGCATCAAGACTCCAAGTTGATCAAGTAGATATGGAGTTTATTGGCATAACTAGTGGAGGAACTTAAGGAGACAGATCTTGAAGGGTGAACAAGCTGTCAGCACTGTAAGGGAGGTAAGCCAAGCAAAGAAAAGGACTGAAGAGCGATCTAAAATCTGCAAGGTTGCAGTTGCAATCTATATCAGGTCAAAATCATTCTAATAATTTCTTAGCATTGTATTAGACATTGAAACTCTACATTGCTAGGTTAGCTTAACAGCTAGGTGGATAAGCCTCAGGAAAAGGATAAAGAGATCCCTAGGAGAAGGATAAAGAGATCCTTAGGAGAAGGATAAAGAGGTCCTTAGGATAAGGAAAAAGAAATCATTAGGAGGAGGATAGGAGATCCTTAGAGAGGGATGAAAGATTCTTTTGAGAAGGTGACTATAAACCCCATGGACTTGGGTGAGCCTAACAACTCTATGTAAATCCTTTAACAAGGTGACATTCTAAGTTGAATGTTCTTAAATCCTTTAACAGGGTTACATCTTACAATGTGTAAAGCCTTTAACAGGGCAGACCATCAAAAGTGGTTGGAATCAATTGCATAGTTATTTTGTGGGTATCACCCCCACCCTAGTTTTACCTTCTTAGTCCTAGAGGGTTTCTAGGTCATACAAATCCTTAGTGTTATGGTGTGATGCATATTATCTTTTATGGTTGTTCAATGTTTAATTGTATGCATGATAATTTCAGTTATATTCCATTAAGGATTTGTAGAAAAAGTTGTATTGGACATCATTGGACGTTGGATAATTGATTCACCCCCCACCCAATTATTCTAAAGAATTCTAACAAAAACTAAGCTAATAGAATGCCAAATGCAAGCTAAACTAACTATATTGCCTTAAAATGCAAGCAATTCCATGATAAGAACATTTAACCCTCTGAGTAAGTGGTCTAGGGTCATGTCAAGCACCTTGAATAGGTCTTTGCATGGATCTAGCTATTTCCCCCAATTTTACTTTTCTCCTCATATTTTTATCCACTTTTTGACAAATTTCTCTAAGAAACTAAAGACTTTGACTTTTTGGGTCAATGATGACCTAATGGGTCACGATCTACCTCAAGTTGGACCTAGGTCATCCTTGACCTTGACTCTAACATATGTTAGAGGTGACCTCGATCCTGACCCCAGGTCCAAATTTTAAGTTCCAGAGGTTTTAGTATATCTGGCTTGAAAAAGTTTCTTTTTCCCACTTCTGGGTCAGCTATTTAGTGTTTAACAATATAAATTCTTAAATTAATTTTAATCTAGGTCCATTTCTAGGGGTTAATGTTAATTAGGATTTAATTCTCTAATGTCAGCCTCTCTAGAAGTTTGTGCCCTAGATCACTATATAAGAAAGCCTCCTCTCATTTTATCCAACACAAGAAGAGGAAATGACACACATTATGATATTAGATGATCCATTATTTCCATGATCAAACAAGTATTCCATCATGCATTTTCAAGGAAGTATCAAAGTTAATGTCTTCTTTCAAGTTTTTTATTGAAGATCAAGGATTCAAGTATTCAAGTCTTTGAAGGGATTTGATTTAAGCTTTAAGGGTTCATTATTCAAAACCCTATATCTAACCATCATGGTGGTGTGATCTTCCGTCAAGATCATTTATTCATCTTCAAGATCTATTCAACCCTCTCTCAAGGTGGATTCCAAACATACAATCATGGAGGTTTTGATTTACATTTTATAATGTTATGTTCAAGCTTTCATATCAGCAGACTTGCTTATTTTTGGAATATAATTACATATCTATCAAATTTATTGAAATATAAGCTATGCAAGGTTACTAAGAGGGGAGGGGTGATTCAAGAACCAATAAAAATTTATCTCACTTCAACATATAATTGTTGAAACTAGATTGACACAAGTATGATAAATATGTTTGAATCATTATTTTTTCATTGATGTCAAACCTGCTACTTGCTGGCAAGACAATTTCTTACATTGTTTAAGTACTATTATTTGTTTGATTGATGAAGAGGATTTGATCAAATGAGGTAACAATAGAACTTAGAGGAAAGGTTGAGTTATGATATGGAAAAGGAGTACACGGATTAGCTAAGATAGTGATATTATAGTGCATTGATAATCTACTTAAGGTTCTAAAGGTTGGTTACACTGATTAAGTTCAGAAGAACAAGTTAAACAAAGTTTGTCTACCAAGATTAACAATTGGCATAGTGGGTGCTGAGAAAAGTTAGTGCAAGCCGAGCATAACATCAGTTGGAGTCGAGAAAATTCAATTTTAGTGTAAGCCAAGTAAAGTTTAGATAATGGAAAGTATCAATAAACTTTACTTCATGCAAAGTGATTTGGTAGAGGATGCAAAGCAATGAAATATGTGTCAAGCATCAGAAGCTAGTCATTTCTAAGTTTCAATATTATGAGAAAGATTGAGAGTTTAATGAATCTGAGTGACCAAGTCTAATTTCTTGGATTGTGTTAACCATGTGGAAGATAAGATTGATGAAATGGTGGCATAGAATTCATGATGAACTATTTAGAGGAAAATTCAAATAGGATTGAAGGAGAAAATTCTAGAAGGGAATGAAATTAAATGAGGGGTAGATTCATTGAATCCTACCTATTCTAACCTAATTGTAAAATGGAAGATGGAGGATGAATGACAAAAGACCTTAATTCTCTAATTATAGAGATGAATTATTAGAAGGAAAGGATGTCATGTGCAAGAACCTAAGGAACACAAGGAGTTTAGGGTATTGCTTCATTCAGTGACCTAAGTGAAGAGATTGCATTGACAATAAAATAAAGAAGGCTTAAGAGTATAGATGCTTAAATAGTGAACAAGCTATCAAAGATGAATTGTGTGAAAGCCAAGTAGGATGGAGGACTAAAACAAAGATCTACAATCTACAAGTGTGTTGTAAATTATTATTAGATCAAGCCTTACTATTGCTTTCTAATTATTGTATTAGTCAAGGGTAAATTTTTTGGATTAAGGTTGAACTAATAATCATTTGTAAATCATTTAACTACGTGACATTCCATGTTAATGATCTAAAATCCTCTAACAAGGCTAACTTCTAGCAAGGCAATGGAAATCCTTTAACTAGGTCACATTTAATAGTGTGCATTGTAACCTTTAATAGGGTTGGCCTTTCATGTTGATTGTTAAGCTCTACATGACTGGCATAAAAATTATTCTTCTCCTCTTCAAAATCCTCTACAATATAGAACTGAGGCCTTTCTGGAGTATCAGGTATCTGAATAATTGGAGTAGACTTGAAGGGTTCAATAGGTGGCCTAGGAGGGTATACAATCCTGGGTCTGCTAGATTCTCCTACTTTTCTTTTCCCAAGGACCTTCTCCATTTGAGATACGTTGTTTTCCAGTGACTGTATTTGCATACCCCTTTCCTCATATGCTTCCAAAACTTCTTCAAACCTAGCATTGAATTGGGAAAATTTATCTTCCTCTTGGCCAAACACTATGCTACCAAATTTTAGCATCTTTGATGCCATTCCAATTATTTTTTTACTACTTACCTCACTAGCCTTGAACACTGTCAATGAACCAGTATGCTCTACAGTGGGAATCTCATGCATTCTTGTATTCTCCCTTTTTTCCATGGACCATATAACAAGGGCTTGGTGGTCATCACTAAATTTGATTCCTCTATGAGCCTGTAGTATAATTTCAATAGTCCTCAGCTAAACATCCCTCTATTTTCCTACTGAATCAAAAATAGTGACATTCGCTATATCCCATTTTGGCAGAAGGAGGACTCCTGACTGTCTAACTCTTTGCCTCCTAGCTTTAGGAGTAAACTGGGCAAAATCATTCAAAAATTTAGATCTTATCTCTTCCTTAATATCTAGATTAGGTTTGTCTGGCTGTTCTTCTTTTATCTTCTCACATGTCTTCCCAAAATTTCTCATGTTTAATCTCCACAAAAACTCAGTAAAAACCCTAGACTTTACAAAATTTTCATTTATAATAAACCTTTCAGAAGCTTGGGCAACTATTGGATCAATTTCCTTACCTTGGTAATCAACAATGGTTAGGTCCAAGTAAGGTGTAGGAGGTTCTTGTGGCTCTCCAACATCCAAATCTGTAGAAGTAACAATCACATCCCCTTCTTGACCCATTTTTCTAAGTTGCTCCCTTAAAGATGCTTCATCATCTACCTAGATTGGGAACTAGCTTGGGGAGTACTGTTCTTTTTGAGAATAAGAAGACCCCTGCTCTAATTTTTTCCTTTTTGGAGAGTTGGCTGTAGATGGACTTCTTGACCTTGGCTTCTGATGAAGGGGTGCCTATTGCACATTTTGAATCATGACATAACTTGCCCTTCTTTGCAATGTATACTAGCAAAGAGCCACCACATTTTTGGTGCTTATTCTTCTTTGTACCTCTCTAGCCTTGTCTAGATGTGTCTCAACATATATGGCTTTCTTCTCATTCATGGTCTGGATAATCACAGCAAAATTATTCATTAATACATGTAGTTTGGCTCCCCAATATTTTATTTCTTTCAATGGGTCATACTGGGAGTGAAAAGCATTAATAAATTCTATGGTCTTGCTAAATACTATCCATTTTTCTTTCCTAAATTCTTGTTCTTGCAATGTGAAAACATTTATGATTATATCCTTTGGATAATAAACTTGATGTACCATACGAGAAGCTTTCACCCTCTCTCTTAAGAGGTCATAGAATCCTTTAGGATCAATGAATTTGGCATGAGACTCTGCCATGCTATATCTATCCAAAAACAAATTAAGGTGCTTCCACCCTTTCTTGACAAAGACAAAATGATGCACTATAGTAACAATTGGAAAGAAGGTGCCCTTCTTAGAAAATTCCCTCTCATCTATAGTGCCTATCTACCATAAGAGCTCAACAATCCCTATCTTCAAGGGCACATGAAAGGGCAACACATGTGGCTTTCCCACAAAACCATATACTCTTATTATAGTTAAAACATTATAAGGGATTATATCCCCCCAATTATGACTAACCAGTAGTCCTTGTGCATGGTCCTTAGGTCTAACCAATTCCAACAATTCTTGTGGAATTTTGGGGCTATCACCTTTCAAGAGCAACCTAAGCTTTGAAGAAAAGTATCTATCAAATCTCACATAGCTAGCATCTGTAGCTTCTAAAGTCATACCTACACTCCACAGCTTTACTAGATTCCTTTCTCCATCCCTGGTTGTTTCCAGCTCCATACCTTTGGAGAAAAAGGCAAATCCGTTTTACAAGCATACATGCATAAGTAATGAATACCAACAGAATGGTTTGTTGACTTTTCCCCTTGCTATCCCCACCAAGCCATTGTAAATTTTGTTTGCAAGAAAAGTGGCAAAATCCAGAATAGTAATCATTCCAAATTGAAAAGTTTGAGCCATGATAAGGACAATAGAGCCTAGAATTTGATCAACTTCATCTATCGCAAGAATCTTGTTAAGAGAAAAATACAGTGCTTGAGCTCTCAGGTTGAAATGCCTTCTCAAAAATGGCTCTGTGTTACTGGCTATAATTATAGGCAAAATGCCAATTTCAGTAGCATGCTCTTGTAGTGGCCCTATTCAAATGTAAATTCTTTGTGCATCGTGCCTTTCTTGAAGGTCGGCTATGTCAATAGATTCATGTATGGCATGTTTAGGATTGAGGTTGAAAACCTTGCCACACATTAAAAAACTACTTGCCCACATTATTTATCTCTTGTGTAGCTTCAAATTATGGGCATGTGCTGGCCTTTGATCCTTGATAGATCAATGGTTATAGAATTAGGTATCCTTATCACCATGTTGGAAAAAGTGATGAATAAAATTCTCCAACCATTCCAACTTGTTTGACACTTGCCATGGAAGACATTCATCCTTGAGATCGGTGGGCCGATCTTGTTAGACCTTGCAATTTTTCCAAATTTTGCTTCCCTGCATTATTTATCTGACAAGCATCTCCTTCTTGCGGGAAAGTGCTAGCCTTTGATTCAACTGAAATTAATGGTTGATGCTTCCTTGTGATAAAGGTATGTCTCTGTTGGTGACTCAACCAATGATATCACAAGAAATCTAGAACGTGCACAAAAGTATTGACAAACCTGTAAAAGTTTTTCACAACTTATGACTCCTTTTATGGTTCACTGGAAATTAGAAAAGTAAGGGCTACATGTCGCCAAGTCACAGGCCCATGTTGTTTAAAAACCTTGCATCTCAAAATTGCAGGCATGCACTACCCATTGATCTGAACAAGATCAACAATTATAAAAGCTTTTTGTTAACAGAAGTATTTCTTAAATAAAATGATTAAACATTTTTCAAGCCAAGCACGACCACGTAAGGTTTAAAAAAAATTAAAATAAACTCATGCTTGCACAAGCCCTTCCTTAGGTGAAAAGATATACCATTAAATTTTTTTTTTGAAAATACTTTGAGGGTTTTCCAAAAATAGGGCAATCTAAGGGTTTCAAAAATACAAGGAACAAAACCCTAATCTGCAATATTTAAAGACTCAAATGATTTTTCACTAAATTTTTCAATTTTTTTGCAAATGTGAAAAATCAAACCAACACTATGTTCAACGACTTAACTATAGTATGTTGAGTGTGTCACAATGGAATAATTTAGGTTGTAAGGTTGAGTTTGAAAATGAGATTGCTAAGATATATGATACTAACAGAAAACTGATTGGAAAAGGTGATAAAACTAAAGGTAATCTATTCTACCTTGATATAGAGGATGCTACTTGTTTAATTTTAGAATTTGATGATGTGTGGCTACGACACAAGAGGTTATGTCATGTTAATTTTAATAACTTGGTTAGTATTAGTAACATGTGAAGAGTAAGAGGTTTTCCTAAGTTGAAGAAGCCTAACAATATAATTTGCAAACAATGTCAGTTAGGAAAAATCACAAAGTCAAGTGATATTAGAGATTGTTCATATTGACTTGTGTGGACTAATTGAAGTGCAAATCTACAAAGGAGATAAGTACATTATGCTACTTGTAGATGATTATTCTAGAATGGTGACTATTATGTTTCTAAAATAGAAACTTGATGCTTTCCTAAAGTTTAAGTAGTACTTAGCAAGAGTTGAGAAGGAGACAAGTAAAAGTCTGAAATGTTTGAGATCTAACAGGGGAGGATAATTTACATGAAATGAGTGTGAGATGTTTTTTAATGATAGAGGAATAAAGAGACAAAAAATTGCTCCTAGGACACCTCCATAAAATGGAATTGCTGAAAGGAGGCACAAATCTATAATGGACTATGCTAGGACACTCATGATGGATAAAAATGTTGCTTTGAAATACTAGAGAGAAGCTGTAAGTACAACTGCCTATACCTTGAACTGTGTGCAAGTAAAAAAATAACTCATTCAACACCTTTTGAACTATACTATGGATACTCACCTAATGTGAAATAGTTTAAGGTATTTGGAAGCAAGTGTTATATTCTCAAAGATTTAAGGAATGGTAAACTAGATGGAAAAAGTGAAGAAGGTATATTCCTTGGTTATTCCACAAGAAGTAAAGCTTATAAGTGTTTAAATAATAACACTAACAAAGTTCTGGAAAGTGCAAATGTGAAATTTGATGAATATATAGAAGTATACGAGGCTAAACCTATGTTTCATGCTTACATTTTTGCAAAGTTTATTTGACAATAACATACAAGTTTAAGTGATTGCATAATCTAATGGATGCATTCTTGATGAAATTGTTTTATGGATATGGGTTGACTAAGCTGTGAAAAGTTTTAATTGTACATGTGGACCTTGGATAACTGATTTACCCCCCCACTCAATCATTCTGAAGGATTCCAACAATAATATTCTAATCTAATTACATACATGAAAGAATGAAAGAAAATAAATATTAATAACACTTTGAGACAAGATATCGTGACCTAGAAACCATCCAATTAGAAAGTAAAACTGGGGTGGGGATGAGACCCAAAATATTTAGTACTAAAGTATAAAGTTAACCTATTAAGGTTTACAATTAATCACTTCTAGTGATTTTCCCTATTAGGAACAATGAGGACTATGAGGTCCACCTTTTCAAATGATTTAAAAACATACAATAAAGTATGCCCTCAGTTATGAGATTTATCAAAGATTATTAAGTCTACCCTATTAAAGTATTTGACTGATGCACATGTTAGATGAACTAGTGGCTGATCTCTGATTTGAAACTCTAATTTTCTAGTTGAGATTCCTTGAATTACAATGATCACCTAACTGTGATAGATAATACTTTTTTTTCCTTTATACTACTTGTAGCATTCTTTAATTCAAACTTTTTCTCATCATATTCTCTTCACACATCTTCTTTTGGATATGATATAATGTATTACATATATGCCAATTCAAATTATAACTTACTAGAGTTAGCTACAATACCAATTTCATCATAATTTACAAAGTTATCCCAACTACTATAACTTGGGTTCTAAAGATAAACTTAGTGATGTTTTGATACACGAAAAACATTGTCAACAATCATAAACCTTTGGCACTCAGTTGAACTTGAAGCTATATCCATACTAATCACTTCCAAGTATCTTGAACTTGGTCAGCACTGTGTGACTTGGTGGACTTAGAGAAACTCAGTAGCAACTAGATCACTTGGTTGGCACTAGATGACTTGGTCAACATTAGATCCAATTTGTTAACTTTATGAGCTCAGTAGACACTATTGGACTTGGTTAACATTATAGAGATTACTTCCACTAACTAGCTTAGTAGCCTTTGATATGCTTGGTTTGTACTAAACGTTATCTCTTAAGCTTGATAAATACTATGTAGATTGGTAAATACTACAAAATGACTTAGGTATTTGGTAGAAACTATATTTTAACTACTTAGCTCATGAACAACTAAACCACTTGGTTAATACTGCAAATTTAATGATAGGATTGATAGCAACTGTAGAGCTTGGTAGTAATGTAACCAATTGACTAAGTGTTGAGTTAGTGACAGACAAATTGACCTTTATGTCAATAATACCACCCTTTGGCATTAGGGACAAAAACAATTATCACAACAAAAGAAAAACTTGATCATTGAAAACTATAAGTCAAAACTTCCTTTGTCATTATTCTATTTCTTCAACTTGGTTTTGATTTCCATCTTTTTTGCTCCATAACATACTCTATTTTTCTAATTTTTCAAAATTGTTTTTGTAGAGGTATTCCTTGCTTATTCATACTACACTATATTTCTCCCCTATATATATATATCTCCCTCATATACATACACATTATAGTATACGTCTCCTCCTTTACATATTATATACACTACTCCCCCTTTTTGACATAAATGCCAAAGGTCTATAATAACTATATGCTAATACAAAAATGTGACAAGAATTCATATTGTACCTTCAAAATAAGTACCATTATCTTGTCCTAATTTTCTTGTAGTACCTTTCTTGTATGCAATGCAATCTAAAGTTCTCTTGATAATCCCATCATTTTATAAACTATGGAGAATTGCTATCATCGATGAGTTTCTTTGTATGTGCAATATGTTTGTGCAATTCATCCATGTTTGGAAGAATCATGCCTTGGATTTCTACAAGTGTGGTCTTGATCATGGCTTATTTTCTTAATAGTTCTACCTATAGATTGGTTAGATATTTGATCTTTGTATAATGTGTAGAGCTATGGCTTGGGTCAAGTGACAATTGATGTGCACTTTCCTTTATTTCTTCATCTATCTTGGATAATTTCTCCTTGATATCCTTGGTAAAGATAGATGTGTCATTTAATTTGATAAATAGTGATACAACATTATTAACAAAGATTTCTAATTAACCAAGAATACTAGCTAACTCTATTTGATCTTCTGTAATTCTTTGTGCAACTTGTTCTAACATTATATTTTCAAATTTGCTTTCTACTCTTTGAAGCAACTTCACTTGTCTATTCAAATCTTCATTGAATTTTTGGACAATACTTTCTAATTGATCCAAAATAGGTTGAGTGCCATCAACCTCAATACTTAGAACATCAACAAATATGCCCTTTATGTCTTCAAAGACTTGGTATTCTTTCTTCTTTTCTTCTCTAAGCTTCTTTTGCTTAGCCATCTTCTTTAGTAACTCACCTATGGTATTTATTTGATTAGGACTTAGGGTAGAGATATCCCAATTTGGAATAACTATATCCTCATCAAGAATCTTTCTCAGTACTTAGTACTCAGTTGAGACTCTTTCTCAATTGTCATTGCAATTTCTATAGATACATTTGGAATAGAAGTAATAGTTGAAAATGATGGACTAGCAATAAAATTTGAAATGACACTAAAAACATGAATACCTTGTTGCTACTCAATCAGGCTTGATGATGGAGGACCTTGTTACTTAGCAGATGAAGTGTTGGGAACTTATGTCATTGTGACATTTAGCTAAATAGATTTATAGATTAGTTGGGTGCTTGGTGCAGCAATGTCATCCACAACCAACTTAGTAGAAACTATCTCTAAGCCAGATTGCACAAAGGCTATGCTTGGAGAGTGAGGAAATGAGGCCATGACTGCTACTACAATTTTCTCTACATCAGTCTCCTCAGTACCTTGTATCTTTAGAAGACTTCCTCTAGTAGCTTCCTATTCTTCCTCCTCATCATCCAAATTGACATCATCAAGTTCATCATCTTTTATTTCTATTTCCTCTTCCTCTTCCTTGTCATCCTCGTCATCAACATGTACAATACTATCACTAGGTTGATGCAACTTATAAATGTTTTTCCATGTAGTTGTGGCTACCTTCACTAGATATTCAATGCCTTTCATCAATATCATACATGTGCTGAATTTAAGAGTGAACTTCTCTTCATTTTTCTTTAACGATTCCTTTATCTCCTTGTTACTGAGATTTGGAATCAGTTGCCTTAAGGTCTATTCATAGATATCCTTGATAGTCTTTTGTGCATTTTCCCATCTTGGCTTTATTACCTACATAAGTTCATTAAAAATTTGCTATGCAAGATCATCTGGTGAGTACTTCCATTTGTCCAATTTTGATATAAGCATGTCCTCAATTTGCTTTTTCTCATCTATAATCTTGGTCTCATATTAAAAGATTTGAAATTTTCCATGCCAACTCTTTCTTCCATTTTCTTTAATCTTTCCTAAAGTGTAGGTGGAGATCTCTTGAAGATTATTTTCTCAGCTTCATCTTCAATAAACTTCAATTTCTTATTTGACTTGGCTGCCCTTCTAGTGAATACAATAGGGGATGACTAGGTAGGTTTGGTTATGATTACCTTTCCTTTCTCCCTTAAAAGCTCTTCTTCATCAAATTTTGCTTCTTCTTCTTCATCCTTTGTATCATCTTCTTCAATACCATCACCTTTTCCCTTGATAAGCATTAGAGGGGAACTTGCTTTCTTAGTGCCTTTTAGTATCTTATCTTTTCTTTTTCTTCCTTTATTGACTACTTGAGAAAAATTAATCTCAAGCTCTATTCTTTCCTTAGCCTCATCATATGTGCCAAAATATGTAGCTTTGGGATCCACAAGGTCATTCAATAGAGCCTGTATGATATCCTTGGTATCATTGATATTAACCTCATACTCTAGAGGCTTAACCCATGCCACTCTAGGTCTGACTGCTAGAATGTATACTTTGTCACAGTCCACCATTAAATATATACATCTTTGTAATCTTCATCAAGGGCCCATTTCGCTATGGGAATAGGAATATGGGAATAGTAATACATATTCTAGAATACTAATTATGGAATAGAAAAATGGGGCTACATATTCCTATTCTCTATTTGGTTCAGCCAGAATTTGATGGGGAATTTATAGACACAAAAATTTATATTTTCTAAAATAAATAAAACTAGAATAGGAATACGTATTCTGATTCCACCTATTTAGATGGAATTGTAAAACCTTATTGTTGGGCCTAAATTGGAATATGTATTCCTATTTTATTTTGTATTCCAATTCCAATTTGGTGCATCTAAACAAAGAATTCAAAATTTTAAGAATTTACATATGCCAATTCCACTTGTATTCCTGTAGCCAAATGGGCCCCAAGTTTCTTGGGGATGCTATATCTATTATTCATCTTCTCCTTGAATTTTTCAAAGTAATTATCCATGATACTTTTAAAATTTTCACCCATCTCTTCTATATACTCATTAATCTAATACAACACAGGAACATCTTTCCTCCATGCTACTATACCTTTGGAAGGGAAAATTTTCTAAATGAGGAAGAATGAACATGTTAGAAGATATCTAAACTTACATGGATTATTCTTTGATCCTCTAATGATCTTCGTATTCATGTTAAATTGATTCAATAGCAACTTGGCAAGGTCAAAGGATAGGTTATTCTTCACAACCTTGTAAGTGAGATCAACAACTTCAAATGATACATTGTTTAATCTATTCAAACTGTAAATCCTATGTGTAATGATATGAATGCCAAATTTTAGTTCCATGTTAGTTAGACTACTAATTTTCATTCCTCTTCCATCCCACTCGATAAGATTTTTCTTTTCTAGTTCTATCTAACCTAGAGTTTTAGTTGTCTTTGCTTTATTAGACATTGGGAGTCTAGTGATTCGATGAGTCACTTTCTTGGTTATTTGAATAGGTTTCTCAAACCGTAACTACCCATTATATAAACAATTTAGAATATATCTCATCTATTTGACCTAGAAGTCTCTTGGTATATGAGAGATATGAGTCAAGCCCTTTGTTTGCAAATGTTGATGTTCATGTTTCAATGCACCATCCACACATAATTCCTTGAATGCTTCATTCACTTATGGGGTTCTAAGTTCTAGGATTGAGTAGTGATAAAAATAATGGATGTCATGCATGAGTAATACCTTAGGTGAAATTTTAGATTGTGCACCAGTTGGGTCAAGCACCTCTATAATTGTTAAACTCAACTTGAAGTTTGGTGTCTTGCAATAAACTCCATGAACTAACATTTCAAAACCTTTCTTGTTAAGTACTTTTAAACAAAAATACTTAAATCATTCAGAGCCTTTGGAGTCATTCTTCACAAATAGCTCTGGAAATTTGTAGTGAAATAATGCCTTTGATTTATTCCTTTTAATTAATTTCCATCTTTGAATCGACATTAATGATTTTTACTTCATACTCACTCGGTGACATGCTATCCTCTACTTAGTTTAGTCTTTAATTCTAAGAAGATATCTACAGCTTGATAGGCTCACTGTTACTCAGTAAGAACTACCAACTTGAGTCTGCAACAATATGTAACCTGGCTTTGCTCAGTAAGGTCATGCTTCCTGACCTTTCTTGGTAAGGTCTTCATTGTTTCATTATGCTCAACAATCCCTATGAATCTTGAATGTTGATTGGATCTTTCTTTCTTCTAGTTGGAACTAATTTTAAATTACTTCTTTTGAATCAAAGTTCTAATGATCTCCATAGGAACTAAGTTGAAATGATTGAACCACCCAACTCATTGACTTGCATGTCATTCACTTCATGATCTTAGTTTGCATTCTTTGGAGATTTTGGTACCCATTACTGAATCATTTATTTTCTTATATTGTCAGCTTTGGCTTTCTTTTCATCTTCAATTCTACTTGTGTTCATATAGTTCTTAGCAAGATGTCCAAGTTTTGTATAGATAAAACATCTCTTAGTAGTGTCTCTTTTTCTCATATGATGTTTCACATAGTTTTCTCTAATGTGCCCAAATTCACCACAATAGTGAAATCTACACCATGTATTGTAATCCCATCCCAATATTGCTTTCACAATTTGTTCTACTGGGTTCCACTACTTGGTTTTGCATTATGATGATTTGAGACCTTGTTTCTTGTAATTATGACATTTATCTTCAAACTTAGGTTTCTTTTTATATTCACTTGCTCTATGACCTTGCTTATTACAAGTGTAACATTTTCCATTGAATTTTTATTTTCCATTACTCCATCATTTTTTTGATGTATGAACTATCTTACCACAATGATTACAAGTAGGTCTTTGATTCTTTTGAGCTCCTTCCTGAGACGATTCACCTTCATCTGTGTATCCTATTCCAGCTTTACCTATATGTCTATACTAACTTTGTTCATTCAATTCATTCATGCTTTCCTAATATTTCATCATTCTTTCATAAGTTTTCTTTTCTTTGTTGAGATCATTTAGTAGTCTTTCGTTTTCTAATCTTAGATTCATAAGTTCTTCATTTGCATTGGTGACCTGATTAATGAAGTCTTCTTGCTAAAGGGATAGATGTTGAATTTCATTGTTCTTTTCTTCTATCTCTTCTTTGGCTTTGTCTTTCTCTTCAATGACTTCACATACTCTCAATGATTGGATTTCTTGTTCTCTTTATATCTTTTTGACTTCGTCTTGAAGATTGGAATTCTTTTCTAATAGGTCTTTGATTCTTCATTAGCTTCATCTAAATTTCTTTCAACATATATATCTTCAATTCTTTCTTCAATGTAGAGATTTTCAAGCATTCATACTGCAAGATCTTTCCTTCTTTTCTATGATCGAGAGAGTTGCTCATTTTCTTTCTTTTAGTTTCCCAATGGCCAATTCAAGATCCAACTTTTCATTGTCAATAGCCTTATCTAGCCTCTATACCTCCACTGCCTCTGATCTTCTCTTATGCTATTAACCTTTTGATGTGAGAACCTGAACAACTCTGATACCAATTATTGGAAATATAAGGTATGGAAGGTTACTAAGAGGGGAGGGATGAATGAAGAACCAATAAAAATTTATCTTACTTCATCATATAATATTCTGATCTAATTTTATACATGAAAGATTGAAAGCAAATAAAAATTTATAACAATTTGACACAAGATATGGTGACCCAAAAACCTTCTAATTAGATAGTGAAATTGGGGTGGGGATGATACCCACAAGATTTAGTACTTTAGTGTAAATTGAATCTATTAAGTCTTGTAATTGATTACTTTTGGTGATCTGCTTTGTTAGGATCAATGAGGACTATGAGGTCCAACTTGACAAAGGATTTACAAACATATAATGAAGTATGCACTTAGTTAAGAGATTTAGCAAAGACTATTAAGTCTACTCTATTAAATAATTTGACTAATATTTTATTAGGATGAACCAATGGCTAATCTCTGATTTGCACTCTAATTTTTTGGTTGAGTTTCCTTGAATTAAAATGATCACCTATCTATGATAGATAATACTTTGTTGTCTCATATACTAATTGTAGCCTTATTTAATTCATGATTCTACTCATCATATTCTCTTCACGCATCTTCTTTTGGATATGATACAATGTATTGTATATATACAATTCTAGATTACAAGTTACTGGAGTTGGCTACAATACAAGTTTTAGCATAATTCACAAAGTCATTCCAACTACTATAACTCAGGTTTGAAAGAAAAACTCAATGATGTTTTGATACATGAAAAATACTATCAACACTCAAAAATCTTTGGCACTTAGTTAAACTTGAAGCTTGGTCCATACTAATCACTTCCAAGTATCTTGAACTTGGTTAGCACTATGTGACTTGGTGAACTCTAAGAAACTCGTTAGAAACTGGATCGCTTGGTTGACACTACATGAATTAGTCAACACTAGATCTACTTTGTTAACCCTATGAGCTCGATAGACACTATTGGACTTGGTTAACACTACAGATCTCAATTAACACTATGATCTTCTTCACTTCCACTGACTTGCTCAGTAGCCAACTGACTATCAATTTTCTTCACTTCCACTGACTACTTATCTTAGGAACAACTGAATCACTTGGTTAACACTACAAATTGAATGATAAGCTCAGTAGCAAGTATAGAGCTTAGTAGTAATGTAACCAATTGACTAAGTGTTGAGTCATTGATAGAAAATTTGACTTTTATGTCAACATGAATATCATAGCTTCATTGTTAGATTTACTTCTACTACTTACTATAATTCTCCATTTCAATTCTATTATTAAAGTTGATTCAAAACTAGGGTATGACCAAGGAAAACCCCTCATCCAAACAACAAAACCAAATTTCTTGTAGGTACAGATACATGACAATGATTGAAGTTTATATTTGGATACCCTTTTTCGTGAACCTCTGAGATCTAAAAATAGAATTTCAATTTGAGTAGTGTAGGTCAAGGTTAGAAATAAAAGGGTATGGTTATGCCCTACTATTTGGGTCAATGTTGACCTACACTCAAAAAAATGATTTTTTTTGGGTTTTCTTTGTCTTGACATTTCCAATTTGGAGTAGGTTGTTGAATTTCTTGAAACTATGCATTGGATTTCCTGAAACTATGCACAAATATCCAAAATTAGCATTTTCCAGATTTTCCCTACTTTGAGGTTAGTATTTTCCCTCTATTCATTTAATATTTCAAGTACATAATTTCTATAGTAGATTATAGGATTTCCTCCTTTTTTTATATTCTCCATCATTTAATTCATTGGTGCATCGATCACTTCTTTGTGATCAACCAGTTTGGATCTTTCCTTTTGGGAATTCAGGTAAAGGATAGGTCCTGTATTACTCCTCTTACATCATCTATCATACCCCATTTATTCATTTTTATTTTTCTCATTTTGGTGAACATGACAAGATTACCCTCTCTCTTCTATGGAAGTAGATGCTTTATTGTCTTTTTGGTGTTAGATTCTCTTCATATTATCTTGAGTTTTTACCTTCACTATTTATTTTGGTGAACCTAGCAAGATTACCCCCTCTCTTTTGTGGATTTAGATACTCTATTGTATTTCTGGTGTTAGATTTCTCTTCATATTATCTTGTGTATTCACCTTCACTATTAATTTTGGTGAACTCAAAAAGCTTACCCTTTTTCTTTTGTGGATTTATATGCCCTATTATTTTTAGTGTTAAGCCTTTTCTTGAATTAAGATAGGATATAGTTTATGTTCTTACATTTTAATTCAAAAATACAAAAAAATCTATATATTCAATAAAACAAAACAATACATTCCTTGTATTTCAATTACTATGAAGATTATTAAGATGCTTTGGTGTGTGGTCATGTTCCTTATTACCCTTCTTTTAGCATCTCTTTACCATACCTATGATGTTTATGAGAGTATCATTCACTTTATTATGTTGATGATCCTTCATATTATTCTCGCTTATGCTTTTGTGAATTTGACTAATATTAGTCTTCCTACTTTCAAAGCTTTCATTAAAGATATATTTGGAGTACTTATTACTCTTTTGGATCATGTGAAGACTTTGATAGATGGTACATCATTTCCTAATCTTCCTAATCCTAAGCCTATACTTCCTAATATAGTTCTTAACATTCCTAATTCTCCATTTTCTATGCCTAGTTCTTCTCATACTTTTAAGGAAACTCAAACTATAGTTCATGATGTAGATGTGCAAGAAATCTTAGATTTACTTTCCCCTTCTTATCCGATCCAAAAAGATATTAAAGGGAAGAGAAAAGAAACTTCTTTCAAACCTATTATTCCACCTTATACAAATTTTACTCATGAACACAACATACAATCACCTCTTGTAGAAGCTTCACATGATATGTACACTAAAATATATACTATGATAACTAAACAAGGTTATAGAGGTTTAGGCCTTAGTGTTAATAAGCATGGTATCAAATATCCAGATCATATACCCCCTAAATAAGATATATTGTAGAATACAATTGATTAATTATGTATTGTCTTTGATAAAATCAAAATTTCATATCACTATCAGTTAGTGTATGCCAAGCTTACTTAGGTAGTGGACACATTTTTTTGTGTCTACTGAGTGTTCTAGAGTTTTCCTAGTTCAGAAGGTAGTATCTATCGAGTTCACTTAGGCATTAAAGGAAAGCTTGTAGATGATGAGTGTTAACCGAGATCACTCAGTTAATAAAGGAAATGTTGGATGGAACCAGTGTTAACTAAGCTCACTAGGTTACTGAAGGATCTATGCAAATATGCAGTATTAACCAAGTTCACTTGGTTAACACAGAAAAATCATTTCTAAGTTAGTGTCTACTAAGCAGGGTCAACTAATGAAGGATTTTCCTAATTTTGCATATTGAGTTCAATTGTTTTATTTGATGGTTCTAGCTAACCAAGAAGATGAATATTAATTATTCTAAGCTATATTTGAGATGACTTGAAAAAATGAAAGATATAAATAAAACGTCAAGTTGTGCGCTAGAATGTGAGAAGTGAGTGTGAAGTATGGGTGAACGCATGAAAGCTTTAAAAATATAATGATGCAAAGAGGAAAAAAATTAGAAGGATGACTAGAATATCCTTGTGAAGTTGAAAGGATACATTCAATCAGGAAGGATCAAGTATAAGCTAGAATAGAGTTCTATAATTGGCAATTTAGTTGCATTCAAATCAAGTCATGTCATTATTACTCACTAACTATTGTAGTAGTGATCCAAATCTCCTAATAGAGTTGGCTTAATAGCTATTTGTAAATCCTCTAACAAGGTGATAGTTCTATTGAATTTTCTAAAGATCTCTAACAAGGCCACTCCTAATAGGGTGATTAAATCCTCTAATAGGGTCACACCTAAGAGTGTGTTTTGTAACCTTTAACAAGGTTATATCCTAATAATACTCAATTCAGAAGAGTGAAAAAAGTAACTAGTTGTAATTTGTGGGTTTTCACAAATTGGCTTTCCATGTTAAATCTTGGTGTCAAATGTGTTCATGCTATTTCTTTTCTATGATTGAAACTATGTTAAAGTAATAACTAATCATAGATAACATCTTAAGATTTGCATGTTAAGTAATTACCGAGTTGCAATATCTTTGTGTGTTTGTCAAGCATTAATAGAGTTTAGTTATTAGACTTTATTATTTTCTTCTAACATTTAAGGGATCTGGGATTTATTTTTGTAGTAACTAATTTACTCCTCCCCTCTCAATTAATCTCCTTATATTTCCAAAAATTGGTATAAGAGCTTTTGGTGCTTGTAGAGGAGGTTTTAAGGAACCAAGCTAAAGATCAGGATGTCTTAAAGAAGAGAGATTCCCAAGTTGAAGAGGAATAATTTTGCATCATGGAAAGGACTTTTGAGGTTACATTTGGCTAGTAGCAGTGATTCAGACTGTAAATATCTTGATGCCAAATACAAGACTCCTACTGGAACATTATCAATTGAAGACATTGCTAAAAGGAAGAATCATAACATCATGATGATTGATATTGCATCTTCTCTTAGTTATGCTAAATTTCATGAAGTAAAAGACTATAAAAAAATGTATGAAATGTGAACCAAAATGAAAGACATCTATGGAAGAGATGAAAATATAAGAAATGCCAATGTAAAAAGTCTCAGAGGTTAATTTGATAAAATGAAAGTGAGAGAAGATGAAATGTTGCAAAATATGTGGAAATAATCAAAGCAAGTGTGAGCATAATCAAAGCATTTGGAGGAAAAATTGATGACAAAATAGTTGTAAGAAAGGTACTCAGAACTCTTTTTCCTATTTATGAAATTAGAGTGTCATCTATTCAAGAAATCAGATGTGATCCAAATAAAAAAAAAATTTTGGATGCTCTAGCTGGAAGATTGATAGCTTTTGAGTTAGATAACTATGATTAGTATGTTCCTAGTTCCAAAAATATTGAGTTTGAATTTGAAGCCAAACTCTCACTCAAAGAAAAGAGAAAGAAATCAAAGGCTAATCAATCAGGAAGCGAAGAAGAAATAGAAGAAATTTTTGACAATGATCTTGGAATTGTTGAAGCCCTACTTGCAAAGAAATGCTCCAAAGGCAGAGGAAAGTACAAAAAGAAAGATTCCTCTAATCTATTTTTCTTGTGAGGAAGTGGGTCATATTGATGCTAGGTGTACAAATAGAGAAAAAAAGGATGAGAGGTAAAGTAGTAAGTACAAAGGTAAGAAGGAATTCAAGAGCTACAAGGAAAAAGGTAAGAAATCTTATTTTATGGCTAAAGATTTTGGTAACAATGAAGATGAAATGATATATATTGCTATAAAAGATGAATCTGATGATGAAGGAGATAAGATAAAACTTATCTCTCATGTTAGAAAAAAATGATACATGGATTATTAATAGTAGTTGCTCACATCATATGACTAGAGACAAGACAAAATTTGAGCATATGGAATATTATGATGGAGGTAGTTTAAGATTTGGAAATAATGACTCTTGTTACATAAAAGGATAATGTTGTATCTAATTAACCAATGAACTCGTATGAGATAATGCTTATTGGGTTGAAGGACTAAAGAATAATCTACTAAGTGTGGAATAGTTGAATAACATTATATTCAAGGTAGAATTTATAAAATGAGAAGTCCAAATTACTGGATGGATAAGGAAATCTAGTTGGATCTGGCAAGCAAACAAAAGGTAACCTATTTTATCTCGATCTCAGTGAAAGCTCATGGTTTATTGGTTAAATTGAAGAAAGATGGTAATGGAACAAAAGATTATGTCATTTAAATTTTGATAATCTAGTTAAGATAAGGAACACAAAAGAGTAAGAGGTATTCCTAGTTTGGAGAAACCTAATATGGGTCTATGTAAAAATTTCCAAATTGGTAAGATGGGAAAGACTAGTTTCAAAAGAAAAAAATATCATTCTGAGGAAATCATAGAGCTTGTGCATACAGACTTATGTAGACCTATTAGAATAGAGAGTTATAGTGGAGAAAATTTTTCATTCTTTTGTTGATGATTATTCTAGAATGATGACAATAATATATCTAAAAGCAAAATCAGAAGCTTTTCAAAAATTCAAGTGGTATCTAGCAAGAGTAGAAAAAAATTGGAAAGAAGTTAAAATGATTGAGATTAGATAGAGGTGGTGAATTTATCTCCAATGAACTCAATAAATTCTACATTGATTAAGGAATTAAAAGACAAGTATCAGCTGCTGGTACACTAGAGTAGAATGATACAACACAAAGAAGAAATAGATCCATCATGGATTGTGCAGGAACATTGATGATAGAAAAGAATGTTGCAATCAAATACTGAAAGCAAACACTTATCACTACAATTCATACCATGAATAGAGTATAGTTGAAGAAAGACTCAAATCAAACTCCTTATGAACTATGGTATGGCTATAAACCTAATATAAGTTACTTGAAAGTATTTGGTAGCAAATGTTATATCTTGAAAGAATCTAGAAAAGGAAAATTTGATGTCAAAGGTGATTAAATAATATTTTTAGGATAATCCTATAGAAGTAAAGCATACAAATGTTTTCATTTATCTACTCATAAAATCATAGAAAGTGCACATGTGAGAATTGATGAGTTTCAAGAAAAGAGTGAAGAAGAAAGCAATAAAGAGCTTGAGGATTTTGTTTACTATGAACTTGATACCCTACCAAATCTATCTAGAAGAAAAGTTTCTTCACCTTTTGAGTCCCCAAAATCTCCAAAAATTATTGAGTTGTAGACAATGCAACCCAAGTCATAGTCTAAAGGACCTAAGTCAGAAGCTATTGAGCTAGAGAAAATCAAGCCTAAAGGACCCAAGTCATAGATAGTGGGACTTGAGCTTGATATTGGAGTTCATGATGAAATCAATGGAACTCATTCTAAATCTAAAGAACATGTGTTAGCAAGATATGTCAGAAGGCATCATGCACCTGATCAGATCATTAGAGACAAATTTGATGGAACAATGACAAGAATCAAATTGAAAGGTACATGTTTACTTGCTAAATTTGAACCTAGAAATGGTAAAGATGAATTAGATAATGAAATTTGGATTGAAGCAATGAATGAAGAAACTAGAACAAATAGAAAAGAAGAAAACCTTGACTCTTGTTCCTAGACCCAAGGATAAAAATGTAATTGGCAAAAAGTGGCTATTCAAAAACAAGCTGAATGAAGATGGAAAAGTATCCAAAAGTAAAGCAAGGTTGTAATGTAAAGGCTATTCTCAAGAAGAAGGTATTGATTATGGTGAATCTTTTTCTCTTGTGGCAAGATTAGAAGGTGTTAGAACCTTACTAGCATATGAAATTCATAGAGGATTTAAAGTGTATCAAATGGATGTAAAGTCTACATTCTTGAATGGAATTCTTGATGAGGAAGTCTACATTGAACAACCAGGAGGTTTTGTAGATCCTAGAAAAATGAACATGGTCTACAAATTACACAAGGAACTATATGGTCTTAAGAAATCTCTCAAAGATTGGTATGAAAGACTTCATATCTACTTTATATAGATTGGTTTTTAGAAAACAAATGATAAGAGTAGTCTATATAACAAAGAAGGACTGAACAAGAAAATTGTATTGGTAGAAATATTTGTTGATGACACTTTATTTGCAAAAAATGATGACTTGTGCAAAGCATTTTCAGAAGAAATGAGTAAGGATTTTGAGATATCTATATTTGGAAAGATAAAATTCTTCGTTGGATTACATATTCAATAGAAGAAAGATGGTATCTACCTTACTCAATCTAAATAAATCAAGGAGATATTAAAGAAATTTGGAATAGAAGACTCAAGACTAGTTGGAACCCTTATGTCTATTGGATATAAGCTTTCTAAAAATGATGACTCTAAAGAGGTAGATCAAACCACATACATATCAATGATTGGAAAATTATAGTATATAGTACATACAAGGCCTGATATTGCATTAGCACTAGGTATGGTGGCAAGATTTTTGAAAAATCCCAAAGAAAATCATTTGATGGTAGTCAAAAGAATAATGTAATATCTAAAAGGTACTAAAGAACATGGTTTATGGTACAAAATATGAGGCAATTTGGACTTAAAGTTATTCACTGATGTTGATTGGGCAGGAAGTAGTGATGAAAAAAAAGGCACTAGTGGCGGAGCATTCTTTCTTGGTAAAAGACTAGTGTCTTGGACAAGCCAAAAACAAAATTGTATCTCTAAGTCCACAATAGAGGCAGAATATGTGGTAGTAGTAGTTAATTGTTCTAATATTGTTTAGTTCAAATGAATAATCATAGGTATGAAGATAGAGATCAAAAATCCAGTAGTCATATATTGTGATAACACTAGTACAATCAATATATCAAAGAATCTAGTGATGCATACCAAAAAAAAGAACATTGCTATAAAATATAACTTCTTGAGAGAATTGGTGCAAGATAAAGAAGTCAAACTGGAATATGTGAACACAGAAGAAAAAATTACAAACATATTCACCAAGCCATTATCTAAGGATGCATTTTTGTATATGAGAGGTAAGCTAGGGGTCATTCCCCCATATAAAGTTCACTAAATGAAGTTTAGCGATGCATCAACCAAAGCATGTTGAAGATCAATTAGTTGATGCAATATTGACAAGGCATATTGTAAATGAATCAATACTTAAGATACATTGACTTTCACCAAGCATTGTCTTTGACATGTTTTGTGAAAGAGGGAGAAGTATACTATCATATCTCATAGAGATTTTTTTGAAAAGAAGAAGAAGTTTGCTGTCATAGTAAAGAAATGTCAAAAAGGCACAATGAACATTTCAAATGTTCTAAGTAGAAAAAAGTTTTCTGAAAGAGGGAGAAACTAAAAGTAAAAATAGATCACACTAAAAAAGGGAGTTCTCATGGATGAGAATCAAAATGAAACTAAGGATATGATCCTTACTTTATTCTTGCTCCAAAAATTTCATTGTATTATGATATGTTGTGTTGCCATCAATGCCAAAAGAGGGAGATTATTGAATACAATTGATTAATTGTATACTACCTTTGATGTTACACAAAATGTCATATCATTATTAGTTAGTGTATGCCAAACTCACTCAGGTAATGAAGGTAGTTTTTAGTGTGTACTGAGCATTCCAAAGTTTTCCTAGTTCAGAAGGTAGTATCTACTGAGTTTACTAGAGCTTCAAAGGAAAGTTTGCAGATAATGAGTGCTAACCAAGCTCACTCAATTAATGAAGGAAATTTTGGATTGAACTAGTGTTAACTAAGCTTACTCGTTTACCAAAGGATTAGTACAAGTTTGTAGTATTAACTCAGTTCACTTGGTTAACATAGGAAAATCATTTTTGAGTTAGTGTCTACTAAGTAGGGTAAGCTAACAAAGGATTTTATTATTTTGGCATATTGAGTTCAATTATTTTATCTGATGGTTCTAGCTGACTAAGAAGATGAATATTAATTATTCTAAGCTATATTTGAGCCAACTTGACAAAATGAAAGATATAAATAAAAGGTCAAGTTGTGGGCTAGAATGTGAGAAGTGAGTGTGAAGTATGTGTGAATGTATGGAAGCTTTAAAAATCTAATGATGGAAAGAGGAAGTCAATTACAAGGATGAGAAAAATATCCTTGTAAAGCTAAAAGGATACATTCAATCAAGAAGGATCAAGTACAAGCCAAAATAAAGATCTGTAATCAAAAATTTAGTTGCATTCAAATGAGGTCATGTCATTGCTAACCATTGTAATAGTGATCTAAATCTTCTAATAGAGTTGGCTTAACAAGTATTTGTAAATCTACTAACAAGGTGGTAGTTTTATTAAATTGTCTCAAGACCTCTAATAAGGCCACTCCTAACAAGGCGATTGAGTCCTCTATCAGGGTCACAACTAATAGTGTGTTTTGTAACCTTTAACATGGCTGGATCCTAATAGGGCTCACTTTAGAAGAGTGAAAATAGTAACTAGTTGCAATTGGTGGGTTTTACCAAATTGGGTTTCCATGTTAAATCTTGGTGTCAAATGTGTTCATGCTATTTCCTTTCTATGTTTGCAACTATGTAAGTAATAAGTAATCATAGATAAAATCTTGAGATTTGCATGTCAAGTAATTATTGAGAATTCTTAGTGTTTACTGAGTTGCAACATCTTTGTGTATTTGCCAAGAATTAGCAGAGTTTAGTTTTTAGAGTTTATTATTTAGTTCTAACATCTAAGGGATCTGGGATTTATTTTTGTAGTAACTGATTCACCTCTCCCCTCTCAAATACTCAATTTATATTTCCAACATAAGCATTATGTTGGTTGTTTACATTCTCAATCCAAGGTGGTTGATGTTAATAGTCATCTACTTCTTCATGATCTTCTCCCTACACATACCTTAGATAACCCTAATATTCTTCAAGAGGTGGCTCAAAAGGTGCATGTTGAGTTAATGAATTCTAAGAAAGAAATCTTTAGACATATGTTGATTGATGCTCTATACAAATACAAATGTCCTTTTCATTATCATAATACACACTTACTTATTGATTGTGTGCATTTTAAGCTATATGTTAGAGAAAGATCTCCTTTAGGAATTATATCTTTCTCTTGTGCAATTTTACAATTTCTTCATAATTTTGATATAGGGAATTCTCGTCATTCTAATCAAATATAGATCTCTTCTCCTTTTTTTTGTGTATAGGGGGGCGAGAGGTGTATTTCCATCCAATCTCCTAGGTTCTAGTAGGCCTTTTGTTGGGCTTAATGGGTATTCTTTCTTCCTATTTTTCTATGATTTTGTATTATGTTTATAATAATTCATAGAATCTATTCAAGATGTCTTTTCTAAGACTTTTTTTTTGCAAAGGTATCCCTTGTCTTCATCCCTATGGGGCAAGGTTCTTCCTTCTTTCTCTATGTCTAGGGAACTTATTTCCTGAGCTTAGTGGTACTTATTTATATTGCAATATTATTTCATCATATCGACATATGTTTTGACTATGGATAACCCTTTTATATGAGAGTTTGTGTTCCTAGCTCATTACCTCTTCTCTATGTTGTAAATTATGTTCTTTATAAACTCTTATCCTTGCTTTGTTGTTAGAGTTGATTTCCTTCTTCCAAAGCTTCCTCTTCCTCTTCTTTATAGGAGGCTTGATGATTGAATCTTTGTTCTTTCTTGGTTTATCTTTGAAAGATTATATTTTATCTAAAGTCACTCCTCTATGGTGGTGGTCTTGTTGATAAGATCTCTTTCTTTGAGGATCCTTTTTTTCCATGAATGACATATCATTTTCACAATTATCTATACTCTTGGATGTAGGGTTCAATATCCCTCATGAAGAATATGGTATATATTGTTGCTAAACATGATATCTCCTCACATTGTAAATTAGGTATCCTCTTCCTCTTTCATATCTTGTCTAGTAGACAACCACGATAAGGAGTAGGCATTGATAGGGTCTTGCTTGTACTATTTTTTACAAATCACATGATAAATCTCAAAAGGTAACACACATAAGTTTCTAAATCCTAAAGAGACACACATTTTTAAAATTTTCAACATGCTAAATCTTGGAAGGTAATGCAAATAAATTGCTAAATCCTAAAGAGACACACATCTTTCAAAATTTCAACATGATAAATATTGGAGGCTAACTCACATAAGTTGCTAAATCTTGAAGAGACACAAATTTTTCAATTTTCAATATGCTAAATCTTTCGAAGGTAATGCACATAAGTTGCTAAATCCTGAGGAGACATGCATTTGATCAATGGGTATTCTAGAAGCCATAATAAGAAACATTACAATTGCAAGCATAGTTTATTGGTGAAATATTAGGTTTGGTCACTTATTTGGCTCTCCCTCCTTTAGTTATTCATGGTAGGGCGGGTATCTTATTGGGTGAGGTAATCACTTCCTCCTTTCTCTCTTTTCACTTTCATGCTAGTAGGACTAGATCATGAAGCTATGTTATTTATAGTGTTTCTTTTGTCTTTCTTATGTAATCATTTATGCTTTTATGATAGCTTTCCAAATATGATATTAATAGGAGAAATATTTATTAGCAAGGTTTCTTGTGCTAGTTGATTTGGGTTTGTTTATTATTAACCCTTCTTTTGTGTTGTTTCAGTTTTATTTTTGTTTTCACACCCTTATGTATGTATTTTGAGTTAGAATCCTTAGCCTAGGGGCTTGTATCCTTAGCTAAGTGTTTGTCCAAATCTTGTTGCAAGTCCACTTATATCTCTTCTTTCTTCTCCTTTACCAAGAGTTTGCATTGAATCCATACTCTTGCTAAAGTAGGGGCTTAAGGTATCATCTTGAAATGGAAGCACTTTCATGATAAACATGACATCTCCTTGCATTGTGAAGTAGGTATCCTCTTCCTCTTCCATATCTTGTCTAGTAGAAAACCATGATAAGGAAGGAGAATAAATAGGGTCTTCCTTGTACTATTTTTTTCAAATTGCATGCTGAATCTTAGAAGGTAACACAAATAAGTTGTTAAATCCTAAAGAGGCACACATTTTTCAATTTTTCAACATGCTAAAAATTGGAAGGTAACACAAATAAGTTGCTACATCATGAAGAGACACACATTTTTCAAAATTTCAACATGCTAAATCTTGGAAGGTAACTCACATAAGTTGCTAAATCCTGAAGAGACACACATTTTTCAATTTTCAATATGCTAAATCATTTGAAGGTAACACACATAAGTTGCTAAATTGTGAAGAGACATGCATTTGATCAATGGGTATTCTAGAAGCCATCATGATAAATATTACAATTGAAAGCATAGGTTATGGGTGAATTATTAGGTTTGGCCACCTATTTGGCTCTCCCTCCTTTGTTTATTCATGGTAGGGTGGGCATCTTACTAGGCAAGGTAATCACTTCCTCCTTTCTCTCTTTTCGCTTTCATGATAGTAGGATTGGATCATGAAGCTATGTTAGTTATAGTGTTTCTCTTGTCTTTCTTATGTAATCATTTATGCTTTTATGAAAGCTTTCCAAATACGATATTAGTAGGAGACATATTTCTTAGCAAGGTTTCTTGTGCTAGTTGATTTGGGTTTGTTTAGTACTAACCCTTCTTTTGTGTTGTTTCAATTTTATTTTTGTTTTCACACCCTTATGTATGTATGTTGAGTTAGAATCCTTAGCCTGAGGGCTTGTATCCTTAGCTAAGTGTTACTTTAAATCTTGTTCCAAATCCACTTAGATCTCTTCTTTCTTCTACTTTATGAAGAGTTTGCATTGAATCCACACTCTTGCTAAAGTGGTGGCTTAATGTATCATCTTAAAATGGAAGCACTTTCATGATAATAATGTTTATCCCTCCAAGTAAGTGGTTTGGGGTCATGTCAAGTGCCTTGAATAGGTCTTTGCATGGATCTAGTTGTTTCCCCCTCTTTCTAAAATATTTCTCTAAGAAATTGAAGACTTTGACTTTTTGGGTCAATGATGACTTGATGGGTTAAGGTCCACCTCAACCCTGACCTAGGTCATGGTCAACCTTAACTCTGACCTAGGGAAGTGTCAACCTCAACCCTAAATCCAAGTCCAAATTTCAAGTTCCAAAGCTTTTCGGATATTGGGCTTCAAAATTTTTTATTTTCCTACTTTTGAGTCAGTTGTTTCGAGTTTTAGAATGGTAAACTCTTAAATTACATTTAATATAGGTTCATTTCTAGGGGGTTAAAGTTAATTGGGATTTAATTCTCCAATGTCAGCCTCTCTAGAATTTTGTACCCTTATTTACTATATAAGGAAGCCTTGTCCTCTCATTTTCTCTAACACAAGAAGAGGAAAGGACACACATTATGATTTTAGACTATCTATTATTTCCATAATCAAGAAAACTTTCCATCAAGAATTTCCAAGAAAGTATCTAAGTTATTTTCTCCATTCTAGATCTTTATTTAAGATCAAGGATTCAAGCATTCAAGCCTTTGAAGAGATTTGGTTTAAGCATTCAAGATTCATTATTCAAAACCCTAGATCTAACCATCACGGTGGTTTGATCTTCCTTCAAGATCCTTTCTTCATCTTCAAAATCTATTCATTCTTCTCTCATGGTGGATTCTAAGCATACAACCATGGAGGTTTTGATTTACATTTTCTAATGTTATGTTCAAGATTTCATATCAACATACTTTTTTACATTTGAAATATAATTACATATCTATCGAATATCATAACTTCATTATTATATTTATTTCTACTACTTGATATCATTCTCTATTTAAATTCTATTATTAAGGTTGATTCCAAATCAGGGATTGACAAAGGAAAACCCATCATCCAAACAAAAAAACTATTTTTCTTATAGGTATAAGTACACGACAATGAATTGAAGTTTAAATTTGGATACCCTTTTAGGTGAACCTCTGAGATCCATGAACAAAATTTCTATCAGAGTAGTGTAGGTCAAGGTAGGAAATAAAGGCGTAAGATTGTGGCTTTCTATCTAGGTCAAGGTTGGCCTACCCTCAAAAAGATGAATTTTTTTTTGGGTTTTCTCTATCTTGGCATTTCTAGTTCAGAGTAGGTTGCAGAATTCCCTAAAACTATGTGTAGACATCAAAAATCAGCATTTTCTAGATTTTCCCTACTTTGAGGTTAGTATTTTCCTTCTATCCATTCAAGATTTCAAGTATATCCTCTCTATAGTAGATTATATGATTTCCTTCTTTCTTCATATTCTCCATCCTTTGATTCATTTGTGTATTGATAACTTCTTTGTTAACAATCAATTTGGATCTTTCCTTTTGGGAATTTGGGTTAAGGATAGGTCCTATATTCACCCTCTTACATCACATATCATACCTCATTTTTTTTTTAATTCTATTTAGTAACAAGCATGAAGTGTTACAAATCCTTCTATTAAGATAGATGAGCTAATCTAAAACATGAAAGAAAACCTATACTAATGCAAGTATACTACTAAAATGTAGATGAAATAATGCAATGATGTCACAATCTCTTGAAAGCTCCAAAGAGTGCCTAAAATCCTACATCATATCATTATCATAAAACATGAGATCCTAAGATGAGGAGAGAACTCTCCTTTTTAAAGATAGATGAATGATTGAGAAAAAAGGATAAGAGACATCCAATAAAGGATGAACTTCAACCAATTGTAATCAAGAGTTGAATTTTGTGTCCCCAATATAAGACAAAAGCATTTTCTTTACTTTTAAATGGGGAAAATGCTTTATGTGTGAAAACTTTAGTATAATTAGGAAGTGTGGACTTTTATTTAATTAAAGGGGGGCAAGTCACTATTAATTAAATAAGAATTTAGGATAAGGTGGTTAAATAATAGGTTATAATCAAATTAATAGATTTTTAATGATTTGATCATGAATAAATGATTAATCAATTTAGGAAAAGTTCTAGAAAGGGAGTTAATAATCTAGGTGATCATAGTTGGGTGATTACATTTTATCCTCTTTGACTAATGTGTGATCAATTTGGGAACACATTGTGTCAAAGAATAAAGAAGCCAAGTAGATAGAAGATAAATATGACTTAAAAGAATGAAGTGCATAAATAGATAACAAATATTAAATACACAACCTACTAGTAGGAGTACTAAACATTAGGAGAGAGATAGAAAAGATCAATACTTGAGATGAACACTGATGTGTCATATGAAGAGCAAGTGGAAAGGTCAAGCATATGCTCTTGAGAAAAAGATAGCCACAGAAAAACAATTTGCAGTAATGATAGAATATTCTTGCCTCCTTGGGATTGAAATTGAAATGAGATAGAGGAGATGTAGAAATGATCCAAATATGATCAAATTAAGATAAAGTAAGGTCCATGATGATTGAAAAATGATCAAGACCAAGAAAAGACCACCAAGAAGTGATATTGTCTCGCAGTGTGATTAAGGTTGGCCAAGAAAGATAAAACATCAAAATCAGGTCAAAGTGGAAAGAAAGGTGAAATGGAATGAATAAGAAGAGAGAGAAATGAAGATGCCCCAGTGAGATTTGAAGACTAGCTCTCAAAAGATCAGCTAACTATGTAGAAGAATGAAGAATTTTAAAATGTGATATTGACCATCAAGATGAACTCAAATTTTGATTTCAATTCCAAAAATATATCCAGGACATCAAATTTAGCCACGGGTACAATTTTTGCACAAATATGAGGATTTAAAAAATTAGGTCAAAAGAGTATTAAAAGGGGCCTAAGAGGTCATTTTCAAATCATTTTTCTTATTTGATATTTGGGAGCTTAGAGACTTAGAGAGATAACCCTATGACTCACCAAGAAGTTTCAACCCACCAACATCGATTCAAGCATTGTCAGTTAGACATATGGCCTCCATAGTATAGACCACAAGTAAGTTTTGATGTCTTGAGCATTTTTTGAGTTGTTTCAAGCATTTTTTTGATATTTTTCTATGGTTTGATAGGTTCTTGAGAAAATGTCATGTGATAGTTTAGAAAGTATTGCACAATGATTATGAACTCTATCATATGATACTTTTGTGACTGACATTCTATCACTCACATGTTATAAGATTCATCATACAAGCCATACTGATTTATCAGACAACACCATAAGAAGTATCGAATGAGCATAAAGTATTACATGGCTATCATGTAAGATATTGTACAATAGTAGTTCAGCCAATATATGAGTTTGATATGAGTTTTGTGTTGTTTATTTGTTTTGCATTGTATTTTCTTGTTCTAGTGGCTAGGTTATGACATGCTTAGGTTCATTCTGATTCTCATGTGATAGATACTAACATTTTCAATCTTTTTCCTATACAAGAGGTGTTTCCAACCCTTAATATTAGGCAACCCATGGTAGTTGGTTTAAAACTGGTGCTTTGGTTAGATGACATGGAGAATGGTAGAGTAGAGACCATGGGAATTAAGTAGTTGATATGGATGCTCCATATCCTATCAAATCATTATCTTTTGGAAACATTAGTAGAGAGATGGCACAGTGGGCATAACACCTGTCACTTACCCACTAGAGAGGCCATAATTAAACTAGAGGATGTGTATCACATCCTTCAAGTGCTATGTCATAGAGACCTAGTGAGTGTGAGGAGCATGTCTATTGGCTACACATTACCTAGTCTCTTTTGATGCAAGTGTTGATATCAGCTCATCTTGTTATGAGTTTATTATGATCAGACCCCAATAGAGGGTAGAAGCACACTACAAGAGTTATTCCATGATATGACCATCATAGAAAAATAAAGTGCGTGGGAGAGGCTAATTGTAAATTATGGAGATTAGTTTTTGGTGGAGTGCATAGTATCCTTTCTCATTACACAAGCTTTGATCACAAACATAAGACGCAAGGGTTTCCCATGTAGGTTTGACAGGTTGGTGGATCTAGTTTGGAGGTCAAGGTAGATGGCATGGAGTCCTACAATATTGGAAGATATGTATCATGAGCTACATGAGATTGCATACTGAGAGGTAAGGACATTGGCATGAAGAGCCATCCTTTCTTAGGTGTCGGCATGAAAAAATATTATGGTGATGTCCACAGGTTCAATTGAGACAAAGGAGATACCCATACATTTATAAGTACTTTGGGTTCATAGTACAACATCATAGTGGATATGTGACTTAATGTTGATGGACATTTGATGAGTTAGTGACATTTGAGTGGAGGCCCTACGTAGGTTGTGAGGGGTGATAGGAGTCATAAGAAAAGCTTTTGTATATGTTTTGGAGTCAACCTCTTGTAGGGAGGCATGCAGGGATAGTGGAGTAGTTTGTTATTAAGCATACATGGAGACAATTTGGCCATTGTAAGAGAGTCCCCATAGAGACTACTACATATGCACAATTATGGTACAATGAAGACATGGGTTTATTGGATGCAATTGATTAATTTTGTGTTGTCTTTGATGTTACAAAAATGTCATATCAATTGATGAATAATGCTTACCGAGCTTACTTGGTTAGTGAAGATAGTATTCCTTATCTACTGAGAATTCACAAGTTTAATCTAAATAGATGACAATATCTACCAAGCTCACTTGGGTATCAAAGGAATTTAGGTAGAAAAGAGTGTTAATTGAGCTCACCTGATTAATGAAGGGAAAGTTGGATAGAGTTAGTGTTCACCGAGTTCACTCGGTTGGCAAAGGATTCCAACAAGTTCATAGTGTTAACCAAGATTTTGTTGGTTAACACAGGGAATTGTTCCAAAGTTAGTTTCTACTAGGTAGGGTTGGCGTACGAAGGATTTTTCTTATTTTGGCATATGAAGCTTAATTAATTTATATATTAATTCTAATCAACTCTGACGATGAATATTGGTTATTGTAATTTGAATTTGGGCATAATTGACAATAGGTATAAATAAAAGGTCAAGTTGAGATTTCTAGTGTGTGTGCAAGTGTGTTGATTGAATTGAAAAGAAAAGAGAGGAAGTGAACTTGAAGGATAAGTAGGTATCCTTTGTAGAGTAGAAAAGTAATATTTGATTAGGAAGGATCAAGTTTAAGTAGAAAAGAGATCTAGATTTAGCAATTTAGTTGCATCACAATCAGGTCATTTCATTATTACTCTCTAACCATTGTAGTAGTGATCTTAAATCTCTTAACAGAGTTGGTTTAACAACCACTTGTAAATCCTCTACCAAGGTGGAAATTCCATTGAATTTTTTTAAGACCTCTTTCAAGGCCACTCCTAGCAAGGTGATTAAACCCTCTAATAGGGTCACGGCTAACAGTGTGTTTTGTAACCTTTAACTGGGTTGGCTCCTAACAAGGATCACTTCAAAAGAGTGAAAAATAGAAACTATTTACATTGATGGTTTTTCCCAAACTGGGTTTCCATGTCAAATCCCGGTGTTTCATGTGCTCATGTTATTTCTCTTATGATTTCAAGTTAATTACTGATAATGTTTTAAGATCTACTAAAAGTAATTCACTCTACATTTACCAAGTTACAACAATTTTGATTTTTTTACTGATAATAAAAAAAATCAGTTTTCTTAGTCTAAATTTTATTGTTGACATCTAAGGGATCTGGAATTTATTTTAGTGGTAACTAATTTCCCCCCCTATTAGTTACTCCTATATTTCCAACAATTGGTATCAGAGCATCTAGTGCTTGCAAGAAAGGTTTCAAGGACCTAAGCTAAAGATTAGGATGTCTTACAAGAGAGAGATTCCAAAGCTAAAGAAAGACAATTTTTTAGCATGGCAGGGACTCGTGAGACTTCATCTAGCCACCATCAGTGATTTAGGCTGAAAATACCTTGATGAAGAATAGAAAACTCCTACTGGTACATTATCTATTGGAGATCTTGGTAAGAAAAAGAACCATAACATCATCATGATTGATATTGCATTTACTCTTAGCTATGATGAATTTGATGAGATCAAAGACTATAAAACTACTTTTGATATGTGGAACAAGATAAAGGATATCTATGGTGGTGATGAAAATATAAGGAGAGCCAAAGCAGAAGTCCTTAGAGGATAGTTTGATCAGATGAGAAAAGAGGAGATGAAAATGTTGCCAAATATGTGGAAAGAATCAAAGCTAGTGTTAGTGCAATTAGAGGTTCTAGAGGAGAAATCAAGGAAGAAGCTATTGTAAGTAAATTTCTTAGAACTTTTCTTACCATCTATGCAATCAGAGTGTCTACTATTCAAGAAATGAGATATGATTCAAATAGAAAGCTAGGCTTGGATGCCCTGGTAGGAAGATTGACAACCTTTGAGCTAGACAATTGAAAATTATGTTCCAGCTTTCAAAAATGTTGAGTTTATATTTAAAGCTAAATTTTCACTGAAAGAAAAAGGCAAGCAAATAAAGGAAAATCAGTTAGAAAGTGAAGAGGAAACAGAGGAAAGTTTTGATAATGATCTTGAAGTTGTTGAATCTTTACTTGCAAACAAATATTCTAGAGGTAGAGGAAAGTACAAAGGTAAAGTTTTTTAAATTTGTTTTTCATGTGAAGAAATTGGTCATATTGCTGCCAGGTGTCCAATTAGAGAAAGAAAGGATGAGAAGAAGAGCCACAAGTACAAAGGCAAGAAGGATTCCAAAAGTAACAAATCCTTCAAAGATAAAGATAAGAAGACTTGTTTTATGGCTAAAGATTCTGATAATAGTGAAGATGAAATAGTGTAAATTGTTGTAAAAGATGAATCTGATGAAGAAGAAGATAAGATGACACTTATGTCTCATATTAGTAGAAATGATACATGGATCATAGATAGTGGATGTTCACATCATATGAATAGAGACAAAAAAAAATTTGAACACTTTGAATACTATGATAAAGGTAGTGTAAGGTTTGGAAACAATGAAACCTATTGCATAAAAGGGAATGATCACATCTCATTAGCCAATGAACTTGTATGTGACAATGCCTATTGGGTTGAAGGACTTATACATAACCTACTAAGTGTGGCACAACTAATCAACATTGGATTCAAGGTAGAATTCATGCATGGAAAGGCAAGACTTTTGGATGATTAAGGGAATCTAATTGGATCAGGCAAACAAACAAGAGGTAACCTATTTTTTCTTGATCTTGGTGATTGCTCATTTTTTTTCTCAAATGGAAGAAATTTGGTTATGGCATAGAAGACTATGTCATGTAAACATTGATAATATTGTCAAGATAAGAAAATTTAGAAAATTAAGAGGTATCCTAGTTTGAAGAAACTAGATGTTGGCAGATTGGCGAAATGGGAAAGACTAGTTTTAAGAGAAAAAACTATCAATCTGAAGATGTCTTGGAAATTGTGCATACTAACTTATGTGGACCTATTGGAGTAGAAAGTTATAGTGGAAAAAAAATCTTTATTCTTTTTGTTGATGACTACTCTAGAATGATGGCTATTATGTGTCTTAGAGAAAAGTTAGAAGCATTTGAGCAATTCAAATGGTATCTGGCAAGAGTAGAAAAAGAAATAGGAAAAATATTTAAATGCTTAAGATTAGACAGAGGTGGTGAATTCACCTGCAATGAATTCAATAATTTTTGCATTGAAAGAGGAATCAAAAGGCAAGTATCAATGTTTGGCACTCCTAAGCAGAATGAAATAGCTGAGAGAAGAAACAAATACATCATGGATTGTGTAAGGACTTTAATGATTGAAAAGAATGTTGCTATCAAATACTAGAAGGAATCTATCAGCACTATAGTTCACACTTTGAACTGAGTATAGTTAAAGAAGGACGTAGATAAAACTCGCTATGAATTATGGTATGGACACAAACCGAATGTAAGTTACCTAAAAGTATTTGATAGTAAATGTTATATCTTGAAAGTGTCTAGAAAAGGAAAAATTGATTGAAAAGTGATGAAAGTATATTCTTAGGATATTCCTACAAAAGAAAGGCATATAAATGTTTGAATTTGTCTACTCGTAAAATCATAGAAAGTGCACATGTGAGAATTGATAAGTTTGTAGAAAATATTGAAGAAGAAAACAAAAGGGAACCAAAAGATTACAAAAGATTTGTTTACTTCGAACTTGATACATTGTCAGGCATATCTAACAATAAGGAGACTTCACCTCTCAAGTCTTCCATAGTTATTGAGTTGCAAGAAGTACAAACTGAGTCTTAGTGACCTGAGTCACATTTCGAGGCTATCGAGTCAATGCCTACTATGTCTGAATGACCCGAACCTGAAGTTGAAATTCAAAATGGAGACAATGTAATTCATATAGAAGGCAAAGAACTTGTATTGGCCAAGTATATCAAAAGGCATCATGCACTTGATCAGATTATTAGAGATAAATCAGAAGGTACTATGACAAGAAGAAAATTAAAAGGTGCATGTTTACTTGCTGATTTTGAACCTAGAAGTATTAAGGATGCTCTAGAAAATGAAAGTTCGATTGAGGCAATGAACAAAGAAATAGAATAGATAGAAAAGAACAAAACTTGGACTCTTTTTCCTAGGCCTAAAGATAAAAATGTGATTGGAACAAAATGGGTATTTAGAAATAAGCAGAATGAAGATGGAAAAGTATCAAGAAACAAAGCTAGATTGTGTGTAAAGGCTATTCTCAAGAAGAAGGAATTAATTATGGTGAAAATTTTGCTCTTGTTGCAAGATTAGAAGGTGTTAGGACCCTACTTGCATATACAACTCATAGAGGATTCAAAGTATATCAAATGGATGTTAAATCTGCATTCCTAAATGAAACTCTTGATGAAGAAGTCTACATTGAACAACTAGAATGTTTTGTTGATGCTAACAAGAGGGACATGGTCTATAAATTACAAAAAGCACCATATGGTCTCAAACGAGCTCCTAGAGCCTGGTCTGAAAGACTACATAACTACTTGATACATATTGGTTTTTAGAGAACAAATGATACAATAGTCTATACATCAAGGAAGGACTAGATAACAAAATTGTGTTGACAAAGGTATTTATGGATGATACTCTATTTATAGGAAATGATAACCTATACAAAGTATTTTTAGAACAAACGAACAAAGATTTTGAGATGTCCATAAAAATTCTTTGTTGGATTACAAATACAACAAAATAAAAATAGTATCTATATCACTTAATCCAAGTATATAAAAGAGATACTCAAGAAGTTTGGAATGGAAGATTCAAAACCAGGTTGTACCCCCATGTGTACTGTACTCAAGCTTACCAAAGATGACAACTCCAAAGAAGTAGATCAGACCTTATACATATCAATAATTGGAAAATTACAGTATCTAGTTCACACAAGGCCTATATTACCTTATTAAATGGGATAGTGGCAAGATGCTTAGCTAAACCCAAAGAAAATCACATGATGGCAATCAAAAGAATCTTAAGATATCTTAAAGATACTAAAGACTATGGTATATGGTCCAAAGTTGAAGGAAACCTAGACCTAAAGGTATTTACTCATGCTGATTGGGTAGGAAAACTTGATGACAGAAAAAGCACTAGTGGTAGAGCATTCTTTCTTGGTAAAAGGTTAGTATCTTGGACAAGAAAGAAGCAAAACTACACATCCCAATCCATAGTAGAAGTAGAGTATATGGTAGTAGTAGTAAATTGTTCTAACATTGTTTGGTTCAAACAATTGCTGGAAGGAATGAAGGTTGAAATCAAAGAGCTTGTAGTCATGTATTGTGCTAATACCAACATAATTAACATACCAAAGAGCCCATTGATGCATTCCAAAACAAAGCACATTCCTATAAAATATCACTTTGTTAGAGAATTGGTGTAAGACAAAGAAATTTGATTGGAGTATGTCCATACAAAAAAACAAATTGCAGACATATTCACCAAGCCATTACCTAAGGATGCATTCTTGTATCTAAGAAGTAAGCTAGGGGTCATTCCCCTATCTGAAGCTCACTAAATAAAGTTTAGTGATGCATCAAAAAGAACCAAGTTAAAGATCATTCCATTGATGTAGCATAGTCAAAGAGAATACTGGATATAAACCAGTAGTCAAGGTACATTGGTACAAATTTGGCATGTGTTGTCAAAGAGGGAGAAGTTTACTGTCATATCTTTATCTTTCTAAAATTTTGTAGAGGAAGAAGTTTGAAAAGAAGTTATGCAGTTCCTTCACAAAGGGAAAATATAACATAAAGAAGAAGTTCTTGTATAAAATCAAAGAGGGAGAAAGCTTTCTATAAAAGGGAGTCTTATTCTCAAATTTAGTTATGTTATGACATGTTGTGTTGCTATCAATGCCAAAGAGGGAGATTGTTGGATACAATTGATTAATTATGTGTTGTCTTTGATGTTACACAAATGTCATATCAATTGATAGACAATTCTTACCGAGCTCACTTGATCATTGAGAATAGTTTTAATTGTCTACCAAGCTCACTCAAGTGTTGAAGGAATTTAGGTAGAAAAGAATGTTAACTGAGCTCACTCCATTAATGAAGGGAAAGTTGGATAGAGTTAGTATTCACTGAGTTCACTCAGTTGCCAAAGAATTTTAGCATGTTCGTAGTGTTAACTGAGCTTCTTTTGGTTAACATAGGAAATTGTTCCAAAGTTAGTTTCTACTGAGTAGGGTCAGCTTACAAAGGATTTTACTTATTTTGGCATATGAAGCTTAATTACTTTATTTATTAGTTCTAGCTAACTATGATGATGAATATTGGTTATTGTAATTTAAATTTGGGCCGACTAGACAATCTAGAAGGTATAAATAAAAGGTCAAGTTGAGATTTCTAGTGTGTGTTCAAGTGTGTTTATTGAATTGAAAAGAAAAGAGAGGGAGAGAACTTAAAGGATAAGCAGGTATCCTTGTGGAGCAAAAAAGTAATATTTGATCAAGAAGGATCAAGTTTAAGCATAAAGGAGATTTAGATTTAGCAATTCAGTTGCATCACAATCAGGTCTTTTCATTGTTACTCTCTAACCATTATAGCAGTGATCTAAAATCTCTTAACAGAGTTGGTTTAATAGCTAGTTGTAAATCCTCTAATAAGGTGGCAATTCCATTGAATTATTTTAAGACCTCTTGCATGGCCACTCCTAGTAGGGTGATTAAATCTTCTAACAAGATCACACTTAAGAGTGTGTTTTGTAACCTTTAACAAGGTTGGCTCCTAATAGGGATCACTTCAGAAGAGTGCAAAATAGTAACTAGTTACATTGGTGGCTTTTCCCAAATTTGGTTTCCACATTAAATCTTGGTGTCTCATGCATTCATGTTATTTCTCTTACGATTGGAAGTTAATTACTAATAATGTTTTAAGATCTAACAAAAGTAATTCACTTTGCATTTACTAAGTTACAACAATTTTTGTTTGTTTATGAAGCATCAACAATAATCAATTTTCTCAGTCTAAATTTTATTGTTGACATCTAAGGGATCTAGGATTTATTTTAGTGGTAACTGATTCACCCCCCTCCCAGTTACTCCTTCTATATTTCCAATAAGTGTGATACCCATGTTGGACTACATTCCATGTTTTTAGGAGATGTAGGGATTTCAAAGACAAGCCTAGAATTATGTCTCAAGAGTGACAAATGTGGGGGTTTCTCTTGATAACACATATGTAATGAGGAGGTGGTTGTTCTTGAAATTCACCATGCTAAATGCCCTTCTAGGTGATGATGGTCAGGGAGGAGATGATGGAGGAGTTGGAGGAGATGGGGGAGGTGCATATGGAGGGAGGGGACAGAGAGGGAGAGAGATAGCTAGTGGCTCATGGGGATTGTCTAGTAGTCAGATAAGATCACATAGTAGGGAACAGAGGGGGGAATAAGAAGACTAAAAGTTGGTAGAGGCAGAGAGACTTGTTAGATGGCCTTGGGTGGAGAGGGAGAGAGTGAGGTAGAAGAGGTAGGAGGAATTTTCACTAGATGGAGGGGAGGATCCTAGGGATCAATGAATCAGGGCCCTAGAGTCAAAGCTACAACAAGCATAAATGACCATCACCATGCAAAATTTGTAGCTCAAAGATGAGTGTACATTCAAAAAGGAGATCATGAGAGAGAAAGAAACATATAGGAGGCCTATTTATACACAAAATATAGACTTTTTGTTCCTCTATGACATGGATTACCATATTATACTTAGTAGGAAGGAAGACTAGAAGGACATGTAAAACCTCAGGACAAGAGTTAGACACCACCTCCATAGCTACATCCGACACAAAATGGGGGAAGTTAGTCCTAGGGTATAGGTTGTAACATAGGCTAGATGTCCTTATTAAAATTTTGGATTTAAATTTTTGAGAGACTTTCTCAATTTTGATCTCACATTGCACTTGTATTGATTTATCATGATATGTATGAAATATTGGATTCTATTATAGCAATGTATACTTTTCTCTTCTTTCTCATTGGATGAATTTTTCTAAATTTTAAAGCACTTGTGTTTGTGTTTTGATGTGATATTGATATGTATGCTCATATTTATATATGCTCTTCTTAGGTTTATATACTTGTGGATGTATGTACATCTTTCTCATATGTTTAACTCATGAACTTAGTACTTAGATAGATTAGATATGAATATGAGATTAATCTTTTGTGATGATAAAAATTAAATAAGCATTAAGTTGATAAGACTAAAAATGAGTGGAAGACATGATTGGGAGGGAAAAAAGAGAGGTGAACACAACTATCTAATGCATCTGTGAAAGATAAAGAGAGAGCTATCTCATCATGAAAAATGAAAAAGCTAAGCTAGAACGAACCCTAGTATGTAATTTAGTATGAAAAGGTTCATTTCCAAGGGTTACATAAGTAAGCCCTAGTTTTTATCATCAAGCCTTATTAGGGACATCAAAAGATCATAATATTGGAAATAGATTGATACAAATATGAGAATATGTTCCAATCATTGTTTTCTCACTGATGTCAAATCTACTACTTTTTGGTTAGATAACTACTTTCATGATTTTAGTACTATCATTTGTTTGATTGATGAAGAGGATTTGATCAAATGAAATTATAGTAGCAATTAGAGGAAAGGTTGAGTTATGGTATGTAAAAGGAGTACAAAGATAAGTTAAGATAGTGATATTATAGTGCATTGATTATCTACTTAAGGTTGCAAAGGATGGATACACTGATTAAGTTTGGAAGAACAAGTAAAAATAATTAAGTCTGCCAAGCTTAACAATTTGCATAGTAGCTATTGAGAAAATTTATTGTAGGCTGAGTAGAAAATTAGTTGGAGCTAAGAAAAGTGAAATTTTAGTGTATGCTGAGTAATACAGTGTAAGTTGAGTAAATTTTACTAGAAGCCAAGCACTAGAAAACTTTGGTTCATGTTGAGTGATTTGATAGTGGATGTCAAGAAATGTAGTATGCACTGAGCATCATAAGAAAGTTAATGTTGAGTGTCAAGATTATGAGAAAGATGATGAATCGATGAATTTGAGATGACAAATTTAATTTCTTTGATTGTGTGAACTAGGTGGAAGACAAGCTTGATGAGCTGATGGCACAAAATTCAAGATGAACCATTTTGTGGAAAATTCAAAGAGGATTAAAGGAGAAGTTTTTGAAAGGGAATAAAATGAAAATATGGGTAGATTCATTGAATTCTACCTAATCCTACCTAACCTTAAAATGGATGATAGAGGTTGAATGAAAAAATATCTTAATTTTCTATTTATAGAGATGGTTGGTCAGAAGCAAAGTATTGCTTCATTTAGTGACCAAAGAGAAGAGACTATTACTGGCAAGAAAAGAAAGAAGGCTGAAGGGTATGGATTCTTGAAGGGTGAACATGCTTTCAAAGTTGAAGTGTGTAAAGACAAGTAGAATGGAGGAATGAAAAAAAGATCTAAAATTTGTAAGTGTGTTGTAAGTTGTTATTAGGTCAAGCCTTACTATTAGTTTCTAATTATTATACTAGTCTAGGGTAAATCCTATGGATTAAGGTTGACCTCACATTCATTTCTAAATCTTTTAATTGGGTGACATTCCAAGTGAATGATCTAATGTCCTCTAATATGGATCACTCCTTATAGGGTGATTAAAATCCTTTAACTTGGTCACATTTAATAGTGTGCATTATAACTTTAAATAGGGTTGGACTTTTATAGGGCATCACTTCAGAAGAGTGAGAATGAGTAGCATGTTACTGGTGGGTTTTCCCAAATTGGGTTTCCATGTAATGTCATTTTGTCAAATGTGTTATTGAATTTGTGATGTTTCATTATTACATTTTTGCAAAGTTGATTTGATACTAACCTACAAGTTTAAGTGATTATATGATCTAATGGAGGCATACATGATGAATATCTTTTATGGATATGGGTTCACTAAGCTATGAAATTTTTTATTTGTACATTTGGACCTTGGATAACTGATTCACCCCCCTCCCTCTTAGCTATTCTAAAGAATAACAACACTTACTATCATTACTGGATTAAACTATGAAGATATGAATATGATCTATATCAGATAGTTATGTGGGAACCCAACCTATGCATCAAAGACATATAGGTCAAAATGATAGTGCAACTAGATTCCCTAAGTTTAATATAGAAATATTATGTGTGTATCAAGGTATAAGTCTTAGGATAACCCCCAAGTGTAGTTTTGTAGAAAGAAAACAAGGATAATACATTTTAGATCTAAATGTCCAGTAGGAAAAACATAAATGCTCATGAAACTTAAGATCAAAAAAGTATACTCATAGATAGAAAGTAAGAGAAAATATGCCCCATGCCTCCAATCCCTTAGTCCATGAAATCCTCTAGAGAGTATTAGGGAGGGAACATTCAACAAGGAAATCATAATAGACAAAACACAAAGAGAAATAAAGCTAAAAAGTCTTAGTTACTTTTAGTGTTTAAGTGTGTGTGTGTGTGGAAGTCATATGACTATTTCTTTAGAAATTAAGTCTACTAGTGAGAAATATCACAACATCCTAGCCTATAGCTAAAACATCCAATACGTGTTTAAAAACACTTGACATTAAGGGGAAGTGTTAAAAATATTGTTTAGCAAGATGCCAAAGAAACACCAACAGATATGGAGACCCTAATAAGATAAGTAGTTTGTGCCACCTAGACCTAGATGAGAGTCAAATCCAAGCTAGGCAAGATAAAGAAAAATGAAATGAATAGGTTCATGAGTGCAAAGAAGGAATAATAGACATAGATGCAAGGGTATCAAGTACTTCCTATTCCTAGGTTTTCACCACTTGGTAAGAGAAATTAAATTTATTTATTTATTTTTAGGACATTTTATGATTTTTTTGTGTTTATAAGATTTTTTTTTTTTTTTTGTGATACATCAAAGCACCTATTTATAGGTTCTCACTATGATGTTCATTTTTTTTTGGACATTTTCCAAATTTTGGGCTTTTTTTAGGATCATAAAATATCTACAAAGCTAAGCAAAAAACACTAAGAATATAATTTTTTAAAGTGAAGTATATTTATGGGCTTAGGGAGTTGTTCTACCTCTAGTGTAAAGAGTTGATATGCACTAGATCCAAATGCAATAGTTACAATGTAAGGACCCAAAAAATTAGGTTTGAACTTACCCTTTGATTCCTGAATTTGTAGATTTTTTGGGATTCTCTCTAAGGACAAGACATCCAACTTGAAACTCTCTAGGGTGAACTTTCTTATTATAGCTTATAGAAATACAATTGTGGTAAGATCTCATGTGATTGAAAAAAGACTTACAATGCTCATCTAAGACGTCAAAGTCATGTATTCTTATTATCCTATAATCTTCATTAGTGGTCAGTCCTTTCAAGGAGACTCACAAGGAAGGAATCTCAACCTCAAGTGGTAAAACAACTTCATAGCCATAAATTAGAGCAAAGAGTATAGCTCTAGTAGTAGTGCATATACTAGTTCAATAAGCCATAATGTGGGATTGATTTGTAGATGCCAATCTCTCCCTGATTTATGTACAATCCTATACAAGATCTTCAACAATGTCTTATTGGATGCTTTAGCTTTCCCATTCCATAGAGGAATAGTGTTTCTTGATTTTTAACTTCTTACATAGCATTCTAAGGTCCTTATTTTTGAATTGTCCACCATTATTAGTAGCTATGGAGGAGGCAATGCCATGATGAAAAAATGATGTAATTCAAAATAAACATAGGAACGTGCTTCCTTGTAGCAACAGAAAGAGGCACAAATTCAACCCATCTTGTAAAATAATTTGTAGTCACAATAATGAACTTTTTTCCACTCAAAAAACTAGGGTGGATATTTCCAACTAGATCAAAGGATCACTGCTAAAAAGGCCAATGTGTGATAGATGGAATTAATTCATATTTAGGAGCATGAAAAAGATTCCCATGTAGCTAAAATTTCTTACAAGATTTGGCATAGCATATGACATCTTCTTGCATGGTAGGCTAATAATAACCATCCCTAATCAACTTGTGAGCAAGTGCAAGGCCATTAGAGTGAGACCCACAAATGCTATCATGGACTTATGCTAGTACTCTTTTGGAATCATCCATTTCTAGACACCTAAGAAGCATTCCATTTAGACCCTTCCCATATAAGTCACTGGAGACAAGGGTATAGTGGGAGGCATTGTGGATAAGTTAGAATTTTCATTACAAGTGAGATTTTTACGGATAATTTGATCACAAAGGTAAGAATAAATGGTGATGTAATAAGAGGAATGACAACCAAAAATAGTGCAAATAAATCTATTTTCATGGAATCATAAGGATGATACATAGCTCTACCATCAAGAATTCAAAGCAAGACTAATTTTTTCATAATTATAGGATAGATGCCAAGGTAGCCATGGCATATGTACCCTTATTCTTAGTCCTAAGATTTTTTTTGGAATGTGAAAAAGGTAAAGTAGTTCCTTAGGGCATTAATCAATTTATTATATGGTACCAACTTGTCATATTTGGTTTTATAATCATTATTGATTTGATTTATAACAAGTTCAGAATGTCCATCAATGTGCAACTCAATAATGCTCCATTCAATAACTAGCTTGATACCATTATTAAGGGCCTCATATTAAACTATATTATTGATGCGAGGAAATAAAAACTTGTATGACTTAGGAATTGTATATCTATGCAGTGAAATGAATGAGATACCAACACCACCCCCATTTAGAGTGTGAGACCCATCAAAGAACATGTTCCAGGTTTTCTCTATGACATACATGATGGATGGATCGAATAATCTATCTGTATGAGAGTATTATCTTGGAGTGGAAAATGAACAAGCTAATCAAAAATTATTTTCCCTTTGATGGCCTTATGTTGGATGCACTGAATGTCAATTTTAGATAGAATCACCATCCATTTAGGTAGTCTTCTTGTAAGTGCAACTTTACATAAAAGGTACTTTAGAGGAAAAATTTTAGCAACTAGTTGTTTAGTATGCATAAGCATGTAGTGATGAAGCTTTTGTTATGCAAATACCACAACAAGATAAGCCTTCTCATTTTTATTGTAGTTTTTCTCATAAGAAACTAGTTTTCAGTTGATATAGTAGATAGCTCACAATTTTCCATTATTATCATGTTGTGCTAGCAAAGTCCTAGAGAAATGTTCATAGTTAAGATGTAGAGTAGAAAGGGCTTCCCCAAAGTAGGAGGCATGTGTATAGGAGGTTTAGCCAAGAAGTCCTTGATTGGATTAACTCTCTTATCACATTCCACATTCTAGACACATGTAGACCCCTTATGTAGATTATTGTTAAATGGTTGGGACCTATCAACTAGTTGAGAGATGAACCTCCTAATAGACTAAAAATTTCCTTGTATATTTCTTAATTGACTGACATTCCTAGGAGGTGGAATGTTCATTATTTCTTGAAGCTTTTCGGGATCAACTTCTATGCCTTAGCTAATATGATGTAGCCTAAGATTTTACTTGGTGTAACACAAAAAGAACACTTTTTGAGATCAAGTCTAAGTTGAACTGTTCCATATGGTCCAATATCAAAATCAAGTTAGCTAGGTGATAGATTATTTGTTTTGATTTAGCAAGGGTGTCATCAATATAGTCTTACATATTCATATACATCATGTCATAGAAAATTGTGGTCATATCCCTTTGATATGTAGTACCCACATTTTTAAGAGCAAAAGACATGATGTTCCAAGAAAAGATACCCTAAGCACATGTAAAATTTATCTTCTCTAAACCTTTGGAGCTATTTTATCTTATTATAACCGAAGAAACCATCCATGAGAGAGTATATTTTATAACTCACGATCATATTCACCACTATGTCAATATTTGGGAGTGGAAAGTCATCCTTTGGGAAAGCTTTGTTAAGATCTTAGAAATCATGTATAAACTCATATTGACTTTTCATGTTTAGAAATAGGGACAATGTTAGACATCCATTTAGTATAATCAATAGCTCTGATGAATTTTGCACCCAAGAGTTTTTCTAACTCAATTTTCACAAGCAGTGCCACATGTCAATGCATCTTCCTAAATTTTTGTTTGATTAGTTTAACAGTGAGAAATATGGAAAGATTATGTATGATAAGATTTGTATCAAGGATAGGCATATGAACATATATCCAAGAAATAATGGTCTTCTTTTCTTTGAAGAATTGAATTAACTATTCTTTCTCTTTAATTGATAGGTTGAGGTAGATGTATGATTTGAGGGGATTCTATAGTAACAAGATTAATCACCTATGTTGAGTCAATCAAAACCAATGATTTATCCTAGAAATAAGTGGGGAGGCTACCAAGTACCTCACCTTCAGGTTCCTCAAAGAGGATTTTACCCTTAGATGCATCTTTCCTTTTACTATTTTTTGGCTCAAACACCACCACAAATTGGTTTTCACCATCTAAACTTCCCTTTTTCATTTTTCTCTTTAATTTATGACTAAGGTACTTGATGCATAACTTACGCATATTAACCACTGCTTCACTGGTGGAAGAGATTACTAGTCCAACAATATGCAAACAACCAACAATCTCATAGTCATCTTGGAAAGATGAAATATCTGGACTTTGATTTTCTATAGACCAATCTATAAGACTGGTGTGTATGAGTGACATCAATAAGGAAGCTTCAACATTATTTATGTCGAAGGAGCTTTCTTTGGGAGTAATCCTAGGAGCATCAATATGATCCACTAAAGAAATTTGGGAGCCTATCTCATCACACCCTACAAGAGAATTGTTAAGTACATTAATTTGGTTAACATAAGTGTTGGAAACTACAATTGGAATAATTGTTATGTTTTCATTAATGTCAAACCTTATTGGTAAGATAGTTTTCAATCTGAGTAGAGTGTCATATCAAGATGACTAATGAATAGGATTTGAGAAGAATGACATAGAAAAGGTACCTAGAGGAAATGTTTAGTTATAAGAAACTATAATGGGCACTTCATCAGTTGGACTTTGTTGGTGTAAATAGATATTTACTATTTATACTTTACTTAATTTTACTTAGGTTACTACATTATTTTTTTATTTTGCATTATTTTATTATTTATTTTTATGAGACACTTAGGAGTTTGCATACCTTTTTTAGTTGTCATGTTGACAACATAGAAGTATGCAACTCTAATTAAGCACATGGTGTCTACAACATTGGAATTTGCATTATTCACTGAGTTGTAATGTATACAACATGGTTATTCACACTCCTAATTTAGCACATGTTGTCTACAACACTGATTTGTGTATTATACCATATATTGTAGGCTTATCCTCTCATCATTGCATTTACTTCCATGCTTAATGGAGGATAACCTATATCTGGTGGACATGTTATTGGTCATATGACTTATCATGATGCTAATTCTTAGGCATTCTAGATGCATCTCAGAGACCTTTATATATAGGAATTCCTAGTATACTTGTACATTATATTGAATAGTATATGGTTATTTTGATCATAGTCTGGTCTATTTTGTGGTTGTGTTTGATTTCCTTGGTCTTGGGTGAATTCTGCCCTAAGGTAAATTCTTACATGGTAGTAGAGCTGAGGGAGATAGTCATCACATAGGCATTGGAAACCTCATTGTTTCATCTCTAAAAGGGACTTGATCAAGAGCTGGAGCATTTGCAGCAATTACGAGAGTCTAGAGCCAAACCAGACCTTGTCATTGTTTCTAGAGAGATGATTCAGTGAAGATTGACTATAAATATGCCTATGCTGGGCTAAAGTTGATCATGAGGGAATTTTTTTTTTGCAAATCGGAACCTAAAGGCCTGATTTGCAAATCTAGTATGGTCATCATTTGATTTATTAAATTCATTTTTTGGATCTATTAATTCTACAAATTTTTCAACATTTTTGGAGTTTTTTTTTTGAATTTTTTGCCTTGTTAGGAATGTAGAGAAAGTGCAAAGAATTTTTTTTGGTCCAGGTACCAAGAAGTCACACCCCGACCTTGAACCTATATGGAATATTTAGTAGGGAATATTCTACCATTGACGGCTTCAAACCAATTTCTAGCTGATTTTAATTTAAATCTAGTTGACTACCCACCACACTAGCAACTCTCACCCAACAAACTAGTGGTCACAACTAAGTGGTGACCTCACTATTTATACCCTCACCATAGGTATTTACTTTTATACTACATTGAGCCTGAGGAGCCTACTTAAGACCATAAATAGACTTCTTCAATCTGCAAACCATAGTAGAATCCTATACAAACCCCTATGGTTACTCCATATAAATTTCCTCATGAAGATCATGGTTAAAAAAAGTGCTCTTAACATCCATTTGGTATACAACCCAACCATGAGTTGCAACAATAGCTAGTGTCAAGTGAACGGAGTTCATCTTGACAACCAGTGCAAAAGTCTTTGTATAGTCAATACCTAGAACTTGTGAGAAACCTTTGGCAACTAGTCTAGCCTTATGTTTATCCACACTTCCATCCACTAAAAATTTGGTTTGATAGATCCACTTACATAAAACCACCTTTCTTCCCTTAGGAAGGGGAACTAAGTCCCAAGTGTTGTTTTTAATCAATGAGTTATATTAATTCTCCATAGCCTTGTCCAATTCTTGAATCCCTAATGCTTCCTTAAATGATTGTGGATCTGAAGCAATGGCTATATATGCATGTGGAAATGACTTGTGTTGTGACCTCATCTTCTGAGTGTCTAAAGGATTTCCCACCAATGAACTTGGTACATCAAGGGTTTGTTGTGCCCAACAAGGTTTAGTGGAAGAAGAAGAAGGAATGGCCTCAACTGTTGTTTGTTGACCCTACGAAGGTGGTGTCTTGCGAGTCAATGTTGAAGGAATCTCATCTTCCAAGTAATTGTCATCACTATGATCACTATCCATGAAGGAGGAAGAAGGAGGTGTTGAAGAAGCCAAACTTGGACACATTTCTTCAAAATGAACACTCCTCTCATAAAAAATATCATGTGTCTCTAGATCTATTAGTTTGTATGCCTTGAGCTGGTCAGGATATCCAAAAATATAAGTGGTTTACTTTATGGTTCTAATGTGTTTCACTTTTGTGAAGGTATCCTTGCCCATGCTAGATAGCCAAAAACTTTGAAGTGTTTGACACTTGGTTTTATGCCACACCATGCCTCAAAAGGTGTTATTCTATCTAAGGCCTTATGCAGACTTTTTTTTGGATATAGTTTGCACAACACATGGCTTCTGCCCAAAACACTTGATCTAGAGACTTGTGTTGAAGCATACAAGTGGTCATTTCCTTAAGGGTTCTATTCTTTCATTCAGCTACACCATTCTGGTGGGGCATGTATGCAACTGAATGTTGAAGATCTATACCCTCATGAGTGAAAAAGTCTATAAGCCTGGAGTTGACATATTCTCTACCATTATCTGTTCTTAAGATCTTGATGGCTTTCCCTAATTTTTTCTCAACTCGAGCTTCCAAGGTGATAAAGTTATCAAATACTTCACTCTTATGAGCTAGGAAAAAGACCCAAGTGTATAATGAAAAGTCATTAATAAATGTGAGAACATAGTAGGCCTTACCAAAGGATGGTACTAGAAATGAGCCAGCTACATCACTATGAACCAATTCTAGAACATCAGTTGTCTTCCAAGGCTTCCCCTTGTCATTTTCTTCAGGATGCTTGCCTACTTTACAACCTAGACATATACCCCTGAAAGCTTCACTTGAGGTAGACCGATGACCATTTCCTTGCTGCTAAGTTGTTGAAGGTAACGATAATTAAGATGTCCAAATCTCTCATGCCATAGTTTACTTTATGTGTTTGAATGAATTAACAAGGCAAGAGAAGTGGACTTAGAAACAAAATGTGAGAAAGAATAAAGTCTTGTCTCATGATTTTCCTTTCCAACCACTACCATAGAATCATCTTTGAGATTCTTCACCACAATTGTATCACGGAGGAACTCTACTTTGTTGCCACATCAATAGTGAGTTATTTGATAGATGGAGAGAAGGTTGTTTCTAAGGTTAGGAACATGAAGTACATCCTTGAAGACATCATTTTCCAACTGAACATTGGCTTTCATTTCAACTTCCACCTAAGTATCATTGGCCACATAGATGTAAGGTACATTCGATGGTTTCAAAGAGGAAAATTTCTCCCTTGAAGCACCCATATGATGTGTTGCTCCTAAATCAAGAACCCATTCCTCAGCATTATTGGTACTTGCTACTAAAGCTTGTCCCTTACCCTTTGAAGTGGATGAAGATCCCTTCTCCTTATATGCATTTGGTAGATCAATTTTGTGTTTCCTCATTATGTTGACCAATTCATCAATCTGCTTATCCTTGTACTCATGTTCATCATGACCATTCCTCTTGCAATAGGAACAAGTCTTCTTCTCCTTTTTGTTGGAATTGTTCCCCTTTTGATTATTTTTGGAAGAAGACTCTCCTTTTTGTGAAGAATATTTTTGAGTGGAAGAAGATTGATGTGAGGAAGATTGTTGTTTTGAGGAGGACTATTGTATGTCATCTTGTGGCTTAGCCTTCCACTACTTCTGCTTCTTTTTGGAGTTTTTACCACTTGAATTACCTTCATTTTCTACCAAGGCTTTGGCCTTGGAAGAATTGAGAATTACCATACCCACTAGATTGTCATGTTCTAAGATCAACATTTATAAAATTTTCTAGAATGAAGGCTTAACATAAGAACTACCCATTGTTACTTTGTGTGTATTAAAGCTAGAAACAAAAGGAGCATATTTGGGTAGAAGATGAGTCATGATGTGTTTGATCATCTTTCCATCTATGATGGGTTCACCACAATCCTTAAGCCATACCCTATACATGTCTACTTGGGTAAGATAGTTTTTAATAGTGTCAAAATTTCTAAGGTCCAACTTGAGAAATTTATCCTCTATGGTGTAAGCCATGCCTTCATCTACTATCCCATACAAAACTTAAAGTTTAGCCCAAACCTCTATTGGATCAAAAAGCTTCCTAGTGTGAAATTTAATAAGAACAGAGATATTTTTCAACAAGGTTCCTAGGGCCATCTCTTGTTTGGATTCCCAGTCTTCTTTTTGAGCTTCATCAGCATTAGCAGGAGGCTTCTTTGCTACACCAGTTACATAATGTAGTAAACTTTTTTCTGCCAATGGTTTCTTAATGTTTTCTTTCCAAGTAGCATAATTATGTGGAGTTAACTTTGAAAAAGAACCCATAATGCAAGAACACAAGATCAAGGAGACACAGTACATAGTATACACCCCCGCTTTTCACTCAATCAAAAAATCCCCCTCCAAATGAATGATTTTGGCACTTTATATATAGTGCATTTATAATAGGCCACTTGTCAAAATTGACAAAGTGGGCTTTCTGATTTTTCCAATTAAAACCTCTGTATAGATTACAAATTTGGACCTTTACAATGTAGTTAAAAAATACAACAATTGTAAAGCAATGTGATGAAAAATAGGACCTATATCTAGAAGTGGTATTTTTGTCTACACAAGACTACAATCTAACTACAGATTTAAAAAGTAGAAAAAAAAATACACTTTGAAATAAAATGGAACCTAAAAAGGAGTCCAGATGAGTCTGTACAATGCTTTTAAGTTGCAAAATGTAGGATTAGATAGGTACAGTCACCAAAAAATACTATTTTTGACAAATCCGTGCACTAAAATTAGAAAATAGCTGCACCACTAAAAAGTTCAAGAAATTTTAAAGAAAATAAAAAAATTGCACCTAATTTGGAGTCTAGATGATAGAGTTATGGCCTCTCAAAGTCGGGCTACCAAATCAAAACTATATCTAAAGAGGGGTCTGGACAGGAAAAAATGATGATAAATTTGATGGTCACACAACTATAACCACAGTTCAAATTTTCATTGGTAGGATGATACAATGGCCGTCAAATTTAGGCTTGTAGATTCATGACATCAATGAAATGCAAGCCCCTACTAATGTGGTAATGACATCACTTGTATAGATGATGACATCAACACATATGGTCTATATGAACTTGTACATCCAAAAATGTATGTGTCAAGTAGAATCTAACATGGACATCTTACGTGGCATGCTGACATGTCTTTAGCTAAGTGGGCAGTTGGACTGGACAGAAAGTAGTGAATAAAAAAGTGACACATGCCATTGTGGTAGTGGATGGAGAATTTCCACGTGTTAGTCTACATGGCACATTGCAAAAAATAGGTGTCTTCATCTATGGGAAATGGTGTCTTCAACAAAAAATAGGTGTCTTCATCTCTGGGAAACGGTTTCGTGTTTGTCTGTCTGAATATGCACCGAGCTACCAAAATAATGATGTGTTTAGATGGTGATATGTTTAGTGGTGTCAGCTATAGGTTTCATTGCATTGGGTGTAATAAAATTGATGGGGACTACATTTTTTTTAGTCCCACATTGATCAAAATAGCACTGGTAGCATTTGCTAGCATATGAAAAATGCAAAAATGGATTCCTTCCTCCTCTCACTAGGTTTCACCTAGTGTCATTTTGATTTGAATGTCTACATTCTTTAGAAGGATGACTCACACTTGATATTAGTGCTTTATGTACATGACTTAATCATTATAGGGAGCACTTCATCCATCATTGCCAGTGTGAAGACTTCTCTATAGGATATATTTTCTATGATAGACTTGGTTTTGTTATATTACTTCCTTACCATTGAGATCACACAGTCTTTAGTAGGGATATCACTTTCACCACCCAAGTATGATCTTGACTTGCTTTCTTTGTTTCACATGAGTGACTGCAAGCCTACTCCTACTCCCTTTCTATCAGGTATCAAGCTAAAGGCTAAGTGTACCACTCAACTTGTTGATGTCACATTATACAAATAGTTAGTTGGGATCCTTATCTACTTGACACATACACACCCTGATATTGATTTTGCAGTTGGCATGCTTTCCCTCTTTATGCAAGAACTACATGAGCTTCATTGGAAGGCTACCAAGCACATTTTTCACTACAAAAAGGGTACATATACACATGGGATACATTATGAAGTAGGTACAAGGCTTTAGCTGATTGGATACATAGACTCCAACTATGTAGGGGACTTAGATTCTCACAAGTTCACATTAGGGTACATATTTCACCTTGGTTCCAACCCTATTTGTTGGCAAAGTAAGAAGCAAAAAAATAATGTTCTTTCTTCCATAGAGGCTAAGTATCAAGGAGCTATCAATGCAACTACAAAAGATCTTTGGTTACAACACATCCTGGAGGAGTTTGAATTTGATCTACCTAAGCCTAAAATTATTCATTGTGACAATCAGAGTGCCATTCAGATCTCTAAGCATCGAGTTTAGCATTAGTAGACAAAGCACATTGAGGTTCATATGCACTATATCAGAGAGCTAATATATGAGCAGATCATTACACTACAGTATTGTCCTACATTAGAGCAGGTCATTGATATCTTCACCAAACCCTTCATTGAGGTCAAGTATACACATTTACGAGATCTATTGGGGGTGCGGGATGTTGCATAAAGGGGAGTCCCTTGACTTCTTTCTTGTCCTTCTTCTGGGAGGGATTTTTTCCTCATATGAGGTCTTCTTCTCTCTCATCTTCTTTATTGTACTTATCTCATTTTTTTGGAGGAGGGGTTTTACATGTGGTTTTCTCTCTTCCTTCATTTTATGAGAGATTTCATTGCATCATTGTATGTATAGCATTGCTTTTGTACATGGGTACCTAACATGGCTTCATATTTGGGACCGATGATGCATTTGTGAGCTTAAATGCATTCCCCTAAGTTACACTTAAGGGGGGGTATTGGTGTAAATAGATATTTACTATTTACACTTTACTTAAGTTTACTTAGGTTAGTGCATTATTTTATTATTTATTTTTATGAGACACTTAGGATTTTGTGTACCTTTTTGGGTTGTCATGTTGACAACACATAAGTACACAACTCTAATTAAGCACATGGTGTCTACAACACTAGAGTTTTCATTATTCATTGAGTTATCATGTAGACAATATAGTTAGTTGAACTCCTAATTTAGCACATGTTGTCTACAACATTGATTTGCATGTTATACCATTGTAGGCTTATCCTCTTAGCATCACACTTAATTCTGTGCTTAATAGAGGATAACCCATATCTAGTGGACATGTGCCTAGTTGTATGACTTATCATGATACTAATTCTTAGGCATTCTAAATGCATCTTAGAGGCCTCTATATATAGGCACTCCTAGTGTACTTGTACATTGTATTGAATACTATACAGTTATTCTAATCATACACTGGTCTATTTTGTGCTTATGCTTTAGTTCCTTGGTCTTGGGTGAGTTCTACCCTAAGGGAAATTTTTATAGACTTTAACATGACAAAGTTATTATTTAATCATAATACAAGTGAAGAAGATAGTTGTACAGAAGCCTAGAAGAAGTGATCAAAGAAAGACTAAATGCATAGTCTTGACTAAGCAAAATAATAGAAGATTAAGGAACTTAGAGTTTAAACTAAGTGATGCTAGAGTTGACCAAGTGACAAGATATGAGCCAAATAAAATATTTAGTAGTGACTAAGTAATTCAGTGATGACCAAGTATCATAACACAATGTTGGATGAGGGATAACATTTAACATATTATGAGGAAATCATTATTTCCAACAGACACAATTCATTTCTTGGAATATGTAAAGTGTGTTGAAGATAAGGATGGATAACCCATATTATTTAATGCAAGGAAAGGTTTAAGTGAGTGATTAATGACTTAATTTAAAAGAGAAGTTTCTATAAAAATAGATGAATGAGAATATGTAAATATTCATTGTATGTGTTGAAAATGATCAAAACCCTAAGATCTACAGTGATGTTTAAGTGGAAAAAGATTAGAATCACCTATAAGGGATAAACTAAAAGAGGTTAGTAGAGCTAGTAAAGACCTTAACAAGGTTGGAGAAGTTTTTTATTTTGTTGATTAAGGAAATTGATTAAGGACTTATAAGGGCTAAACTAAAATAGGCTAGTAGAGCTAGTGAAGATCTTAACAAGGTTGGCGTAGTTGTTGATTTTGTTTATTGGTGAACTTGAGCAAGAGGCTAAATAGTAAAGAGAACTATGAAGAAGAGTGATTTCTTGAAGGGATTCCAACTAAATTAGTGATGAATATGTTAATGGAGGCCAACCAATGAGTCAATTGTTGGACCAAATTATGATCTGTATTTGCAAAGTGAGTTATATTTGTCAAATCAACCTACTATTACTTTCGAACCATTGTGTCAGCATTGAAATTCTTTAATCAAGGTGACATTCTAATGGATTGTTCTTAAGTCCTATAACAAGGCCACTCTTAACAAGGTGATTAATTCCTTTAACAAGGTCATATTTGACAATTTTTTTTGTAACCTTTAACAAGGTTGGCTCCTAATAGTTCTCACTTTAGAAGAGTGAAAAATTGGTGAGTTTTCGTAAATTGGGTTTCCATGTTAAATCCTAGTGTCATATTTGTGTAGTTTGCATGTGAGATGTTTTACATTTTGCAAGTTTATTACTATTAGGAGAGTGGACTCCAAGTTCATGTTACTAGTTATCTACTATAGATACTGAGATATTGAATATTTAGATCTAAGGTATTTGAAATGATTAAAATTTCAATTGGTACATCTAGACCCAATGATAATTGATTCACCATCCCCCTTAGTTATTCTAAATCATTCTAATAATATGCATATACCACATCAACTCCCACTTCATAAGATACATTAGAAATAGAAGGGTATGTGCAGGATCATGGTGTGACAAAAAGTGGTGATGTGAAAAAAGTGGAGTTCTAAAATATCTGAAAACATTTCAAAATCTACTACAACTATTTTACACCCATCTTGATACAAAACAAAAAGGTGATACCTACCATTTTTGGGTATCAGATATTATATTGGATACCCAGTCCCATATTGAATACCAGATATGATATTGGGTATCCAATATAATATCAGATTCTCAAAACCTACAACCACAAACTAAAAACCCAAAAACCCAAGCACTTTTTTTTCATTGTTTATTCTTTGGTTTTGGTGTTTGCTTGTCCCTATTTTAGGTATACGATTTCAAATTAGGTATATGTTTAAGGAAACCTCAAATAAGATATATATATATTTGTTTATTTGATTGTTTTCATTGAATTATATATGAAATTAGGCTTTTTTAAAATAGAAATCACTGAAGTTTTTATTATTTTAATTAAAAACTATTAATACAAATAGCAATTTTTGGATTCTATTCAATTTAATATGCATGGCTGACCTAAATGATGTTGATAACACTAAGCCATAGGAGCATAATTCCTCAAAACCCTACACCAAATGATATAATATCCCCTTAAAACCCTCTACCAAATGAGCCACTACCCCCTCAAAATGCTCCTCGAATTTAATATTTGATACAAGAATATTTAATATTTGAATCAATTTGGAAAAATATAAACATGAAACATAATACATTCAAAAAAACACTTGACAAAATGATTTACATGAAAACCCAATTTGGGAAAAACCACCTATAACATGCTACTCTTTTTCAATCTTCTAAAGTGATGCCCTCTAAAAGGCCAACCCTGTTAAAGGTTACAATACACACTGTTAAATGTGACCTTATTAAAGGATTTCAATCACTCTATTAGGAGTGAGCCTTGTTAGAGGACTTTAGACCATTCGCTTGGAATGTCACCTAGTTAAAGGATTTACAAATGATTGTTAGGTCAACCTTAATCCAAAAGATTTACACTAGACTAATAAAATTATTAGAGAGTAACACTAAGGCTTGATCTAATAGCAACTTACAACTCTATTTGTAGATTACAGATATCTATTTTAGTTCCTCCATTCTGATTGGCTTTCACACATTTCAACTTTGGTAGCATGTTCACCCTTTCAAGCCTTTATACCCTTAAGAATTCTTGCTTAACATGCCAATGTAGACTTCTTCACTTAGGTCACTTGATCAAGAAAAATCCTTGACTGCTTTTCTTCCTTAGGTTCTCACACATAACAACCCTTTCTTCTAAACAACCATGCCTATAAATAGGAAATTAAGATCTTTTCAAGTTCATTCTCCATTGTCCAATTTAGGGTTAGGGAAGATTAGGTAGGATTCAAGGAGTCTACTTGTTATTCCATATCACTTATAGAAACTTCTCCTTCAATCCTCTTTGAATTTATCTCAAAATGGTTTACCATGAATTTTGTGCCACCAACTCATCAATCTTATCTTCCACCTAGTTCACACAATCTAAGAAAACAAACTTGTTAGCTCATATCCATGAAATTCATGATCTTTCAAATGATGTTGGCACTCATCATTAATTTTCTTTTGATGTGCAACACAGACTACATTGCTCAAAATCAACTAAAAAATCACTTGGCATGAACTAAAGTTTACTCATACTTGGCATCAACTAAGCTTTACTAGACATCCACTATTTTTCTTGACATATACTAGAATAGACTTTTACTTGGCTCCAACTAATTTTCTACTTGGCTTGCACTTACTTTTCTTAGCACCTACCATTCACTCGGTCGAGATTTGTAGACAAACTTTGTTTAACTTGTTCTCTCGAACTTGCTTAGTGTAATCAACCTTTACAACCTTAAGTAGATCATCAATACACCATGTTATCATTATCTTAGCTGATTCTTGCACTCCTTTACATAATATAACTCAACCTTTTCTCTAGGTGTTATTGTTACATCTTTTGATCAAATCCTCTTCATTAATCAAATAAGTGATAGTACTTAAAACATATAAGTAGTTGTCTTACCAGAAAATAGAAAATTTGATATTAATGACAAAGAAATGATTGAAACATATTGATCATACTTGTATCAATCTATTCTCAACAATCTCATTCTTCAACAATATCCCTCTTTAGGATTGATGGAAAACCAAACTAATCAACAAAACTAACTAGGTTAAAATAGTAAGACCAACAAAATACCAAAAAGAAAATAATTCCTTATATTGAAATGTCTCCCTCTATCAGCAAATTTCACCTTATAAATAGGTTACAAAACTTTGCTGTGTCATCCTTATAACTCTCTTTGAATTACTTATTATATCTCCCTCTACATTATCTTCCTCTTGCTAGGTAGATTTAATCAGCAGATACATTATTCATTAGTCAAAATTTCAAAAAATTTCCCTCTTTTTCCAATCTCTAACCTCTTGTATTTCTCTTGATTAGTAACTATCTCCCTCTTTAATAAAAAATGCCAAAGTCTTGTCATCTTAGCATGCAGATATCAACTTCTTCAATTTCTTCTATGTCACCTTGCTTATGACTGATTTATAATTTTAGATCTTTCATTACTTTAGGAAACTCGTAAAGGGAGATCCATTGCATCAATTTGTAACATATGACATTCAACTTGTTTTATGCAGGCACTCCTTTTGTTACTTAGATAGCTTTTGATAAGGGTATCACCCCTAGTTTACCTCTTATATACTCATGAACATCTTTAGGTAATGCTTTTCTAAAGATATCAACAATTATCTCTTTTGTGTTAACATATTCCATCTTCACCTCTTTATCTTGAACTAATTCTCTCAAGTAATGATACTTGATTGCAATGTGCTTAGTCTTTGTGTGCATCACAAGCTTCTTTGATATATTTAAAGGCATTGTATTATCACAACAAATTGTCACTAGTTCTATGATCTCTTCCTTCATACCTTTGAGTAGCTATTTGATCCATACAATGTTTGTACTATTTACAAAAACATCAACATATTAAGCTTTAGTAGTAGATTGTGAAGTGTAGTTTTGTTTCTTGCTAGTCTATGTAACTAGCCTCTTGATTAAGGAAAATGATCCTCCACTAGTGCTCTTTCTATCATCAATATTTCCAACCCAATCAACATCAGTATAGGCTGCTAATTCAAATTTCTCATTTTTCTTATAGTATAGACCATATTCCTCTATTCCTTTCAGATATCTCATTAGTCTCTTCACAACCATCAAATGATTCTCCCTAGGATTAGTAGAGAATCTTGCCACTATCCCTATAGCTAATGCAATATTAGGTTTGCTATTACTACATATTGTAATTTTCCAACCATAGACTTGAATAAAGTTTGATTCACCTCATTTGAATCATCATTCTTTGATAATTTTTGTCCTATCACCATAGGTGTACTTACTAGTTTGGAATCCTCCAATCTAAAAGTTTTCAATATTTCCTTGATATACTTTGACTGTGTAATGTAGATACCATATTTCATCTGATGTACTTGTAAACCCACAAAGAACTTGATCTCTCTAAACATAGACATTTCAAATTCTTGCTTCATTTCTTTTGCGAAAGCCTTACACAAAGCACCTTGACCTCAAAATTTGATATCATCAACAAAAATTTTAGATAACAAAATACCTTTTCCTTTCTTTGTATTTATTTAATGATTATTGTTATCATCAGTCCTTTCAAATCCAATCTTCACAAGATAATTATGAAGTCTCTCATACCATGCCCTTGTTTCAAACCATATAGGGCTTTGTGTAATCTATATACCATGTTCTTATTGTTAATATCAACTTATCCTTTTGGCTATTCTATGTAAACTTCTTCCTCTAATATGGCATTTTGAAATATCGATTTAACATCCATTTGATAAACATTGAAACCTTTGTATGCAAAATAAGAAAGCATAGTTCTTCTTCCAATCTAGCAACAAGAGAAAATGTTTCTCCATAGTCAATTCCTTCTTCTTTTGCATATCCTTTATAGACAAATCTTTCCTTGTTCCTTGTGAATTTACAATTTTCATCTAGCTTATTTCTAAATGCCCACTTGGTGCCAATCATTATTTTTGTCATTTGGTCTAGGAACTAGAGTCCATATTTTGTTTTTCTCAATTTGTTGAATCTCTTCTTCCATGGCTCTACTCCAATCCACATCTTCTAAGGCATTTTTCACTATTTTAGGTTCTTTCATGCTCAATAAGCATGTATCATTTCTCAATTTTTTCCTCATCATTGGTCTAGCATCTTTATTTCCAATAATTTGTGCAACAAGATGATGTCCCTTGACATATTTAGACAATGTTGGTTCAACTCTAGTTTCTTCATTTTTTCTTTCAACTTTAGAGGCACCATGTTCCTCTCTGTCAAGTACTTTAGCATCTCTCATGTATACTAATATCAGAATCAAATGTGCTTTAACATCATTGTGTAACTCAACATCTAAATGTAGTTCAATTCTTGAATGCAACTCAACATTCATAGTATGTGACTTGACAATCACTAAAACTTGTTGTTGGTTTGTAGCTTGATTTGCAACATCTTCCTGAGTAGGAATACCTTCATAAAAGTTTACAAATGATTTATATTCTTCTATTGATTTCATAGATTTATCCTCATATAGTTCTATATATTCATCAAATCTTATATTTGCACTTTCCACAACTTTGTTAGTATTAGTATTTAAACACTTATAAGCTTTAATTCTTGTGGAATAACCTAGGAATATACCTTTTTCACTTTTTGCATCAAGTTTACCATTCTTGAAGTCTTTGAAAATATAACATTTTCTTCAAAATATCTTAAAATATTTTACATTGGGTGAGTATCCATACCATAGTTCAAAAGGTGTTGAATGAGTCCCTTTCTTGACTTGTACACAGTTTAAGGTATAGACAACTATACTCAAAACTTCTCTCTAGTATTCCAAAGAAACAATTTTCTCCATCATGAGTGTCCTAGCATAGTCCATTATAGACCTGTTGCTCTTTTTAGCAATTCCATTTTGTGGAGGGGTTCTAGGCGCAGATGTCTGTCTTTTGATTCCTTTGTCATTACAGGACATCTCAAACTCATTGGATATAAACTTTGCTCCTCTGTTAGATCTCAAACATTTTAGATTTTTCCCTATTTCTTTCTCAACTCTTTTTGAGTACCACTTAAAAATTTGGAAAGCCTCAGATTTCTATTTTAGAAACATAATTGTCATTATTCTAGAATAATCATCAACAAGCAACATAATGTACTTATCTCCTTTATAGCTTTTCACTTTAATTGGTGAACAGAAATTAGTATGAACAATCTCTATTATTTCCAACATAACAATTCAAGGTAATAAAATTACTTTTTTCTCTAGTCATGTGATGTGAAGACCCACTGTCAATGATCCATCTATCATTCTTGTTCACACAATACACAAGTGCAGCTTCCCATCTCCATCAAATTCATCCTTCATTGTAAAATACACCACTTCATCACAATGTTCATCATATGCATCTCTTGTTTCCTGTTTAGCAATCTACTAAGACCTCTTTCTTTTTTCTTTGTAATCCTTGTTGTCTTCATCTCTTTGACTTTTGTACTTGTCACCATCTCTGTAGTTCTTCTTCTCTGGAGATCTAGTAGCAATATGATCAACCTCATTATAATTTAAATAAATGATAGGTAATTTACCTTTGAACTTTCTTTTATCTCTTTAGAATATTCTTGTTAGTAGTGCTTCAAGTTGATCTACATCCTCCTCATCTGTATCACTTTCATTGGATATACACTTTATCCTTTTCTTCTTCTTCTTCTTCTTCTCTCCAAGTTCCTTCAATGATAACTTATATTTGGAAATAGATTCAATATTTTTAGGTTTTTAGTTATCAAAGTTAGATAGCTCAAAAGTAGTGAGCCTACCTTTTAGACCTTCAAGTGATAGATTATTCCTTATTATACATCTTAGTTCTTGAATTACAAAAACTCTAATAGCATATATAGGTAAGAGTGTTCTTAAAAATTTTCTTAGTATAGCATCATCATCTATTGTGATAGTAGCTCCTCTTAATGCATTAACAACATATTTTATCCTTGAGGCATATTGAGAAATATTCTCACATTCTTGCATTCTCATATCATCAAACTTACCTCTGAGACTTTCAACTTTGGCTCTTAGAACATTAGTTTCTGCCCCATAGATGTTGGTTATGGCATCCCACATTTTCTTTGCACTGTTAAGATTTTTGATATCATCAAATTCGACATAGCTTAGGATATAGGAAATCTCCAACATTTCCTGGTTATGTTCTTTCTTCTTTTTCATATCCTCAGTAGTTGAGTCTCTAGTAGAATCAACATGCTCAATAGTAGTGATAGATTTTGCATGATCTTCAAGTGCTCCAAGGTGTAGCTTCATCAAACTTTTTAATGCAAGAAAGTTATCTCTATTAAGGTTGGACACATCTCTTTTTGACATCTTGATCTTTGTGCTTCTGGTACCTTCAAAACTAGTCCTCTTAAGAAAATGACTTTGATACCAATTGTTGGAATTATTTAGAATAAAGGGGGGGTGATGAATCAGTTATCCAAGGTCCAGATGTATAAATAAAACTTTTCACAACTTAGTGAACCCATAAAACATTTATCATAATGCATGCATCCATAAGATTATGCATTCACTTAAAACTTGTAGGTTACTTTCAAATCAAATTGCAAAAATGTAAATGTGAAGCATAAAAAATTCAACAACACACTTGACACAATGATTTATGTGGAAACTTAATTTGAGAAAAACCACTAGTAACATGCTACTCTTTTTCACTCTTCTGAAGTGATGCCATATGAAAGGCCAAGCCTGTTAAGTGTTACAATACACACTATTAAATGTGACCTTATTAAAGGATTTCAATCACCATATTAGGAGTGAGCCTTGTTAGAAGACTTTAGACCATTCACTTGGAATCTCATTTGATTAAAGGATTTACATATGACTATTAGGTCAACCTTAATCCAAAGGATTTAACGTAGATTGATAAAATTATTAGAGATTAATAGTAAGACTCGATCTGATAACAAATTACAACTCTATTTGTAGATTAAAAATATTCTTTTAAGTTCCTCCATTTTGATTGGCTTTCATACATTTCAACTCTGATAGCTTGTTCACCTTTCAAGCATTCATATCATTAATCCTTCTTGCTTAACGTGTCAATGCATAATTCTTCACTTATTTCACTTGATCAAGCAAAACCCTTGATTCCCTATCTTCCTTAGGTTCTCACACATAACAACCCTTGCTTTTGACGAGCCATCCCTATACATAAGAAATTAAGAACTTTTTCCCTTCATTCTCCATTGTCTAATTTAGGGTTAGGATATATTAGGTAGGATTCAATGAATCTACCCATCATTCCATATCACTGCTAGAAACTTTTTCTTTAATCCTCTTTGAATTTTCCACAAAATGGTTTACCATGAATTATGTGCCACCAAGTTATCAATCTTATTTTCCACCTGGTTCATAAAATCCAAGAAAACAAACTTGTCAGCTTAGATCCATCAAATTCAAGATCTTTCAAATAATGTTGACACTTGGTATCAACTTACTTCTAATGCTTGACCTATACTGTGTTACACGATATCCACTAAAAAATCAATTGATACAAACTAAAGTTTATTGGTGCTTGACATCAACTAAACTTTACTCAACATCCACTATTTTGCTCGGCATACACTATAATAGACTTTTACTTAGCTCTAACTAATTTTGTGGTCAGCTTGCACTAACATTTCTCAGCCCCTACTATCCCCTTAGTCAAGCTTTGCAGACAAACTTTGTTTAAACTACTCTTCCAAACTTTCTTAGTTAGTATAATCAACCTTTATAAACTTAAGTAGATTAACAATGCACATGTTATCACTATCTTATCTTATTCTTCTACTCCTTTACATAGCATAACTCGACCTTTCCTCTAGGTGTTATTGTTACATCTTTTTATCAAGTCCTCTTCATTAATAAAATAAGTGATATTAATTAAATCATATAAGCAGTTGTCTTATTAGCAAATAGAAAATTTGACATTAGTGAAAAAACAACGATTGAAACATACTGATCATAGTTGTATCAATCTATTCTTAACAATCTCCTTCAACAAGGTTGGACTATGATAAGGTTATGGCGTTAAGCATAAGTTAAGATGGTATAGTTAATATTTTTATGAACCCAAAAATTGGTAAAAGAGTAGAAGACAAAAAATCCAAATGATCAATTAAATGGTGCACAAATGAGGTTATGTGTACAAACTTTTGCTATTGCTGGTGGATGATTTTTGACAAATCTTCAAATAGAAATCTAGAGGTCCCATTCTATTTCATTAGAAAACTATGTGCTGAAATTTTTTTGAGCCCCAAGGTGAACTACTAGAGCACGAGGCCTAACATTGGTGTAGGAGGAGGAGCTCCTCAAGATAGACCATTTTCGTAGTGGAAGAGAGTTGACACTTTTTCCTCACAACTAATGTATTCCCCCCTCCCCCTGTGTAGTAGTCTGAAATCATTGTAGAGGCTAGTTGTCAAACTATTAGAGCCATCTATAGATTGAGTAGCCTATTGATATCAAAAAATATTTCACTATTTTCTTCCTATGTTGATCATGCTAGCATGAGTTCATCATCGATGAGATCATCACATGTTTGTGTGGCACATACTTTCATAATGTTCAAGAATATTTGTCTTGGTTACATGGGTGAGTATTATGAGTATCCATTTCTTTTCAAGGAGGATGATAAAATAGATGCACCTATAGACACCCTAATGTAAGAAAGGAGGGGCATGTACAGCCATTGGATCCTTTTGTATTGGTACATGTATACATTTTTTTGTTTTGACTTAGTTGATTTAAAGTTAATCTTTATAATAGAATAATTTTAACCCATACTGACTTGTACATGTATTTGATCTTCATTCATGTTTAGTTGATGACTAAGGAGGAGCTTAGATAAGTTGATGATGTCACACTCTCAACTATTTCATTTGGCCTTGAGACATCTACGATACATTATGTTGTGTTATTATTATTTTTCTATTTGATATTGGAATATATAAATGGCTTCTTATATTTATTTTCTCATGCAGGTATCACCTATCTATGGGGGGTAGAGTGCAGGGGGTGAGGCATAATGTATTGAAGAGGGAAAGGTAATTAGGTTCTTTTAAAGTGATTAAATGTCAATGAATTCTTGTAAAATGATTATGGTAATGAAATTTAATTATATTATTTATTGTACAGGGTGTGGCTCATGATGATGAGTCTAGACAGATTCGACATTGTAGACCCTATGGAATTTCCATTCATAGTGAGAGCCCCTTGTATGAAGTATCATTTATTTGTTAATTTTCTTATTTTCATACAATAATTACAAAATTTATTTCCATAATATTAACAAATAGGATTTTGTATCTCAAAGGAAACACCTAGTGAATAGGAGGATGGACGTCAAAGTTTTATATCTTTGCTCAACCATTATATCCGGAGGAGGAGTTGTTAGAGGTAATTTTTAGTTTGATTTCTTGATTATATGTTATAAATTTAGTCTGATATCAATTATAATGTTATATTTTAAGTTTTAGATCCATATGACAACCATACTTGAACATATACAAGTCACAATCAATTAGGTTGAAGCATTGCTGAGGATATATGAGAGGACTACTGACCACCATAGGATGTCAATGAGAGAGATATTTATGATAAAAGTTTAAAACTATAAATCTTCATTAAAAAGAGGATCATTATGCAGTTGAGTAATTCAATGTTAGATACATAGAATTATAAAAATTCAGTAGTATAACTTTTGGTTTTCCTTTGTTTGTTTATGTAGGAGGCATCTAATCCACCTAGTTTAGTGAAGAGGTTGTATTTTGATGATCCACCCACATCATAGGATAGTATAGTTGTTATAGGATGTGTCATAACATGTTTTGAGATGGCATATGCCACATTGTATATAGAAACATTGATATTATACACATTTCGATGGCATGATCAGCCACATTTTCTATATGGATCTATGTATTTTGATATATATTCTTGTCATTTATGTGTACAAGGATACACATATTAATTTAGTATAGTATTGCTCAATTTATAGTGGATCATGTGTATTGTTCATGTTTATGGAATATCATTCATTTTGATCATGTTTTTTATATTCAATTCAAATGTACTATTTTTTGAAGCACATTTTATCAACGTTTATTATCAAATTTTGATTCTATGCTTAATTTGAAATCATGTCTATAGTCCCTTAAGATGTTTGCAATTAGCCAAATCCCATCTTTGGTCTTACAAGATCCTTTAGTATGTAGTGGTCACAAATGTTATAGAGGCTCTGTATCAAAATAAGGGTGTTTATAGGGTTCACCCAACCATTTAGAGATAATGGTGTTAATGATTCGATGCCAAGAAATTAGTCATTTCAAAGTTACACAATGATGCACCAATGAAATAAGGCACATTGCAAGTTTTTGCATCGAGAAAGATCGTTGTGAAAAATCTAAACAAAATGTGATATCTCCCAAATGAGATAATTTATTGTAGACCTCAACATCATCATCCTATATCATTCAACATTTCACTAATAGCCCCCACGAGGTCTGAGTTATGACTGCCGAAAGATAGATCTCTAAATGCACTTAGAGCATCTTAGAGACTCTTAGATATGCAGTGGCTATGAATGTGTAGGCTCTCCAAGGTTAGAATAAAGGTTTAAGTACGGTTAACCCACCCATCTAGAGCTAATAACAAAGATGATTTGATGCCACAGTTAGTAATTTCAAAGTTTTGTAGTGATGCACCAATGAACTGAGGCACACTACAAGTTTGTATTGGGTGAGATCATTTTTTAAAATATAAATAGAATGTGATCTCTCTAAAATGAGATATTTTATTATAGAACTTGAAATAAATTTTCTTTATTATTTGTGTTTTAGTAATAGTCTCCATGAGTTTTGAGTTATGACCCTCAGAAGATCAATCTCCAAACACACATAGAGCATCTTAGAGACTCTTTGGTATGGGTGACTATGAGCATTGTAGGATCTTTGTGGTTAGAGAAAGGGTGTCACTAGGTTTCACCCACCCATCTATATCTAATGGTGCTAATGATTTAAATCCAAGATCAAGGATTTCAAAGTTATGCACTAATGAACTGAGGTACACTACATGTTTTGTTATTGGGAAAGATGGCTATGCCAAATCCAAATGAAATTTGATCTATCCAAAATTGAGATAGGTTATTATATTCCTTAACATCACTATCCTATAGCATTTGATTTTTTATTGATAGCTCCCATAAAATTTGAGTTACAACCCTCAGAAGATCGATCTCCAAACATACTTAGACCATATTAGAGACTCTTTAGTACATGGTGGCCATGAAAGTTGTAGGATCTTTGTAGTCAGAAGAAGGATTCCACTAGGGTTCATCCACCCATCCAAAGCTAATGGTGTTGATAATTCTACAATAAGATCAATAGTTTCAAAGTTGAGCAATGATGCACCAATGAATTGAGGCACACTACAAGTTTTGGCATCGGGCGAGATCATTGCACCAAATCTAAATAGAATGTGATCTCTCCAAATTGAGATAGGATATGGTATACCTTGACGTCACCATATTATAGAATTTGATGTTTCACCAATAGCCCTCATGAGCTCTAGGTTTTGATCCTCAGAATATCAATCTCCAAATACACTTAGAGCATCTTAGAGACTCTTTAGTATGGGGTGGCCATGAACATTTTAGGCTCTCCATGGTCAAAAAAAAGGGTGTCACTAGGGTTCACCCATCCATATAGAGCTGATTGAGTTGATGATCGATGCCAGGATCAACAGTTTCAAAGTTGTAGAGTGATGTACTAATGAACTTAGGCATAGTGTAAGTTTTGGTCGGCAAGATTATTGTGCCAAATCCAAATGGAATGTGATCTCTTTTATATAAGATAGGTTATTTTAGGCCTTGACATCACCATCCTATAACATTTGACATTTCACTAATAGCCCTGATGAGCTCCAAGTTATAACCCTCAGAAGATTGATCTCCAAACACACTTAAAGCATCTTAGAGACTCTTTAGTATGGGGTGGCTATGAACATTGTAGGATCTCCATGGTTATAAAAATGGAGTAACTAGAATTCACCTACCCATCAAGAGATAATGGTAGTGATGATTTGATGTCATGGTCAATAGTTTCAAATTTATGTCATGACACACTAATGAACTGAGGCACATTGCAAGTTTTGGCATCAGGTGAGATCGATGTGCCAAATCCAAATAGAATGTGATCTCTCTAAAATAAGATAGGTTATTGTATTCCTTGCTATCACTATACTATATAATTTTACATTTCACCAATATCTCTAATAAAGCTCTGAGTTACAACTCTCAGAAGATTAATCTCTAAATGCAAGATCAACACATGACACAATGATTTACGTGGAAACCCAATTTGGGAAAAACCACCAGTAACATGCTACTTGATTCTCACTCTTCTAAAGTGATGCCCTATTAAAGGCCTGCCCTATTAAAGGCTTACAACACACTGTTAAATGTGACCTTGTTAGAGGATTTCACCAAACTGTTAGGAATGGGCCTGGTTAAAGGACTTTAGAACATTCACTGGGAATGTCACCCTGTTAAAGGATTTATCTCATGGCTATCAAACCAACCTAAGTCCATAGGATTTAAACTAATTGTTACAATTGCTAGAAAGTAACAAAAATGAACTTTTGATCTGATATAACTTACAACATACTTTGCAGATTTTAGATCACACTTTCAGTTTAGTCCTTATGCTTGGCTTTTATCTCTTCAGCTCTGACTGCTTGTCATCTATTCAAGCTTCGTCTCCTTGAGTCTTCTAACTCACTATACTAATGCATCCATATCAGGGTTCTTCTTACTAAAACAGAGTAACTATGCTCTCTTTCCTCTTTTCCACCTTCTTCAGCACTTTACACTTTCATGCTTGACCACCCCTCTCTCATTAATTTTTTTCATTAACTAATGACTCCTTATATAGAGATCTGATATGCCTTTGCCGCTCAATTCTCCCTCTTCACTTTTAGGGTTTCAATATGGATTAGGTAAAATACAATGTATCTACTTCATATCTTGTTCTCTTCTAGAAACTTCGCCAGCTGTATCCTCGAAAATGTTTTACATGGTGTTCTGTGCCACCAACTCATCATTCTTATCTTCTATTTAATTTACAAACTTCTAAGTAATAACCTTGTCGGCTTAGTTCTGGCGAATCTTTGATCTTTGAAATAATGCAGCAACTCGACATTATTTTTTTTACTGATGCTCGACATCTCAGTGTTACTTGACATCTACACAAAATTGTGTTACTCAGCACTTACAAAAAACTGTGTTACTTGGCACCTATAGAAAACTGTGTTACTCGGCACCTACAGAAAACTGTGTTACTCAACACCTACTCTTTACTCGGCACCTGAAGATCACTCAACTTATATGATATACTCAGAACCTTCTCTTAGTTGAGCTTTGTAAAAGACTTAGCTAACACCTAACCTCTTTAATATGTTTCAGTGTGCCCTTTTTTTGTATCTTATAGTATGTTATCAAATACACTTTTTCATCAATGGCTTAGCTTATCCTAGTACTTCATTACAACATCATAACTTCAACGTTTCTCTAGGTGTTCTAGTTACATCTTATTGATTGCCACCACCTTGTCAACCAACTAATTGATAGTATTTGGATAACTAAAGCAATTGTCATTCCTGCAAGTAGCAAGTTTGACATCAATGACAAAACAATGATTGAGAACATTCTTTATCATTCCAACAACGGTTATTATCAATTCAATCATTTCTAACAATCTCCCTCTTCGGCATTGATGACAAACCAAACTGATCAATGGATCAACTTAGTTACCACCAAAACTGATTGTATATATTATCTGCTTCTTTTCTGTGCTGCTGCATCTTTACTATTGATCGCATATATCTCCCTCTTTCATATATATCTCCCTCTTTCTTTGCATAGATCAGTTTCGTCATATTTATCCCTCTTTGACATAAATGCCAAAGATGAAGCATCTTTATCATGCAAAATATAAGCTTTGGCTTTTTCTTTGTCTTTCTCCCTCTGTCACCACGCTTGTGACTAATTTGGAGTTTCTGTTCCTGCTATCATCCTTTGCATCAACCTGTTACTTTTCCAATGTTTGATTTCTGTTGATGCAAGCCAGCTTCTTTGTTGCCTTAAACTTCTTGAGTTAGGGGTATTACCCCCAACTTGCCTCTAAGATATTCATAATCATCCTTGGGCAATGGTTTGGTGAAAATATCTGCAATTTGTTCCTTTGTGTGAATGTACTCCAGCTTCACTTGTTTGTCTTCTACCAATTCTCTGACATAATGATACTTGATTGCAATGTGCTTGGTTTTTGCATGCATTACTAGATTGTTGGATATGTTTATAGCACTTGTATTGTCACAATACAATATCACAGGTTTGGTTACCTCTTTTTTCATTCCATTCAATAGATGTGTGAGCCATACAATGTTTGTGCAATTGACTGCAGCTGCCACATATTCTGACTCTGCAGTGGACTGGGATGTGCATGTTTGTTTCTTACTAGTCCAGGTAACTAGCCTTTTGCCTAAAAATAATGCACCTCCACTTGTGCTTTTTCTATCATCAATGTTTCCTCCCCAATCTGCATCAGTGTATGTATTGAGTTCAAATTTCTCTCTCTTTTTGTAGTATAGACCAAAGTTATAAGTTCCTTTGAGATATCTCATTATTATTTTTACTGCTATAAGATGGTTTTCTTTAGGATTAGCAGAGAACCTAGCCACTATTCCAACTGCTAATGCTATGTCTGGTCTGCTATGTACTACATACTGTAATTTTCCAATCACGGATCTGTACATTGTTTGATTGACTTCAGCTGACTCATCATTTTTGGACAGCTTATTTCCTGTGGCCATTGGTGTGCTGACTGGTTTGGATTCCTCAAGTCCAAACATTTTAAGAATCTCTTTGATGTACTTTGATTGTGTAATAAATATTCCATTTTTGAGTTGATGTACTTGTAAGCCAACAAAAAATTTGATTTCTCCAAACATAGACATCTCAAATTCATGTCTCATTTTGTCAGCAAAGCCTTTGCAAAGTACTTTCTTTCCACCAAATACTATGTCATCCACAAAAATTTTAGATACAATAATGTCTTTACCTTCTTCTGCTTTGATGTACATATTGCTATTATCATCAGTTCTTTATAATCCAATTTGCACTAGATACTTTTGAAGTCTCTCATACCATGGTCTTGGTGCTTGTTTCAAACCATAAAGTGCTTTGTGTAGTTTACACACCATATCCTTGTTGTTTTTATCAACAAATCCTTCTGGTTGTTCAATGTAGACTTCTTCTTCTAGTATACCATTCAAGAAAGCAGATTTTACATCCATCTGATAGACTTTAAAATTTTTGTAGGCAGCATATGCAAGCAAGGTTCTTACTCCTTCCATCCTAGCAACAGGAGAAAATGTTTCTCCATAGTCTATTCCTTCTTCTTGAGCGTAACCCTTGCATACTAGTCTAGCTTTGTTTCTGGTAATCTCAGCATTCTCATCTAGCTTGTTCCTAAATACCCACTTGGTGCCAATCACATTTTTGTCAGTTGGTCTGGGAACCAAACTCCAGGTTTTGTTTTTCTTTATTTGATCAATTTCTTCTTCCATAGCTTTATACCATTCATCATCTTGTAATGCACTATACACTGTCTTGGGTTAAGATGTGCTGATTAGACATGATTCATGTCTTAGTCTGTTCCTTGTCATTGGTCTTGCATCTTTGTCACCAATTATTTGTTCAGCAAGGTGATGTCTTTTTACATATTTGGATAATCTTGGCTCTGTCCTTGTTTCCATGTTTGATCTTTTAGATTCTGGATCACTTTGCACTTCATTGTCTGGTTGTTCTTCATCATGTATTCCATCTTCAGAATCAAATTGTTCATTTCCTTCATTCTACAACTTGGCTTCTGAATGCAGCTCGACATTCAATGGTTGAGACTCGGCTGAGACTGATACTTGTTGTTGAGTTTCAATTGGATTGACATCCTCCTCCTCAGCAGTCATTCCTTCATAAGAGTACACAAAGGTTCTGTATTCTTCCATTTTCTTTGGTTCTTCAGCTTGAACTTCTGTGTGCTCATCAAAATTTACATTTGTACTTTCCACAATTTTGTTAGTGTTAACATTCAAACACTTATATGCCTTACTTCTTGTGGAGTAACCAAGAAATATACCTTCATCACTTTTTGCATCAAATTTTCCATTTCTAACATCTTTAAGAATAAAACATTTACAACCAAACCCTTTGAAATGTTTTACATTGGGTGAGTGACCATACCATAATTCAAAAGGTGTTGCATTTGTACCTTTCTTGATTTGTACTCGGTTTAGTGTATGAACAGCTACACTTACAGCTTCTCTCCAGTATTTTAGAGCAACAGTCTTTTCCATCATTAATGTTCTGGCACAATCAATTACAGATCTATTTCTTCTTTCAGCAATTCCATTCTGTGGGGGAGTTCTAGGAGCTGACGTTTGTCTTTTGATTCCTTTGTCATTACAGAATATCTCGAATTCATTTGATGTAAATTCACCACCTCTATCTGATCTTAGACATTTCAAGCTTTTTCCTGTTTCCTTTTCAACTCTAGCCACATACCATTTAAACATTTGGAAAGCATCAAATTTTTGTTTTAAGAACATGACAGTCATCATCCTGGAATAATCATCAACAAATAACATGATGTATTTATCTCCTCTATAGCTTTGTACTTCCATTGGACCACATAAGTCAGTGTGAATTAACTCAAGTATCTCCTTAGATGTATAGTTTTTGCTTTTGAAACTTGACTTTGTCATCTTTCCTAGTTGACATTGTTTGCATATAATATTATCAGGCTTCTTCAATTTTGGTAAACCTCTGACTTTCTTCATTTTACTAATGTTGACTAGATTATCAAAATTGACATGACATAATCTTCTATGCTATAACCATTCATCATCAAATTTTGCAATAAAACAAGAAACATCATCCATATCAAGGTAAAACAGATTACTCTTCGTTTGATCTCCTTTTCCTATTAGTTTACCATCAGTATCATAGATTTTTGCAATTTGTTTTCCAAATTCCACTTTGAATCCTATATTGCCTAACTGTGAGACACTCAGTAAATTGTAGTATAATCCTTCAACATAGTATGCATTGTCACACGAGATTTGTTCTGTGAGCTTAATGGAACCTTTTCCTTTGATTTGAGAAGGGGCATCATTACCAAATATAACACTATTTCCATCATACTAAGTAAAGTTAACAAACTTACTTTTGTCTCCTATCATGTGATGTGAGCATCCACTATCTATGATCCATCTGTCCTTTTTGTTTATACAAGTCATCAGTGCTGTGGCTTCTTCTTCATCGGATTGGTCCTTCATGGCTACATCAACAACTTCATCATCATTGTCATCAGAATTTTCTTCAACAATATAACACTTCTTACCTTTTTCTTTGTAATCTTTCTTGTCATCATCTCTTCTATTCTTGTATTTGTTGCTTTCCTTGTAATCCTTTTTCTATGGACATCTTGCAGCAATATGACCTACTTCATTGCAATTGAAACAAATGATAGGCATCTTACCTTTGAATTTTCCTTTACCTCTGTGAAATCTTCTAGCTAGTAAAGCTCCTAATTGATCCACATCTTCCTCATCTGTGTTGTTGTCACTGGATACATATTTCATCTTTCTTCCCTTCTTAGATTTCACCTGTTCAGCATCTTTCAATGATAACTTGGCCTTGAAAGCAGATTCAACATTATCAGGTCTGTAGTTGTCAAAGTTAGATAAGTCAAATGCAGTGAGTCTTCCTATGATACCTTCAAAACTTAGATTGTTTCCTGGCACACATCTTAGTTCCTATATTGCTGATACTCTAATAGCATAGATAGGGAGCAAGGTTCTCAAATACTTACTATTAACAGTATCTTCATCCAATTGACCACCCAAACATCTTATCGCACTTACCACTTCTTTTATTCTTGCACCGTACTGAACACCATTCTCATTTTCTTCCATTCTCATATCATCAAATTTTCCTTTGAGACTTTCTCTTTTTTCTCTTTGTACATTCTGATCTCCTCCATAGATGTCTGATAAGGCTTTCCACATTTTGAATGTGGTGTCACATCCTTTGATATCATCAAATTCAGCATAGCTAAGTGCAGAGGAAATATCCAGCATTGTCTGGTTATGTTCTTGCTTGTTTTTCATATCTTCTACAGTAGGAGCACTTGTTGGATTGACATGTTCAATAATAATTGATTTTTGGGCATAATCTCCTATGGATCCAAGATGTAGTTTCATCAAACTTTTCCATCCAACAAAGTTGTCTTTGTTGAGCTTGGGAACTTCTCTCTTAGGCATTTTGATCTTTTCTACTTCTAGTCCTTTTAAATTGGATCAGCAGTTCGCTCTGATACCAATTGTTAGAATCTTTTAGAATAACTGAGAGGGGGGGTGAATCAGTTATTCAAGGTCCCAAATGCCCTAATAAAACTTTTTTTTTTTTCACCAAATGTAGTGAACTCATAAACCTTTTAACCATCCAAGCTTAAATCAATCATATTAGCAAGTTACAGTAAATCAACATGCAAAGATAAAACATGCAAGATCAACACATGACACAATGATTTACGTGGAAACCCAATTTGGGAAAAACCACCAGTAACATGCTACTTGATTCTAACTCTTCTGAAGTGATGCCCTGTTAAAGGCCTGCCCTGTTAAAGGCTTACAACACACTGTTAAATGTGACCTTGTTAGAGGATTTCACCAAACTGTTAGGAATGGGCCTGGTTAAAGGATTTTAGAACATTCACTGGGAATGTCACCCTGTTAAAGGATTTATCTCATGGCTATCAAACCAACCTAAGTCCATAGGATTTAAACTAATTGTTACAATTGCTAGAAAGTAACAACAATGAACTTTTGATCTGATATAACTTACAACATACTTTGCAGATTTTAGATCACACTTTCAGTTTAGTCCTTATGCTTGGCTTTTATCTCTTCAGCTCTGACTGCTTGTCATCTATTCAAGCTTCGTCTCCTTGAGTCTTCTAACTCACTGTACTAATGCATCCATATCAGGGGTCTTCTTACTAAAACAGAGTAACTATGCTCTCTTTCCTCTTTTCCACCTTCTTCAACACTTTACACTTTCATGCTTGACCACCCCTCTCTCATTAATTTTTTTCATTAACTAATGACTCCTTATATAGAAATCTGATATGCCTTTGCCGCTCAATTCTCCCTCTTCACTTTTAGGGTTTCAATATGGATTAGGTAAAATACAATGTATCTACCCCATATCTTGTTCTCTTCTAGAAACTTCGCCAGCTGTATCCTCAAAAATGTTTTACATGGTGTTATGTGCCACCAGCTCATCATTCTTATCTTCTATTTAATTACAAACTTCTAAGTAATAATCTTGTTGGCTTAGTTCTGGCGAATCTTCGATCTTTGAAATAGTGCAGCAACTCGGCATTATTTTTTTTACTAATGCTCGGCATCTCAGTGTTACTCGGCATCTACACAAAACTATGTTACTCGGCACTTACAGAAAATTGTGTTACTCGGCACCTACAAAAAATTGTGTTACTCGGCACCTACAGAAAACTGTGTTACTCAACACCTACTCTTTACTTGGCACCTGAAGATCACTTGACTTATATGATATAATTGACACCTTCTCTTAGTTGAGCTTTGTAAAAGACTTAGCTAACACCTAACCTCTTTAATATGTTTCAGTGTGCCCTTTTTTCTGTATCTTATAGTATGTTATCAAATACACTTTTTCATCAATGGCTTAGCTGATCCTAGTACTTCATTACAACATCATAACTTCAACCTTTCTCTAGGTGTTCTAGTTACATCTTATTGATTGCCACCACCTTGTCAACCAACTAATTGATAGTATTTGGATCACTAAAGCAATTATCATTCTTGCAAGTAGCAAGTTTGACATCAATGACAAAACAATGATTGAGAACATTTTTTATCATTCCAACAACTCTTATTATCAATTCAATCATTTCTAACAGCTGATGCTTTGATGCTATAATCAACAGTTTTAAAGTTACACAATGATGCACTATTGATGTGAGGTGCATTGAAAATTTTGGCATCGGACAAGATCGCTGTACCAAATTCAAATAGGATGCGATCTCTCTAAAATGAGAGAGGTTATTGTAGACCTAGACATATACATCATGTAGTATTCAACATTTCACTGATACACTTAGAGAATCTTGGAGACACCCTGTTATGTGGTGGCCACGGACATCGTAGGATCTTTACGATTAGAACAAGGGTGTAACTAGAATTATTATTTAGTTAGAACATTATTTTTTAGCTCCTTCAAGGTTTTGGCATCATGCACATTGCAAGTTTTGAGTTAGTGTTGAGTAAAATCATCATTTTTTAGCTTCGCCTACATTAATTAAATTAAGTAAAAAAATTCTTGTTGCTTACATTAAATCAATAAGTTTATATTTACAATATCTCAATTCTTTTATCGTTATTACATCAATACACAACTACCAAAAATTGTAGTGCCAAAAATCATAGTATCAAAATAAGAAAAGATTTTTCTTCATTCTACTCCTTATTTGTTTTTTATCTTCATGCACAACTACTCTTCATGATGTACCTACATTCTAATATCATATAAATTATTAGTATTATGGCTATAATAATAATTTAATTTAATTTAAACAAGATAATCATTGGTTCATTGAATCATTATGAACACAATGACATAAGAATTAAATATACCTAGTTGAGTGTTCCTGTAGGGTCCTCTATCTACTTTAGGGTCTCCAATAGGGCTTCATGACCAACATTACTAATAGTAAAAAGTTCTTATGCATTTTTTCTTCCTTGATGGTTCAAAAGATTCACATTTTCTTCAATAATAAGATGTGAATATATGAGAATTATTTTGTTCTTATGATAGTCTTCAAATACATGAAATTCATTCTTTATAAGCATGTATCTTAGCAACTATGTTCTAGCAACAAAAACTACACAAGTAGGATATGTGAATCCATCATTGTCTCTAATTAGTTGCACAAGATTTTTTTACCACTTATATAATGTGCTAACCAATTGTCTGATTTCTCACTATTTCTCTGTGGTGCAACCAATATAAAGACATGTCTTGGCTGAAGAAGATCCGATAGATGGTTATGCTCAATGAAAATTTCCATGGCATTATTTTTGATAAAGGGTATGATAGAAAATGGATTAAGATAATGTGGAACCCATGTATCCACCCACTCACTTAACTCATAATGATCCAAATCACATTGAAAAAAACTAGGACAAAAGCAAGCTAGTTTTCATGTCCAAATGTTCCATGTACTAGAATTAGAGCTCTGGAACAAATGAATTTTTGATGAATCTCTAATAGTAGCACAATCTGATCTATAACCTATAGAACTCTCCTGAACCAACCAAATGAACCTACATACTGCTGAATCAAGAGTCCCCCCTTGTGATAATGCTAAACTACACAAATCAATAATGCTACAGGCATCAAGAAAATCTTCTCCTAAAATATTTAATTGCTCCTTAACTAGAACTCTCTTCACACATGCCCTTGCTCCATCACATTCCCCTTTCCGATGGCTAGACTTAAAAAAACTCCAAATATGAGACACCCCCCTCTCTATGTGTATCTTACAAAACCAATAAAAGTTGCGAGGATTTTTGAATCAACCTATGTAATTTTATTACCAAATAATATGTCTATCCATAGAAATGTCATGCTCATACAAGAAATACAAATAATTCTTGCAACAATTTTGGATATACTCATGATAGTGAGATCTATCATCACTCATGTAAAAATGATACTCTCTAATAATCTTCCTATTATCTTTCATACTATTAGAGGCATGCCTATAGGTTATGTGAAAAAAACTAGCAATATCAATAGAGCTATATACTTAGATTGTGTCTCATTTTGGGGCTACAATGTAGTTCTCTACAAAGTCAATAACTAATATAATAGTGTCAATAAAAAAAGTCTCCTTACACATTCTAAATTGCTGATCCAATCACTGAGAGCCATGACTATGCCTTGCATACTTATAGAAAATACTTTTCTTGAAATTTTGAAATAAAATTAGCCACACTTATTTATTTTGCCACCAATTCACATCTAGAACCCTCACCTCCACTCTTCTATGTGAATCTCACTATTTCAAATACCTTTTTTTACTATTGTCCTCCCAAGATCATGTTCGCACCCCTCATGGGAACATGTGTCAAACTTGGATAAGCCACCACACCCCACACACTTCTCATTTAAGAAAGAATTCTATAAAAGAAACAACAATAAACCATAGGACATAAAAATTGATCTAGCAAGTCTTTTGATGATTTTTGAATCCCATTAGAACCACAATTCTCCAAAATTTCAATACTATGTAAAGTAGAATGGATGGAATGTAATAGTTCATGGTGTATAGAAGACTCCACATGATATTTGCAATGACATGGATTTAAAATTTTAAGTGGCACATAATAAAATTGATTCAAGGATTTAAAAGCCCTTTGTGATGCATGCAATCTTGGATGACTCTCTCTAAGTTCTTTGAAAAACATAGTTTAACTTACCTCCAAATAATGTTTAGGATATGGTATGTGGTCTCTAATCCTAATTGTCAACCTCAAAATGTCTTTAGAATTGGGTGAGACTCTTGAGATAGATTTCCAAAATTGTGTAATTTCTTGCTTTACATCATCATTAGCTTCTTATCAAAATGTGGAAGTCTCCCATGTATCATTCTAAAGAGGATTGCAAATTCTCTAGCATCTAGTAAGTGCTCTTCTCAAAGTAGTATGATTTAGGTTTAAGTCAATAGAAGTCTATCTCATATATCAACCCTTTCTCAAATGATGAAGTACCAAAGAAGTTGTAATAACTCTGTGAGAATCACTCTTATCCTTCTCTCTACTATTTTTCCCAATGATATTGTTGATATATGATTGAAAAGATCATTTGAGTTAGAACATTTTTGTAGAAAGTGTTTTCAATCATTATTTTGTCACTGATGTCAAACCTTCTATATGTTGGTTAGAAAATTTCTTATATGTTTCAAGCACTATCACTTAATTTATTGATGAAGAAGATTTGATCAACAAGATCTAACAAAAGTACCTAGAGGAAAGGTTGAGTTATGATTATGTATCAAAGTTTAGATTATGTACAAAATATTTGGCTACACTTAGGAAGTTTAGATGAAAAAGGTTGAACCAAGTTCATTTGCTAAATTTGATCGAGTTTATAGAAGGTGCCGAGTAAAGTTAGTGCAAGCTGAGCAAAAAGTTAGTTGGAGCCGAGTGAGAACATTTTCTAGTAGATGTTGAGCAAACTAACAGGTGCTAAGCAAGTTAGTAAATACCGAGTGATTTTCAGTATGTGCTAAGCACTAGTAAAATCTAGTTGATGTTGAGTGATTCTACAATAGATGCTAAGTAACACAGTATGTGTCGAGCATTAATAAATTGATAATGTCAAGTTGCTACATTATGAAACAGATCAAAGATTTGCCAAATAAAAGTCGACAAGTTTGTTTTTGTTGGAACTTGTGAATCAGGAGGAAGATAAGATTGATGAGTTGGAGGCACATAATCTTATGTAAACCATTTTGGAGGTGAATTCAAATGGGTTCTAGGAGAATTTTCTAGAGAAGACAAGATATGGGGTAGATACATTGTATCTTACCTAATCAATCAAAAATCCTAATTTTGAGATGGATATTGAATGGGAAAAAGAATTCTAACTCTTTATATCTAGGGATGTCTAGTCATGAAGCAAATTTTGAGAGGTCAGAAAGATTTTGGATGCAAAAATCAGATAAGGTGAAGGAAGAAAGGTTTGCTTCATCACGTGACACAAGAGGAGAAGTCTGCAATGGTGAACTAAGCAAGAAGGCTTAATATGGATGAATACTTGAAAGGTGAAGAAGTTGTCAGAACTGTAATGATAGGAAGCCAAGCAGAGATGAGGATTGAATAGTAATCTATAATTAGCAAGCAAGGTTGTAAGTTGTATGAGATCAAAGTTCTAGTATTACTTTCTAACAATTGTATCAGATTAGGATAAATCCTTTTGAGAAAGGTTGAATTAATAGTCATTGGAAATCCTTTACACTAGTACATTTGGACCCAATTTTTGACCAAGGTTCGTTGTTATTTTTCTCATTAAAATTTTAACCAAATTATAGGTTGGTTAAAATTTTGATCAACCTACAATTTATTCATCAAAATTCTGACAAATCTATAATTTGGTCAAAATTTTGACAAGAAAAATAGAAAAAAACCTTGGTCAAAATTTGACCAAAATTGGTTAAAAATTAGGTCCAAATTTACTATTGTTAATAGGGTGGCATTCCAAGTGAATGGCCTAAAGTCCTCTAAGAAGGCTCACTTTTAATAGTGTGATTTAAATCCCTTAATCGGGTCACATTTAATAGTGTGTGTTTTAATCTTTAACAGGGCTGGCCTTTAATAGGGCATCACTTCAAAAGAGTGAGAATAGAGTAGCACGTTACTAGTGGTTTTTCTCAAATTGGGTTTTCATGTTAAATCATTTTTTCATGTGTACTGATGGATGTGTTGTGTTTTATGCTTGACGTTTTTGCATGTTAGTTTAATGGTAACATATCAGTTTTGGTTTACACGCTATGAATGCGTGCATGGTTAAGAAATTTTTATGGGTTCACTGAATCGTAAAACTTTTATTTGGACATTTGAACCTTGAATAATTGATTTACCCCTCCCCAATTATTCTAAAATAATTTCAGCAATTGGTATTAGAGAGAAGTTGCTTAAGAGGATTAGTTTCAAGGTACTAAAAGTATAAAGATTAAGATGTCAAATAGAGAGGTACCCAAGCTAAATAGAGATAACTTTCCTACATGGAAAAGTTTGATGAAGCTACACCTTGGAGGACTTGGAGACTATGCAAAAAATTGCATTATATTAGAACATGTTGATCCAGTAGGAGCCTTAACTGCTAAATATTTGAAGAAAAAGAAAGAGCACAATCAGGCGATGTTGGGGATTGCCTCTACCCTGAGCTATGCTGAGTTTGATGATGTCAAAGACCTTAAAAGTGTTAAGAAAATGTGGGATTCCCTAAAAACCATCTATGGAGGAGACAAAAATGTTCAAAGAGCCACGTCAGAGAGCCACCGAGGTAAGTTTGATGACATGAGAATGGAAGAAGGTGAAAACATTGGTCAATATGTTGCTAGAATAAAAGAGGTTGTTAGTGCTATAAAATATGCAACTAGTAAAATAGATGATGAAATTGTGATAAGTAAATTCTTGAGAATATTTTTTCCTATATATGCCATTAGAGTATTTTCAATTCAAGAGTTAAGATGTATACCAAGTAATGATCTAACCCTTGAAGGTATAGTGGGTAGACTCATTGCATTTGAACTATCTAATTTTGACAACCAAAGACTAGAGAGTATTGAATTAGCTTTCAAAGCCAAATTGTTACTGAAGGATTCTAAGGAGGTTAAGCCAAAGAATAAGAAAAGAAAGATTAAGTATGCATCTAGTGATAGTAGTACAGATGAGGAAGACATTGAACAATTGGAAGCATTGTTGGCTAGAAGATTTCACAAAGGAAAAAGTAAATCGAAAGGTGAGTTGCCTATCATTTGTTTTAATTGCAATGAAGTTGGTCATATTGTAGCAAGATGTACATAGAACAAGTACTCCAGAGAAGGGAAAAAGTACAAAAATAAAAGAGAACATGATGGAAGAGACCATATAGATAAAGGCAAGAAGTCATGCTACATTGCTAATGAAAACAATTTTGATGAAAATGAGGATGAAATGGTATATGTTGCAATGAAGGATGAATTAGATGAGGATGAGGCTACTGCACTTATGACTTGTGTGAACAAGAATGACACATGGATCATTGACAATAGAAGTTCACATTATAGGACTCGAGACAAAAGTAAGTTCATTACCTTAACTTATTATGATGGAAATACTGTAAGATTTGGTAATGATGCACCATGTTCAATAAAAGGAAAAGGGTCTATTAAGCTTACAGAAAAGATCTCATGTGACAATGCTTATTATGTTGAAGGATTGAATTATAATTTGTTAAGTGTGTCACAATTGAACAATTTGGGGTGAAAATTTATGTTTGAAAACAAATCAGCCAAGATATATGATGAAAATGGAAATCTGACTGAAAAAGATGATCAAATTAGGAGTAATCTATTCTATTTGGATATAGAAGATGCTACTTGTCTTATTGAAATTTTTTATGATGTGTGGCTTTAGCACAAGAGATTATGTCATGTTAACTTTGATAATCTAATTAGTATGAGTAACATGAAAGGAGTTAGAGGTTTCCCTAAGTGAAAGAAACCATAAAATATAATGTGCAAATAATGTCAGCTAGGAAAGGTAACAAAGTCAAGCTTTGAAAGTAAAACTTATACCACTAAGGAAATACTTTAAATTGTTCATACTGACTTGTGTGGACCTATCAAAGTGCAAAGCTACAAAGTAGACAAGTATATAATGCTACTTTTTGATGATTATTCTAGAATGATGACTGTCATGTCTTTAAAATAGAAATTAGATTCTTTTCAAATGTTTAAATGGTACTTGGCTAGAGTTGAGAAAGAAATAGGTAAGAGCTTGAAATGCTTGAGATCAGACAGAGGAGGTGAATTCACTTCACATGAATTTGAAGTGTTCTACAATGACAGAGGAATTAAAAGATAGACATCAACACCAAGGACTCACCCACAAAATGGAATTGCTGAAAGAAGAAATAGATTTGTAATAGACTGTGCAAGAATACTAATGATGGAGAAAAATGTTGCCCTAAAATACTAGAGAGAAGCTATAAGTATTGTAGTATACACTCTCAACCATATGCAAGTAAAGAAAGGTACTCATGCAACACCTTTTAAACTATGGTATGGTCATCCTCCTAATGTGAAATATTTTAAGATATTTGGAAGCAAATGCTATATTCTCAAAGATGTTAGGAGTGGAAAATTTGATACAAAGAGTGAAGAAGGTATATTCCTTGGTTACTCCACAAGAAGTAAAGCTTAAAAGTGTTTAATTACTAACATTAACAAAATTGTGGAAAGTGCAAATATGTATTTTGATGAGTTTATAGAGGCACATGAAGCTGAACCAACAAAAGAACCAAAAGAGTACAAGACATTTGCATACTACTATGAAGGAATGCCTACTGAAGAAGATTTCACAAATCAACAACAAGTCTCAACAACTTTCGAGTCACATCCTATGAATGTTGAGTTTCTTTTAGATGCTAAGTTGCAGAATGAGGAGAATGCACAATCTAACTCTAAGATTAGCACACATGAAAGAGATGCTAAAATATTTGACAGAGATGCACATAGTGATACTGATGTAGAGAGATAGAATGCAACCACAAGAACTGAGCAAGACTGTCCAAATATGTTAAAAGACACCATCTTGTAGATCAAATCATTGGAGACAAAGATGCAAGGCCAAAGACAAGAAATAGATTGAGAGGTGAATCATGTTTGTTGAGCATGAAAGAGCCTAAAATAATAAAATATGCATTGGAAGATGATGATTGGTACAAGGCTATGGAAGAAGAAATTTAGTAGATAGAAAAGAACAAGACTTGGAGCCTACTTCCTAGACCAGAGGATAAGAATGTGATTGACACAAAATGGGTATTCAAGAACAAGCTATATGAGAATGGTGAAGTAACAAGAAATAAAGCAAGACTAGTTTGCAAAGGGCATGCACAAGAAGAAGGAATTGACTATGGTGAAACAATTTTCCCTATTGTAAGAATAAAAGGAGTAAGAATTTTTCCTGCTTATGCTACTTACAAAGGTTTCAAAGTTTACTGGATGGATGTCAAGTTTTCATTTTTGAATGGAATATTAGAAGAAGAGGTTTACATAGAACAACCAAAATGATTTGTGGACAAAAATAATAAAAACATCGTATGCAAAATACACAAAGCCCTTTATAGATTGAGAAAAGCACCAAGAGCATGGTATGAGAGACTTCATAGTTATCTTGTTAAGATTAGATTTTAAAGAATAGATTTTTGTTGATGACATTATATTTGGAGGATAAGATGCTTTGTGTAAAAATTTTGTAAATCAAATGAAGCAAGAGTTCGAGATGTCAATGTTTGGTGAGATCAAATTCTTTGTGAGACCACAAGTATATCAAATGAAGTATGGTGTATATATTACTTAGTCAAAATATTTAAAGGAGATTTTGAAGACATTTGAATTTGAGGACTCAAAACTAGTAAGTACACCTATGGTAAGAATGCTCAAGCTATCAAAGAATTATGAATTAGCTGAGGTCAATCAAACATTCTACAGATCCATGATTGGAAAATTGCAATATGTAGTACACAACAAACTTGATTTTGTATTAGCTATGGGAATAATTGTTAGTTTCTCTTCTATCCCAAGAGAAAATAACCTAATGGTAGTGAAAAGGATAATGAGATACTTGAAGGGAAAAAAAGAGTATGGTTTATACTATAAGAAGAATGAAACATTTGAGCTAAAAGCCTTCATTGATGCCAATTGGGCTGGAAATATTGATGACACAAAAAGCACTAGTGGAGGAGCATTTTTATTAAGTAGAAGACTTGTTACATAGACAAGCAAAAAGTAGAGTTGTACTTCACAATTTACTAATAAAGAAGAGTATGTTGTTGTTGCTATCATTGCACAAACATTGTATGGATCAATTAGTTACTAAAAGGAATGAAGAAAAAAATCACTTAACCAGTTACACTTTATTGTGATAATACAAGTGCTATAAATATATCAAAGAATCCTGTTATGCATACAAAGACAAAGCACATCACAATAAAGTATCATTGTGTAAGGGAGTTGGTTCAAGACAAAGAGGTGAAGATGGAATATATCAACACAAAAGAGAAAATTGTTGTTATCTTCACCAAAGCATTACCTAAGGATGTGTATGAGTATCTAAAAGGAAAATTAGGGGTGATACCCCTATCAAAAGCTATGCAAAAGATAGAGGAAGTACCCTCCATCAAACAAGCTGACTTTCATTTCACACAAATTGATGTAGTGGATTTTACTTTATGAAATTCCCTAAAGTAATCATAGAACTGAAACTTTAAATTAGTCACAAGCAAGGTGACAGAGGGAGCAAATTGAAGAGCCTAAAAATGCTTATAGCTACATATACAAAAGATGCCAAGTGTTGAGTATATGTCTTTGGAATTGTTTTCAAAGAGGGAAAAAGTACAAGAAACTAATCAAGTGCAATAGAGATCAAGAGGAATATGGTCAAATTAAAACATCAGTAGGAGAAAGTGCATTGAGAGAAAGTACAGTGAACTGATTAGTGCATAAGATGAATAATTAAGTTAGACTATGTCATCAAAAAATTAGAAGAATGAAGTAAAGGTACATCAATCAGAAGATCAGTAGACCCAAAGAAAGAAAAAGAAGAAAGCATAAAACAATCAAAAGAGGGATCATATATTCTGCTAATCCATGATAGAATATAATCAGAAAGAAGGATATTTTATAATCTAAGAAGTAGTTACTAATAGAGGGAGAAGTTTTATTTAGAAGATTTCTTTTTGGTATTTCCTTATTGTTTAACCTAGTTAGTTCGATAGAAGAAGATGTTCATTATTTGTTTGACTAGTTGATTAGTTTGGTTTTCCATCAATGCTAAAGAGGGAGATTGTTGATATATGATTGAAAAGATCATTTTAGTTAGAACATTGTTGTAAGAAGTGTTTTCAATCATTGTTTTGTCACTGATGTCAAACGTGCTATATATTGGTAAGACAATTGCTTATATCTTTCAAGCACTATCACTTAGTTAATTGATGAAGAGGATTTGATAAACAAGATGTAACAAAAGTACCTAGAGGAAAGGTTGAGTTATGATTATGTATTGAAGTGCAAGAATCAGTTAAGACAATGATAACATGATGCATTAATGATATACTTGGGGTTACAAAATGTATGGCTACACTTAGAAACTTTAGATGAAAAAGGTTGAACAAAGTTCATTTGCTAAGCTTGACCAAGTTGATAGAAGGTGCCAAGTAAAGTTAGTGCAAGTCAAGCAAAAATTTAGTTGGAGTCGAGTTAAAGCATTTTCTAGTGGATGTCGAGAAAACTAACATGTACGGAGAAAGTTGGTAAATGCCAAGTGATTTTTAGTATGTGCCGAGCACCAATAACATCTAGTTGATGCCAAGTGATTTTATAATAGATGTTGAGTAACACAGTATATGCCGAGCTATTGCATTATCAAAAAGATTAAAGATTCACCAAATAAAAGTTGACAAGATTGTTTTCTTGGAACTTGTGAATCAGGAGGAAGATAAGATTGATGAGCTAGAGGCATAGAATCTTATGTAAACCATTTTGGAGGTGAATTCAAATGGATTCTAGGAGAAGTTTCTAGAGAAGAGAAGATATGGGGTAGATACATTGTATCCTACCTAATCCATCAAAATACCTAATTTTTGAGATGGATATTGAATGAGAAAAAGAGTTCTAATTCCCTATATCTAGGGATGCCTGGTCATGAAGCAAAGGTTGAGAGGTCAAAAAGATTTTAGATGTGAAAATCAGACAAGGTGAAGGAAGAAGGGTTTGCTTCATCAAGTGACACAAGTGGAGAAGTCTACAATGAAAAACTAAGAAAGAAGGAATAATGAGGATGAATGCTTGAAAGGTGAACAAGCTGCCAGAATCACAAAGATAGGAAGCCAAGTAGAGATGAGGGCTGAATAGTGATCTGTAATTAGCAAGCAAGGTTGTAAGTTGAATCAGATCAAAGCTCTACTATTACTTTCTAACAATTGTATTAGATTAGGGTAAATCCTTTCAAGAAAGGTTGACTTAATAGTCATTGGAGAATCCTTTAACAGGGTGGTATTCTGAGTGAATGGCCTAAAGTCCTCCAACAAGGCTCATTTTTAACAAGGTGATTGAAATCCCTTAAACGGGTCACATTTAACAGTGTGTGGTGTAAGCTTTAATAGGGTTGGCCTTTAACAGGGCATCACTTCAAAAGAGTGAGAAAGGAGTAGCATGTTGCTGGTGGTTTTTCCCAAATTGGGTTTCCACATTAAATCATTGTGCCATGTGTATTGATGGATGTGTTGTGTTTTATGTTTTACATTTTTGCATGTTAGTTTAACAGTAACATATCAATTTTGGTTTAAACACTATGAATGCATGCATGGTTAAGAAAGTTTTACTGGTTCATTGAATTATAAAAGTTTTATTTGGACATCTAGACCTTGAATAAATGATTCACCCCCCCATAGTTATTCTCAAAGAATTTCAACAGACATTGAGAGAACTAAAAAATATTCTTGACAATAGAGGCATTTATTTCCTTTTTCTTATTGACATGAATCATTAATTTATGAATAATAGGTCTCATCTTTTGCATCTTTAATAAGTTCATACAAAGTTGACATTTCTCGACCACTATCTTGTTGCCAAAAAGCATCTTATATAGTCTTGAATCCTATAACTGAATGGTTCTTTCTGATTGTTTTCCTTCCAAATTACTAATAATCATTTCAATTAACCATTTTGGTGTTCTAGGACCTTCATTTTTGTTATAATTAGGAGATATGTAACATTCCTGTGTATTTTTAATTTCAACATGGTTAATCATGGCATTCATATTATGAAATGGTAAAGTTTCATCCTCCAAATTTTCAATCCTGGCATTGTCATTATCAATCAATACATTTTCACTTCCCAACGAAGAAAATTAATTTTCTCCCTCTATAATTTCACCTTCAATCAATAATATACCTTATCTCTTACTTTAGTTATTTACCTTGTCACTTTCCCTATATGTTGCAATGTCTTCATTTGATACCTTCCTTTTGCATTTGTCCTTTTGATGACTACTACTCCCCATTCAAACAACAATACAAAACAACTTATGAAATTTTGTACCCACCTTTTCAAACAATGGGCTAAAAATAGATGTGATTGTTGGTTCTGTAGTGATAGAGAATGTTTTGGTATCATCCCCACCCTAGTTTTACTTTCTATTTGGAAGGTTTCTAGGTCACCATATTGTGTGTCAAAGTGTTATGAATGTTTTAATGCTTTCAATTTTTCATGCATATAATTAGATCAGAATACACATGAAGGATTAATTGGTAATAAAGGATTAAATATTATAAGTTACTGATTCACCCCTCCCCTCTTAGCAACTTAGCCTATGATATATATTTCTAAGAAGTGGTATCAATAGCTTTGTGGTTGTTAGGAAGGAAGTCTAATAGTTTGAGAAAAGATCAGAGGCTATGGAGGTATTCAAACTTGACAAGGCTATTGACAATGAAAAGATGGATTTGGAATTGCCTATTGGAAAACTCAAGATTTACCAAAGGAGAAACTCTCTTAATCCTTGAAAAGTAGAAAAGAACTTGAAGTATAGATGAATGACCAATTCTAAATTGAAGAAATAATTGAAGACATTCATTCAGAAAGCAATTAAGATGAGGCAATCAAAGAACTATTAGAAAAGAATGGTACAGCTTCAAGAAGAAGTAAGAAAGCTGAGAAGAGAGCAATAAATTTAGTTAGTAAGATTGTGTGAAGTCATGGAAGAGAAAAATAAGATAAAAGAAGAGATAGAAGGAAAGAACAATGAAATTTAGCATCTATCCCTTCAGTAGGCAGGCTTCATTAATCAAATCACTAATGCAAATGAAGAAATCATGAATCTAAGATGAGTGAAAGAAGTATTGTAGAATGATCTAAACATTGAAAGATAAACCAATGAGAGGATGATGAAATCTCAACTAGACATGGATCAACTAAATGAGTAGATCCAATACAAAAAAATAGGAAAAATAGGAATTAGATATATAAAAGAGGTGAATCATCTAAGAAAGGAGCTCAAAAGAATCAAAGACCTACTTGCAGTCACTGTGCTAAGATAGGTCATACATCAAATAGAAGTTGGTGCAATGGAAAAGCTAAATTCAAGGGAAAATGCTACAATTTTAATTAACATGGTCATAAAGCTAATGAATGTAAAGAGAAACCTAAGTTTGAAGAAAAATGTCACAAATGCAAGAAGCATGGTAACAAATCTTTTGAATGCAAAACTAACATATTGAACCTAGCAGAACATATTGTAAAATCTATATTTGGTTGGGACTATAACACTTAGTGTAGATGTCATTGGTATGGAGAATTTGGACACACTGGAATGAATTGTGTGACATATCACATGAGAACAAGAGACTCTACTAGAAGATGTTTCATCTGTACAAAACTTGGTCATCTTGCCAAAAATTATATGAATACTAGAAGAATTGAAGATAAATAGAAGGCAAACGCTAACAACATCAGAAAAAAAATGAGACAACAGTGGATTCCAAAATCTTCTCCAAGAAATGAAGAAAATGTCACTAAAGAATAGGGTGACTCAAGAATTTCCACTTGATGCCACACAAGGAGAACTAGAACTAGGATTCTAAAGCAAACATCTTACATCAATTCTGATCAGTAGAATGGAAAGATCCATAGTAGCATTCAGATGCAAAGGGATCACTGAGTGTTCAAATAAATGTTAGACTGCTAGTCATTATCGAGTAAGGTTGGGTTGCAAGACCCTACCAAGCAAGGTCAGGAGTTACTAGAATTGTTGTGTGGACATCGAGTCATGGATGAATCTACCAAGCATTCAATATAAGGGGAGTGGAATATAGTCTATCATTAATGAAAAAATCATACCAAGCATTTATGGTGATCGAAAGGAAAAAATTGATAAAATGGGCGAAATTGAATTCATTTATCACCACAAATTTTCAAGAGCTATTTATACAGAGTGATTTTAGTGCATCCAAATGATCTATGTGAATTACCATTGAAGGCTTCTATGTCTTTGTAAACACTATTGAAAAAATGGCATCCTCTCGTAGCAAGACTAAGAAAGGGTCAGAGATGTTAGTATAATGTGTGGAATTGAAAGCACCAAACTTCAAGCTTAGTCTGTTGGTTGTAGAAACTTGAGATCCAACTGGAGCATAATCTAAAATCATATCTAAGGTTCTATTTATTAATGATATTTTTTCACATTTTTGATGTTCTATCCAAGACATAGGAACCATGGAAATGGATGAAACCTTGGAGAAGATATGTGTGAATGATGTATTAAGACTAGAACATCAACACCTTGAAGCTAAGGGTTTAAATAAAATTCCTCACATCCCATGAGAATTTCAAATTAAGTGGATAAGATTTATCCTTAGTCATTTGCATAATGGATAGCTTTGGTTGGAGGAACCTATTTTGATAATTAAAAATAAATAAAAACCCTAAGTCGGGTTGAGCTAGAAAAGAAAACCCTTGCTGAGTGGGATGGAAGCGAAATGAAAATTAGATGTGCCACAAATATGGAATTGAAGTTTGGGATACATGTTATTACACATAAGATATACAACTCAAGAAGACTCAATAGTGTATCATGAAAAGTTGTGGATCTCGCATACAAAGTGGTCAAGAGTAATATGTCATTTGACCTAGCTGTGTTGATGTTGAATCGGTTCAACAAAAATATGGAAAGCATAAGAACTTCAAAGAATCACCCTTTTAAGTTTAGTTCACTTTTAACTTGTCTCTTTTTCTTTGTAAAAAATTTCTTACCATCAAAAGGTACAGTTGTATGGAGAAAGGATGTGGTTGTTCTTTACTAGATTAATGAGTATATATTAGAAATGGGAGAAAACTATGTTAGTTTTATGGACAACTATTTTGATGCATTTAAGGACAATATGAATAATAGATTTAGGATCCCCAAGAAACTTTTAGATGACTACAAAGATGATATTTATTTCATGGTTGGTTGTGATAAAGTGTATATACAAGTAGTTACACTAAGAATTGTATGGGTTAAGCCTCTAAGTTATGAGGTTAATATTGATGAAACCAAAGATATCATTGAAGCACTATTAAATGATCCTATTTATCTAAAAACTCCATACTTTGGTACATATGATGAAGTCAAAGAAAGAATAGAATTAGAGATAAAACTCCCTCAGGAGGTCAACAAAGGGAAGAAGAGAATAGACAAATTGAAAAAATCGAGCACCACTCTCCTATTGATAGAAGGAAACAATGATGACATTGAAGAAGATGAAGTAGAAGATGAAGAGAAGTAAGAAGAAGAAGAGCCAGTAAAGAAGAAAGGTAAGGTTATTATAACCAAATCTGCCAAACCATCTATTGTAGTGTTCCACAAGGAGGGCATCCAGGAAGAAACTAAAAATGGGTGAAGAAGTAGAGGATATAATTTTAAAGAAGCCTCTACCCACCTTTCAAGAAAGATTGAAAGAAATAGATTTGGGAGCCAACATAACAAATTTTAGATCATTGAAACATGAAATTAGAACTACAAAAGAGAAATAAAAAGTTGAAGACATGATAATGTCCAAGATGGGAAAATGGAAATATTCTCCAAACCAGCTTGCTCAACAAATTTTAAGTGATTTAATGGAGAAAATCAAGCCAAGATGGGACATGCTATAGAAACTACTAAAGATATTTATGAGTAGACCCTAAGGCAACTCATGCTGAGGTTGAATGACAAGGTGAAAGATTCCAATAAGAAGAATGAAGAAAAAACTTACTTTGAGATTCAACACTTGTTTGATCTTGATTAATGACATTGAACATGTGGTAAGGAATGCCACCAACACATGGAAAACAAATTATAATCTTCATAAGAAAATTTATTTTGTGGTTAATGTTAGTTATAAGGATGATGATGGTGAAAATGACAAGGAAGAAGAAGGAAATGATGGGGAAGAAATACATTATGATAATATAGATGATGAGGAAAAGGTGCTGGAAATATTTTAGAATAACTAAGAGCGGGGGTGAATTAGTTATTCAAGGACCAGATGCACAAATAAAACTTTTCTTAACTTAGTGAACCCATATAACATTCATATTCATACATGCGTCCAAATGAATATGTGAATACTTGAAACTTGCAAGTTACCATCTAATCAAATTGTAAAAATATAAAGCATGAAACACAACACATTCATCAACACATTTGACACAATGATTTAACATGGAAACCCAATTTGGGAAAAACCAATAGTAACATGCTACTCCTTTTCACTCTTTTGAAATGATGCCCCGTGAAAGGCTAACCCTGTTAAAGGTTTCAATACACACTATTAAATGTAACCTAGTTAAGGGATTTCAATCACCCTATTAAAAGTGAGCCTTGTTAGAGGACTTCAGACCATTCACTTGGAATGCCACCCTGTTAATGGATTTTCCAATGACTATTATGTCAACCTTAATCCAAAGGATTTAACCTAAACTGATACAATTGTTAGAGAGTAACAATAGATTTTTGATCTAATACAACTTATAATTTCACTTGCAAATTATAGATCTCTATTTAGTCCTTAATTCTACTTACCTTTCATTCTTTACAACTCTTACAACTTCTTTAGCCTTCAAGCATTCATCTCCTTAAGCCTTCTTGCTTAGTATGCCATTGCAAATACTTCTCTTGGGACACTTGATGAAGCAAAACCCTTAATTCCTTCTCTTCCTTAGGTTCTCACACATGGCACCACACTCTATAAGTCTTTTGCTTCATGACTAGACATTCCTGAGTAAAGAAAATTAGAATATTTTCTTGCTCATTACCCATCATCTAAATTAGGGTTTTCGATGGATTAGGAAGGATATAATGTATCTACCCCATATCTTGTCTTCTTTAGAGACTTCTCTTAGAATCCATTTAAATTCATGTAAAAATAGTTTACATCAGATTTTGTGCCACCATCTCATCAATCTTATCTTCCTCCAAGTTCACAAGTTCCAACGAAAAAAAACTTGTTGGCTTTTAGTTGATGAATCTTTGATCTTTGTCATAATCTTGTAGCTTTACATTATCAATCTTCTGATGCTCAACACATACTACATTTATAGGAGCTTAGGTTTTTGCATGGGCAGTTGATCATAATATCTACTTGAGCACACCCTCAAACTACTACCCTCAAGGCAATAGATTGGCCAAGTGATCCAACAAAAACCTAATAAAGAGTATGAAGTGGAAAATTGAGAAAAATTAGAGATGTTGGTATCAAAAATTAAGGACATTATTGTGGATTGATAGAATAACACTGAAGAGGGACATAGGAAATTCACCCTTTATGTTCATATATGGTAGGGAAGCAAGGCTTCCAATTTCATTAGAGTTTCCATCCCTAGAACTAGCTCATCAATTGGAGTTAATGGAAAATGATACTATGGTAGGAAGAGTAGCAAAATTGATGGAACTAGAAGAGAAAAGGAAACAAGCCATGCAAACCCTAGAAACACATCAACAACAAGAGAAAAAGAGTTTTGATAGGAAAGCCAAGGTTAGAATCTTCAAAGAAGGTGATCTAGTATTAAAATGGGATGTAGATAGGGCAAAAATAAGGAGGCACACAAAATTTGATCCTATGTAGAGTGGCCCATATGTTATCACCAACTGCAATGAGGCCAACACTTTTCAGTTATCCAGGCCTAATGGTGAAGTTCTTCCAATCTTAGTTAATGGGATCCATCTTAAACCTTTCTTTTAGGAGAGGTTAAAGGTTTTTTTAACATATTAGCATAGTTTTCTTGCTTTCCAAGAAGTGCATGAGCACATTTGTTTTTCAGAGGTTGTAGAACATTTTTGCTTGTTGGTTCCAGTTGTAGAGATGCAGTTTTGCGGTTTCTTGGGTGCATTTTCTATGATTTTTAGGGTTTTGCTGGGCATATTTTCACATTTTCTATGACTCTATAGCCCAATGGATGCTTTAGGCCACTAATCTCATGCATAGCAGGCTTGCATCCCCTCTAAGTTGCTAGAAATGTTAACCATATTTGCCTCTCGCCAAAAAAATGAATTTACATGTATAAGCCCAAACAACGATCACTTCCCACTTTTAAATATTTAAATGCCAATGGAAATACAAAAATAAATGAAAATAAAACCTTATTGAATTTCCTATTTTTTCCTAAGTTATCTTTTCAGACCCTCATAACTTCCCCATCGTGAAATCTTCCATCATCAATGGTCATCATTATGTCGCTATGAAGAGGTGCAAGGGATTTATTTCATGCAACATAGAGATAGATCAGTGGACCCCATTTTTTGTTAGAATAGTCAAGAAGTTGTTAGAGCATGTCAACATTTTGTTGGTTTCTCATTGGCCACAATATGACTATGCAAGGTATGTGGGCCAATTTCTTCTTGCAACTTCCCCATGGTTAGATCTTTCATCATCCATGGTGGTTGCCTTGTTGCTATGTGGAGTTACATGTTGATTGCTTCATGCGACATCACGACATCATGCCACATGTTTTTGTGGGTCTAGGTTTATTTTGTGAGTCAGACTGAGATGGTGTCTGGTGGAATTTTAATTGGCCGAACCTTTGACATGTCAAGTTTGTGGGCCATATTTTCCATATTCTACCTTCTACCATCTGATGCAAATAGATCAAGGGTAGTCACTTTGTCACTTTGATAAATTGCTTGATCTTTAGTTATAGTAGTAAAGTAATGAGTTGCCATGTAGTAGGTGGGTTGGTTCAGATTGGTTCGTCACGATATGGTGGGTTAGTGTCAAGTAGGTTGGCAAGGGGCCATGTTTTTACAGGTTGGGTGTACCTTTAATGCCATTAGATGGAGGAATATCAATTTCTCTCGCTCTGTCACTATGGGAAGATGGTCAACCTTTAGCTATAGTGACATGGTGAGGTCTTGACATGTATCCCAATAGGCCTAGAAAGGTCATCACAATTGAGGTTAACTATTATGTGACATCATGGTTAGGTTGGAAGGTGGCATAGTCAAGGTGATATGGTGGTCAAATGCATGTAGACTTTGCTAGGCTAGAAAAATAAAATAAGATTATTGCCCCATGTGGCCCATCTTGGTTATGAAATTTAGTTGACTTTTTGACTTTGTTGATTTGTCAAGCCAAAAGTGAGAAATATAGAGTTTTTTGCTCAATCTAATCTTATGATCATTTCCAACCACTTTCCAATGAATTTTGTGCCTAGTGAATTGAGAAAAATACTACACCATCTATGATTTTAGCCATCTACTTGGTCAGAGTGATTTAATGGTGTTGTTCTATCTTGTTAATGCTCTGCTTTGGCAAAATATTGGATTTTATTGTGTTTGAATCTATGCCAAGATGACATTTTCTCCAAATCTGTATGATTGTCCTCTGTAATGTTAAATGGTAGTAGTTGAGTTTAGGTTTAGGGAAAAAAATATCTCAGTTGTGCCTAAGCTATAAAGTTAGTTTTGGTAAATTTTGTAAAGGTTGACTCTTCTTTGTATTCTTTGATATTGCTCTACAAGTTCACTATAAATTCCCTTTGCCTCTAAACTTATATGACATTCTACTTCATCTCCTCCAGCCATTGATGTATTGTGCAAGACCTATTTGCCTCTCATTAGTCTATTGTGGATATCTATGATCTTACATGATTGTAACTCCTTTTTTCCTATGAATGATATATAAGTGAATTCTCTTCTTCCTTGTGTCATTTTATTTGGGTTTTCTGATCTGCATGTGATTGTTAGATTAAAATAAGTCTAGGTGTGTATACCTTTTGCTGTCATGATGGTTCTGAAGTGCATGTATGGGAAAAGTTTATTTTGAACACTCTATTTTTGTGCATCACTCCTTTAGGTTTGAGTGGGAAGATTTTCTTTCTATGCATTACTTCTCCCTTTTCTTTTCCAAGTGTAGCTAGATGTACCCTAAAAATAAAGGAAGTCAGCCTTCTCCAGAGACTCAATCTCATAGTTCAATTCCCATAGCTTGGAGGTTGTTTCCATGTTTCACAAGGTTGTCCTTAGGTAAAAATTTTGGACAAGGGTGCAAACTTTTGGGACAATAGTCATGTTCTCTATTTACAATATATTTGTAAAATTGCATGTATCACCTGTTTTACTATTTCATAATATATTGAAAAGATCAGTTTTTAATGACTACAATACATCCCAGCTCTATCCCTCCCACACCAATTTGACAACAATATTAAACAAGTTATATATGATCTTGGAAAATACATGAGGTTAGAAGTGTTATTTCTTATATTTTTTGTACATATATTATATTTATGACCTGCTTTACTTTTTCTATAATTTTTTGTTTATTTTTATCTAAAATCTCATTTATATATTCTTTCATGTTGAATATCTTTTAGTTAGTTACTATCTAAAGAAATTGATAAAAATGATATAAAATATTGGAAGAGAATAATTCCACAACTTATGTGTGAAATACAAAAGTGTCTACCTTCAACTCTTTTCAATGCTCAAGAACACTACATCATACATCAAGTTGAGGAGATTGAATTGTGTGAAACTGCACAAACTAGATCAATGTGGATGGTTGAGAGGAACTTGAAATTTATGGACTTGGTTCGACAAGGAGAACATCTTGAGGGTTGTATAGTAGAGGGATATATGGTATACTAGACCATGGTGTACACTAGTGAATATCTTCCCAAGTTTTCATCAAAGATCCATGTAGATCACATTTGGGATCCCAACTCCATGAAGAGATTCAAAGGAAAGTACTTGATGGGGAAGGTAGATTGAGGAAAGTGAGAGGTAATTATAATATGCTATTGTAGTTAATTAATTCTTATCCATCATTAATATAATTTGTTTCTAACTCGTCTAGTTGTTTTCTTTATATTTGGTCATGAGTGGGATGCACTATATTTGTATATTGCAAAAAAATTTGATTGGATGATGATATGGATTTAATAGTTTCAATAATATGGTCACTCATTAACATGGGATGGTGTTGCATCATTTGTTAAAGAAGATCATAATAATGGAGGTGCCAATGTTATGTCAATGGTAGTTGATCTAGCATATGACTTAATAGATAGAAAGGTACATAGAAGTTTACTAATCACGACCCAGAAGTTTAATATCAACTCATAGATTGATACAAATAATCTTGACATGTTTGAATAATTGTAGATAAAACACCACAAAGATATGCACTACCATGGCCATAAATTTTTCATAAAAAAGTTAGACAAAATGAAGAAAACTTGTGATTCTGGGATAAATGCAGTCTTCAAGGTCACCAATACTTCATCTAGAAATGGCATACATCCTCAAGAATCTAAAAATTGATACTATATAACTTTGGATGATGTAATTGAGTGTGAAATTATTTCATTTAAATTAGTTCTATTTGTTGTCAAAATTGTATAGGTTATGGTTGAATCAAAATGATCTTGACAGGACTATTATTGAACATGATAGTGAATTTGCAATGATTAATGCAAGGTCATTTGAGCTAGTTGGAGATGAGCTCTATGTTCTTCCAAGCTAATGTGATAAAGTGTTTTACTTTGGCATTGCAAATAAACTAGGTTAGTCATTTGTGTTTAGACATAATCCAAGAGCAAGGATAATAAAGTATAATGTAAAGAAAGAAGAAGATATTAAAGAATTAGAAGACAAAGTAAATGATGATCATGAGCGAGTGTTACATAATGATGATTATGAAGAAGAAGAAGATGATGATGATTCTAGTGATGTTGATGATGATGGGGGTGATGATGATGATGATCATCATGGTGGTGATGATCAAGGTGATGATGGTCATGATAATGATGATGAAGATGATGATGATGGTGATGAAGATGATGATAGTGACAATGATGATCAAAGTGACAAGTACCCTAATGGTGATGGTGATGATGATGATGAAATTGAGGAAGATAATGATCAACTAAATGTATGTCGATGTATGATCAATGCCAAGTATGATGAGGTCATGATTTATTTATAGATTTTTTTTTTAATTTGTATATTTTTATAATTAAGTTATTATGTGTATAACTCTACTGTCATGGAGAATATACAATGATATTGCATCGCTACCACACATAAACTAGATGTAAGTCTATTACTTTCATTTCCCTATTGATTACTAAGAATTACTAATATTTTTCACAAGAGGACATGGATATACCACAAGGCATAGATGGGGATGTACCTTACACACCTTCTTCAGCAAAGGTAAACCATAGTTAGTGTAATTGTACAAATTTTACACAAACAAATGTCATATTATTATGTTTTTCTCTTTATGGCTTTGGAGTTATTTTCATGGAATTTTACTGATATTGATATCACAACTTGAAACTTATTGATAGGGAAAAGCACAAGTGACAGTAGATAAAATGAGATATGAAACTCAGGCATCATTTGTAGATGACATCATGTGTAGTGTTGAACCTGTCTTCATGGCCCATAAGCTTATAAAAAATATAGTGATGAAATTCACTACAACCTTCAAATCCCATCAAAGAACCTACACGTGATGAAGGCCATGATGTGCATCATAGTGATGGGGGCATTAATTTGCTATTGGAAATTAATTACATAATTATGTATAGAATTTAACATCTTTAATTGTAATTTTATGTGTAACATTTGTTTGAATATTTTAGAGAATGTTGAACATCATGGTGAACAAGTGGAGCATGTTCAAAGTGTTCAACATGTTGAGGTGGTGGTGGATCAAAATGTTATTTTACATGACATGGCATTTTTAGGTAAGTAAAATGCATGTTATGTTCGAATGGTTAATGAAATACTTGTAATAATAATATAAAAAAGAGTATGCCAATTTAACCCATTTACTTGTTATTGCAAGAGAGCCCCCTTTAGTGTAACAACTTTGTGCTCCTCAAAAGAGGAGGTGGAATCATAATTTGACATTACATGTGCCACAAGAGGAGGAGAATGAGGAAGATATTGATTTTTAAAAAATGCTCTTTGATAAACCTTGTTTGATAAAATTTGTTGGATAATGAAAGAATGTTGTTGCGTATTAATATTGATTTTTATGTCATGTTAATGAATATTGTTATGTATTAATGAATACTTGATTAGTATTTCATATTAATGAATTTTATATCATTTTAATGAATTTTATGTGATTGTATTGATTGAATGTTATAGTTCATAAATGGATGGATGAATGAATGAAGTAAATAATTAGATGTTAATGGGGAATTTAGATTGATGTTAAGGGGAGGGGTGAGTCCAGATGAGCTTCCACCTTCACATGGTTAGCCTTGTTAAGTAGAAAATATTAAAGAATTCTTAAAACCAAGTTAAGCTCAAACTAACATACCTTCATTAATTAATAAATTTCATTCATTATAGATCTAGAATGATGGGATGATACTCTATGGTATGAGCATGAATCTCTAGAGGTCAAAGGTCAATCTGTAAAAACTTATATACGTTTTGGAAATTTTACCCATTTCAAAATTTTAATATAGTTTTCTAAGAGCCATTCCTATATCCTAGTTTCAAATTTCATAAAACAAAAGGTATATGTGAGTTTGAAGATTGTTGAGAGTCATATATTTGGAGACTAATTTTTTCCATGTAGCTAATAGTCACAATCTAATGTAATGAAAATCTAGTTCAAGTATCACTACTCTAGGTTAGGGTAGACAGTATGTCAGACATGTGCACCCAAAAGATCTTTGATTTCTGTAAAGATATCTTATTCATATTGATGATGAAATATGTCATATCTTTTAATGCAACATTCATGATCATAATGAAACGTGTCATATCTTTTAATCCAACATTCATATTGATAATGAAACATGTCATATCTTTTAACATGCTACAATCCTGATGAGGTTTTACTGCATTACTTTATTTTTGGTATGGATTTAATATAGTTGGTAGAATTCACATGGTTTTGATAATGACTATAGAGACATAAAGGTGTTAGTGATCAATTGGATGTTGTTGGTGAGCAGATTTTAAGGGAAGCAATTTTATTATACCTTGATGAGTTCATGGTAATAATCTCATCCCAGATGATCTCCTAACATTTAGATATTCATTGGAAAATAATTAGCATATGTTATTACTATTCCATTCCATTACTTACACAAAAGAAACTAGAGAAATGTTTTCCCTTTCCCTTCAGTTTTAAACATGGTAGGTAAACAATGTAGTTGATGCATTGACATTGAATAGAATGTTGAAACATCTTTTTAACAAAGGAATTGTCACCTTTTATGTTTTCTAGAAGTGAACTGTAATACTTAATAAAGGAATTCCTTTCTTTTTCAAGAATAGATATAGTTAGTTATGTATTAGTGGAATGTTAACTTTTATAATGGAAGTTTTCATATGTCAATTGAAGATGATCTATTTGTGACTACAAATCTCAGTTGCTACTTCCAATAGGCCTCTTGATTAGCTATATGAGGATGGTGTGCAAAACATGCTTTATGCCTTAGTAAGAAAGAGAGACATGAATATTTTCAGGTTGGGATGACAAAAGCTCCAAAAGAGAATATTGAATATTGCTTTTATCCTTTTATATGTTTGAATATTTCTTTGAATATCATCAACAATATTAGTGTTAATATTTCTTGATTATATGATATGAATTTTTCTATCAATATTTTCATATTCACATTATACAATCCACCATCAAAATGAACAAAAGGGAGAAGAAAATGATTAATCTAACTGAAATCTTTTCAAGCTATGTGGAAAAGCTTAAATGAATGATTCATGACAAATAGAGATATGATACATGGTTTAATTGTGTATAAATATATGGGACATAGCCATGGAAGGAAGTACAACATACAAAAGTATAGACCAAATGGTTGCTTACAAGTAGATTTCAAGAAATCAATGGCATTTTTCAGCACCATGACACCTCTCCATTTAAGTTTGGTCACCTTATATGATATTTATTTCTAATTTTACTCAAAAAAATTTAAATTTTCATTATTATGCACTGTAGTAAATGACACTACATTGTTTAGAGTTATTATTTATTCATGAAAAAAATTCTATCATAATTTGACTACATGAAACTTCTTTCCATGAATGTTGTTCATCATACATCATGATCTATCATTAGAATAAAGAAAGTATAACACTAGACAAAGAGAAGATCATAAAATATGATTCATAACATTGGTAGAAATGATTTACATAATCAAGCCCTAAATTTTTTTCATGATTAATTTCAATCTGAACGTGTCCACTTGAACTTTAGTTAACATAATTAGCATAAATTTAATACAGGTGTGAGAAAGATATCGATCCTTTGTAGATTACATCTACACATCAATTCACTATTTGATGTAGAGATTAGGAGGTAGAAAAGTTGCCAAAATTCACAAAATCATAATGATAAGGATGTAAAATCAAATATAGGAGTTACAAAAAGGAATTAACAATCCTGTTGAGAATAAAATTAAAAAGGGGAAAGTATAAGTCATTTCATATGGATTTTTTGGTGTGCCCTCTTACTTGTCTCCTTCTTGTGTAATTAAAGGAAGATGATACTTTATTATTATTATGATGGACATGTGGCTACGACCTCATAAATGGATATAAATTTGATATAACTTAAATAATATAGCTCATACTATGATTTAATTGTGCCAAAAGACATTTGTATGACCTCAATTATAAATGTGATTTTATTTGTAAAATCTCTAGTAGTGGTTGTATTTGTGGTTAATAGTGACACAATGCCAACTCATGGTTGGGGACATTCAGTGCAATGGTAGTAATTTTGGTTATTCTTGCATAGTTAAATTTATAGTCTTATTCTTTTTTTATTTCATTTTTTTGTGGAAACTAATGAGGAGAATTAAACTAGTACAAATTGGATGCATGGAAAAAATACTGGCTTTTGTGAGAATAACTATATCCTTTCATTTTTCTACCAAATTTCTAATTTACATTTTTTTCCCTACTAGAAAAGTTTATACAAAGAGGGCAACCAAAGCCAATACTATCAATAATACAATAGCAATTAGTTGTCAAAGCAATGAAATAAGACTTTGAATAATTAGAGATTTACATGATAATGAAAAGAATTCACTTCTCACACATTGTTGATACAAATTGATTAATGGGTTTTTCACATATGTTTTGTAACGGAAATATGTACTTAGAATTACTATTGGGTACCCTTTACCACCATCATCACCATCATTTGGGAACTTATGTCTCCTAATCTCTGCATCAAATAGTTGGATTAGTAGATTTCAAATAAATATTGTTAAAAATATAACTTGTGTCCATAATCATAAGCATAATTGAATGTAATATAACCTTATCCAAGGCCCATGAATTTGGCTTAACCATCTGAAGCTTGAGTTGGCATAATAATTTCCCAAGTAAGAAAATTATTTTATAAAAATAATTAGGGTATGACATAATAATTTACACATGTCATTTTTTTCTATTGACTTCTTTATCTCATTTGAGATAAGAAATTGGTAATAGGTATGTTGTGTTGGAGGGAACACCCTATGTTCATTAATCTTTGACAACCACTTTTAACTCTCTTATTAAGACACTAAAGATGTATTGAGTATGCATTATAATTTCTCCATCTATAGTTTTTGGAGGTTTTATATTATGATACTTATACATCTATAGTATTTACTTCCTAAACTTTGATTACTCCACTTCTTACATGGGGTACTCTAATTTTTCTCCCATTCTTGTGTATATTGTCACCTCTAATCCTTTTCATGGGGATGTGGTTTTTATGGTTGGGAATAAGTCTTGGAATCAACCTTTTAAATATGAGGGTCTTCCCTCCAAATTTCATCGATGTTTCTCTATTGGTCACCTAGTTACATATTGACCTTGCTAGTTGTACACTATCTACTACATAGTATGATGCTAATGATGATTACTTGTTTATACATGTTCAAAATTCTCCATCATATTACCCCTCTCAATGTGATGACATGCCTTTTTCTATTGGTGTAAATTTTTTTACTCCTTTAAACCCTATTGTGGAAACTTCAAACTTTTCCTTGTAGTCTAATATTCCCCTAGCTTTAGACCATCTCTAATTTATGTAGTAATTGGTCACCTTTTACACTATGATTTTTTAGCTCTCCCCTCTCATTTTAATTATTTTTTCTAGGTAAATCGGCCTCCAATTACTTTCATTCTAAGAATGTGGATTCTAATGTCTCTTGGACTATTGTAGGTATGAAGAAAGATCTTCCTAAGCATTTTACGCAAAATAATGATCAAGTGTTAGGTGCTGAGACTACCCATTATGGTCTTGGTATTGTTTATGTGGGAGTTAAAGAGTCTTAGATCCTTCATTCAAGTGTGTCAATTTCTAGTAAGCTTTTTGCACTTGTTCCTCTTGTTTAGTTTTCTTATTTCTCTATTGTATCTAACCTCATTGTGGATGTTTTGTCTTACATTATGGAAGATTTCTAAATCATTGGACCATTTTCCTTGATTTTGTTGAGTGCTCTTTTTTTAGTCAATGCTAAAGGCATCAATCCACCCAATTGATAGATTAAAAATCTTTTTAATCAATGGTAAAGGCATTAACCCACCCAATCAATAGATTAAAAATCAAGAAGCAATTTCATGATAAACTTGGGTTGTCTAATTAGAGGGGTATGATTATGGAAGAATATTATTTGGTGGTGATTTAGGCTCGATCTAAAAGGGTATGCATTAATTAGTAAGAAAACATATCAATAACTGAGGCTAATTAAGGCCTTATTAACTTGTAATGATTCAAATAGCATAATTTTTTTCTCACTACAATTAGGATTGCAATAAAGTAGAAAATCTCCTCACCAACCATGAAATGGAAATTGACCCTATTATTGAGTTTTTTGTTATATTTTATGAACATTTAGGATGTTATAGATAAGATTTCTATTTTTGAGATATTTATAAACATTAGATAAGAATATTTAGGACCTCAAGAATGTAGACAACTCACTACCACCTAAAGATAAATATCCAAACTAATCATTGACTAGGCTATCATCGGTGATTACTTTGGATATTTATCTTTGGGTGAATTTATTTTTAAATAAAAGATGTTAGTCAAAAGTTTTACCAATGCTAGCTAGCATTGGTCAAACTTTTGAGCAAGTTCGATCAAACTTTTGACCAATGTGTTGACTAGGATGTCATCATGGGTTTGGCATCCTAGTCAATTGAGAATCAATATTGATCAAAATTTTGAGCAAACTTGGTCAAAATTTTGACCAATGCATTATCCAAGATGTCATTGTAGGTTTGGCATCCTGGTCAATGCTATGGTCAAAATTTTGACATCCATTCTCATTAAAAAGGGAGGCCATTTTAAACCAAATTGTGTATCAAAATTCTGACACTCACAAGACGTGATCAAAGTTTTTATGAGAAAAATACTAAAAAATCAATTGGTTGAAAGTTAGACCAACATGAGTCAAAAATTTGACCAATTTTCATCGAAACATGAGTCAAAATATAATAATGCATTCATTAACTTCTCTTTACAAGAGAATATCCTCTCTTGAGTATTTTTACCAGAAAATACTTAAAAGGTTATAACACTCAGTTCATCAATATGAAGAGAATGTGCACTCTGAAAAACCATTCAAATTTAATCACAACAATCATCCACATGAAAAATGAAATCTGACTATGACTTTTACTTTCTTCACTTAGTTTCTTCTTATTCCAAAATAATATTTGATTCACAATAAGTAAAGAGCACTTTTACATATAACCCATTTCCACAAGAAAATAAATCATAGTTTAATAGACAACAATATCTATAAAAAAACTTTCCAATCATAAAACTAGCAGAATTTTATAATTCTTATCATGAAAATCTTACTCAGTATTCAAAAGAATAGATACTAATAAAAAATACTTTATTTTTGTATCTATTGAGAGTCAAACCTTCTAAGTAGCTAATTATTAGATATATATTCCTTTTAGTAATGGATAAGTCATGATCCAAAATTACCCTGCCAAGAGTTAAAAGTGTTAAGTTACTTAATTATGCTAACTACTAAAGCATGATAAAGTAAAGAAACTAAAGTATAGAAATCATTGCCAACTAGATGGCTCTAGGTATCATATGATCCTAGGATTTCTCCACACTAGTAGTAACAAGTTTGGCCAATTTCCAAATTTTGTATGTAGTAGTAAAGGGGAAGATAACTAATTGATGTGGCAGACCAAGATATTAAATCCTCTATTTCTAGACCTTCTTTTCCTTACCAAATTCACCAATCTTTACTTCATACATTTCTAGGTGCTTCTTATTAATTATCATCATGGCTTCCATGTGAGCTATGTTTTAGAAATCCTAGTTTGTTGGTGTCTTCTTTGCTTTCACCTCCAAGAAATTATTTTGTAGGTCTCTGATAATCTCTTCAGTAGGAGCGATTGGATTTTTTTCTCTCCTTAGCCCATTATTTATAGAACTAGTTTAGTCCCCCCTAGATGATGTCATCAATTTCATCAAGTCCACAAATTAACTCTCTGATTTTGGAGATCCCTTGTGTGGTAACTTCATTCCTCCATTTGATACAATTCTTGATCACATAGAAGGTTTTGTTGTTCAACCCTATCATTGGTTGTTCTACAAGGAAATTGTATAGACCATATTATTGCCCCTCATTCATCCACAAAACCTCTTTGACCTAGTTAGCACTTTCTTTCTTATTGACATCAACATTTGATTCTACCTTCTTAATTGGTTGGTTAGTATAATGACTGTGTATCTAAGGATTGGATATCCTCTTTTCATTGATTCTACATCTTCTCAGTCCTAAGTAATGCAGTAGAATAACACACTAAACTCAATAAATTATCAACCAAGAATGTAAACTTGAAATGATGCCTACAAAGTATATGCTTTAATTCATCTGATATGTCATTAAAACCTTGCAACAATTTTTTTGAAAGAAACACTAAGCTAGAAAATGAAACAACAATCTATCCTAGTACTCATAAATAAGGCTACAAGAATGAAACTAGGCTATTCACTTATACTACAGGAAACAACCAACATTCCCATTACCATATTGTTGTAGGCACAATAGAGTTCTAAAATGTTTTTATTCTATGGAAATGATAGATTGATTCTTACTAGCTATTAACTATGTTCACCTCCTACATGGGCCCCCATGGAAGAATACATAAATAATGACTTGGAGATTAAGAAATTGTAAGTATCATTTTATTCATGAGCAACTCATAGGTAAATATTGGAATAATAGAATTGTATTTATCACTATTGCTAGATTACAAAGAGTTCCAATGGAATAAACTAACTCAAGAATCTAAACTCCAACTTATTTATAACATTGACATAAAGCATGACTCCTAAGATCTAGGATTCTCCAATGCTAGGATATGGAAATATTGACAACAAAAAGCATTATTTAATATAGGAATATATTACACTCTATTTGCACATGAATTTAGGAGTTCATGGCTTCTAGATCCATTCCATAATGATTGACAACCACTTTGACTCAGCCCATCACAATAAATGATAACTAAAAAGTCATGGGATCATTGTGAACTCATAACATTCAACCATTCCCTTATCAACACTTTGTCTTCTAATGTGGCTTCTTCTTCTATTATTGACTTGCCATTTTCGTGCAAAAGATTAGCATGCGAAAATAAAAATATATACCCAAGATAAAATTCATAATAAGTTTTCTCATCTCTTATGACATGGCTATAGGTAGAGGTACTCAATTAATTCAAGATAGAAAGATAGAGCATTCCATTCTATGTAATCATATAATATATAGTAGATTAATCCAATCTTAGAAATATCAAAGTGCACACATACAACAATATAACTATAAATAGTGTAAATAAGTTAATCAGAAACTCATAAAGTTCTCAAGTCTTAACAATATAAAGCATATAAAAATATGATCTAAATAGTCTTTAGATTTGCCTCATCATTTCCCCCGAACTTTATTTTTTTCTAGTCATCAAGAAAACATGAAGTTTTTTACGCTGAATGACATTCTGTAGTCTTTAGTGGCTTTTTGTCTCATAACTCTCCCTACAAAGCTCTAGTAAAAGTCCTTTGTGTCTCTATAATTTTCCCATCTTCTCACTTCCTTTACCATATCATAATCATTTAGATTTTCAGTAGTAGCCAACAAAGGATATATAAGCATTGGTGGCTGGAAGGTAAGAGGAATCTAGGAACTCTTTCAAACCTTGCCTAACATTATATACCAAGGAGCTCTTTTGTTAGCCAAAATGAATTTAAGGGGTGAATGTGGCTCCCTATTTTTGAGATCCTTTACCATACTAGCCCATTGCCAATGTATTGCCTTTATAGCCTCAACCAACTTTGTCTCATATATTTTATCATCCCCATCAAATGTTGCATCTCTAAGGGGATAGATTGCATGGTTTCCTATATCTTATGGGGTAATATTTAACCAATCATAATAAAAAGTTTTAGGATCTCTAGCTTTAGGAATTAGGTATAGAGGAATCTCTTCCTCTAACTCCCTATAAGACTTATCTTGTACTTTCCTACTGATTTCATTATGAATTCATGGCATAAAGGCTCTTAATTGAATATTCCTATCATACAAGAAGGGATTCCATTATCTATTGTTAGGTACTACAATGTTATGTAGGAAAAATTTACACAAATTTTTTTGTATTGTTATAGGAGAACTATGGAAGACTTGTGAAAACTCAAGGGGTTTAACTAAGGATAGAGATTTGTCTCTCATTACACAAGTCATATGATAATTTGGGAACCATTCTCTTAAGAATAATACATACACGAGAGATGGAGAATAAAAACTCATAAGTTCAAGTATCATTGAGGTTACCTTGGTAAGCCTAGTTTGTAACTTCTATACTTCTTCCTCCCTTTCGATAAGATCCTAATAATGACTATTAATAACTTGATTCAACCTCTTATGTTTCTTCCTCCATTTTTCTCATTCTAAATTTAACTAATTAGACAATTGAAAGATATCAGAGAGTAATAACATAAAATGAGACATACTTGGCTTGGTATTTAGACTAGGAACATCAATATCTTTTTTAACCATAATTACAACCCCTTCATAATGTGTCTCCTCTACTCTTATCTCTTCTACTTTTTCAATCTGCTAGCTAGCTGAGGCCAATGCATCTAATCCTTGTTTAACTATTTGTTCTTCCACTTCATTTATGAAACTCATGTCAACCCCAAAATTTGCTTCAGAAAATTTTCCTCCTAATGCTATAGGAGGTGACTTTGCAATATCTTCTTCTATAAGGAAGTCTCCTAACATATTGTTATTGAGTCATTAAATGACTGGGGCTCATGAGAATATGAACCCATCCTCCAAAATATAAAGTTATGTTAATAAAAACTAGAATAATCCTCAATCACTATCCATTCTTCACTCTTTTTCTCTGTAGGGGATTGCTCTATTTCAACCTCATGTGGTAAATCAGATGGATTTTGTTGATGACTCCTAGGTTCATATACCTCTTGCTTGAGCAGCTTATTTATGAATAGATTTTGTTTCCACCTATCACTTATCCTTACCCAGATCTCCTATGCTTTTATGAGTTTATTTCACTTCCTAAGAACATCTTCCTTTATCTTTTGATAGGAACCAAAGGACATTTCACTTCCTTTTTATTTCTTCTTCATAGAAGCCCTTGTTTTTATGGGAGAGGGTGTACTATTTTTTTCATAATAGCTTACTTTATTTGTGCCTTTAGCTTGGTCTAACCAAGAAATAGAGGCTCTAAGAGAATTCTTAGGGTTTTTATGTCTATAATCTCTAGATTTCATAAAGGAAGATGTTGATTCCATTTCCTCAATTTTCTTCTTAACCCCATGTTCAGTATGAATCCATTTTCCTACTTTCTATCCTATAGGATTCAGGGTTTGATTCTCACATTCTCCTAAAAAAAGTCTTCCCATGACACATTTTTTTGTTCCCTTAATGCCTTTTCCACAATTAAATTTATCAGATAGTGATGAGAAACAAGGTTAAGATTACCTTCTTTTATGAGTGAAGACCTTTTTGTATAATATGAAATGAAAAATTGGGAACATTTACTAGCCTATTATCATGGCAGAAGCAACTTAAACACTTGAAATGAATAGAATCTTTAAATGTTTTCCACCCTTCAAAAGTAAAATATCTAATGATATATATCACAAAATTCCTATTAGGGTCCATGAATGATAATCTATCCATACTTTTTTTGTTTTTGACATCCAATGGTGGGTCTAAATGCAATATAAATTGAGCTCTAGCTAATTTAGTGTAAACTTTTTCTAAAAACTCCTCTCCTTCCCAAAACAATCCCATAAATTTTGTTACAATTTCCTCCATCAATGACACCCTTAACCCTTTTACAATAGTTATATTGTTCCTCAATGTGCTTAAAAACTAAGTTTCCACTTCATTATCCTAGCTGGTAAGCCTCTAAAAGAAGTCAAGCCAGCCTCTGACTTGAAAAATTAGCCTAGATGCTTTGTCCTCTTTCGAACATTATAAAATATAGCATCATGTCAAATCAAACCTCCTTTAATATTCTTAGGGTAGAGAACACATAGACAAAGAAGTTTACAGAAACAAATGAATTTCAAGATCACAACAAGGGTTTGTAGTAGAGAAAAATTTAAAACATGGAGATGCAAAAAGAAACTATTGCAAAAGGAAATTAAAAATATAGAAAAGTTAAGATATTATTGAACCATAATTACAAACCTTCAACATGTCTCAAGTTCATTTATCATAATTATCTCCTCAAACTTCATGTACCAGCCATCTTAGCAAAATGTGTGAAATTTTAGAAATGTCACATCATAGGCAAAATTGGATATGTTTGAGGATATGAAAAGTTTTGAAAAATAAATAGCATATACAAAAATGGTCATGAAAAACAAAATAAATGATACCTCCCCACCAGCCCCCCAACCAACTTAATTGAGAAATTGGTCCCAAAATTACACATGTGACAAGAGCATTACTAATAAAGTAAAAAAATAATGAATATGTCCTGTGGATAGTATGTACAAACCTGTCAAAGTGTTAATGGTAGAAAAATATTGTCATCATACAATGGAGAATGATGAGGTGGAGAGGTGAAATGAGCGAAAGTGTGAGGTCAAATTATGGAATTTATTATGAAGAATGCACTTCCAAAAATAATGGATTTATTATGAAATGATGTGAACTCTAAAGAGAAGAATGATCCTCAAGAAAAAGGCTCAAGTCTAGATGCTACAGGAGACTCTTCACCGCTTTTGGATTGAAATTGTTGCAAGAACTCTTTTTTTCTTTGAGGCTTATGATAAATCTTAATCCTTTGTCCATTTACAAGTAATTTGAAGTGCATTGGATCAACAATTGACAATTGAACTGCACCATTTGGAAAGACAAAAATTATCTCATAAGGCCTTAACTACCTTGTTTGAAATTTTCTAGGTGTATGATGATAACTATAATCATAAAGAAGGGACCATTCACCAATTGAAAACTATTTATGTTTTATAATCTTCTCATGCCATTGATTCCTTTGCTATTGTACCTTCTATGTATTATGTAAAGCATATTTCCTTCACTCATCTAGTCTATTTAGTGTTAAAATTTGATCCCATTAGGTTGTAGTAAGATCAAAATTTAATTCCAATGGTATCCTAGATATTTTCTTCTCAAATTACATAGGCATTATAATAGAGTTTCCACAAACAAGTTAAAAAGAAGTGAATCCATTGGTGTTTTTCCATGTAGTTATGTAAGCCCATAGTGCTTTAGGAGGACTCATAGCCCATTCTTTTTTATAAACTGATACTATTTTAGTAAGGATTTCTTCAAGTTCCTTGTTAGTGACATCAACTTGACCATTGACTTGTGGATGGTAGGGAGTGTATATGAGAAAATATGATAGCAAGTAATACTAATCTATTCAAAAACAAAAGCATTAACTAGCATAAAAATCATAACATATGAAATAGACAAAGTGAAACCCTCAAATGAGAATATGAGCCATGGAATGGCTCTCCCAATGAAGATGGTCACTTGATTTAGGGATGAGTCTATTATGTAGATTTAGGATATATGCTCAAGTTTCAAAATAGCTTCAATGGATTTGTGATTTTTGGTGTGGATGATGGCTTTGATATGGATTTGGCTTCTCAAAATGGCATTATGAGTTTACTTGATGGATTGTTTTTTCAAAAGGGCATGGTAATTTTAGCTTAAGGATTTGTGATGAAATGGCTTGGGAGGGGATCCAATTTATAGGCAAGAGGCTTGAGGGATGGAGGGCTAAGATGCAAGGATGGCAAGATTGTGAGGGAGGGCTAGGATGCACTCAAAGGGGAGCACATGGATTGTGCTTGTTTAGCACCAATCAGGGAGTGACACATGTCATAGGGTCATTGGGTGGAGGAAAGGGCAAGGATGAGTCAACAAAGGAGGCTCAAGGCCTTAAATGCCCCTCATAATGGCTTGTAAGAGCTTTTAAGAGCATGTAAGAGCATTGAAGGCTTTGTGGTTGGGATAACATTTTATGGTTGGGATATTTTGAGGGAGGAGACTTTGGTTTGGCTTAGGAAAGTCTTAAGCTCACTTAGGGAATGTGACGAGGTTGGGGGGGCAATTAGGCTTGGGTTAGGATTAGATTAAGGATGTTAGAGGGATGCAAGTGATTGGCATTCATGAGGGTGAGTGAGTTAGTGGCTAAGCTAGGTTAGTATGGGTGGATGGGGTGGATTAAGCTAAATGGAGGATTTAGGATAGCTTAGGGGCTATTAGATTTGAGGGTTTTATTTATTAAAGTGATTTTAATAAATTTGGGATTTGGAATTAGATAGGAGAATAGGATTAATTGATAAATAATGGGTTATTTAATTTATCAATTAGGACTATAGATGATTAATTAAATTAATTAGCTAGGGGATGGCAAAGGATTAATTAAATAAGAATTTAATTAATGATGTCTTTAGAGATAGCTAAATAGGATTACCAAAGTGGTGTAATCGAATTTAGGTGTCTACATTTTGCCCCTCTTTGACATAGTGTTGAGACAACACTATTTCAAAGAAGTTTGAACAGAGACAACACGAGGAAGATGTTTTAGCAACAAGGTTGCCCCAATCTCGGATAAGAAGAGGAGAGATTAGACTTAGAGATGCCCCCTCAAGAAGGTGGCAGAGAGAGAAGACGAGGCTCGACAACTTCTTGAAAAATACAAGAATCTAAGATAAGCAAGGAGACTTAGATTGGCAAAGAGAAGGGGTTGAATTAGCTCAAACTCTCACTATGGGAGAATGATAAAGGAGAATCAGATGCACAAAAGGAAGCAAGCTTAAGATTTCTAGGATTGGGGGGAGGACGAAGGAGTGGAGCACTATAAAAGGAAACTAGGAGGAGAGGAGGGATGAGGGGATAATGGAGATGTAGGGAATCCATTGAAGCAAGTTGAGTGGGGGAATACTTCAAAGAGAAGAACCACCATGTAGTTGAGCATTAGATTTAATATAGGAATGTTGGTTAATTGCCAAGGTTACCAAGAAGAGCAAGGCCTTTTCACCAATGGTCCAGAGGACTAATGAACAGATGCAAAACAAACACACAAGGATTGCCCCAGCATTGCACATGAATCCTAGAGGAAGTAGCATGGAAGCGATACTGGGTAACCCACAAGTAGAAAAGAAAAACAAATAAAAGGTGTAGAGGTGCGATTTAGCTAAAGGATGCAGTGGAGTAGCTAACCAAGATGTGTGATGTGTGTAGGATGTTGAGCAAGGACGAATTGGCATGAAAGCTGGAGAGATACAATGATAGTAGGCTAAAGAGGATGTACAAATCGACAAACCAAGGTATGTTACAATAGGAAAAGCTTTCTTTTGTTCATGGTTTGGGAAATGGGAATATTTTTGAGGGGGGGGAGGATCAAGAGGGGTAGTCAAGGCACCAAGTGGGGGCTATAAGGGGCCAAAAGGGGGCCAGCAAGGTTTATTTGCACTCAGATGGATGAGGAGATATTGCTAGGAGGAGCTCTACATTGGAGATTACGATGGCGGGTAGGGGGCGACCAGAGCACTAGGAAAACATTGTGCAACGGGTATGAGTACGGGGGATACTAGATCGATCGGTAGGGTCGAAAACCTTATCTTACTTTTGCTTTGTTTAAATTTTATGGCATTCTCATGAAAGCAAAAACGTGATCCTATAGGCACGAGTCTAGCAAGAATGTGAGTGGGATCAATAGGATCGCGATACTCCAATCATAGCTTAACTGTGTAGGACTAAAATGGGAAGCGGACATTTTGAGTGATATTGTGATCTTAGGGTAGGAGATTCTACGAGAGCATTGGAAAATAGGTGGGATCACATTCTCGCAAAAAGGAACGCGAGTTAGGGCGCAGGAACATGTTCCCATCAGCTAGGGATGAGAAGAAGTGAGGGCAAGCAAAGGCACATTTTTTTTGAAATATATTTCAACGGGAATGCCAAATGGGAGGTTGGCAAGGAAGCGTTTGTGGGAATGCAAGTCAAAGGCAGATGGTAGAAGAGTCAAAAGGTGGGATCCTGTGAGAAGATAAACTGGCAGGAATGCGATTTTGTTGCTGCAGGAATGCGACTATAGCATCGTTGGATGAAACAAGAAAATGAGGAAAGGTAAAGAAGCAAACCTACGGGAAGATAAGCTAGCGGGAACATGATTTTGTGAGCGTCGCAAGATCGTGGCTTCACGGGAACACAACCGGTGAAGCAAAATGCTAAAAAAAAAGTTGGGATGGGTAAAGGGAGGGATGGAGGATGAAAAACTGATATAGAAAGATTGATAGCTGATCGGTTTTGTGGTGTGTAGTGGTCGCTGGATGCTTTAGTATCACGGGAGCAGTGAGTGGCTATGTTGCATGTGGGAGGGATGCTGACGCTAGCAGACTGGGTGAGGATTGAGGTGATCGGACTAGGGTACTTGGTGAGGTTACCCCATACCCAGACTTACATGGTGATGGTCACAGCACTGTGTGAGAGATGGCATAGTTAGATAGCAACGTTCCACCTACCAATGATGACACTAGAGGATGTGTATCAAATATTTAGATTACCAGTGCGAGGGACACCAGTCATGGCGACAAGAGAGATGACAGCGAATGCGACCGTTCAGAGACTGATGGGGCCACGAGTTGAGTACAGGATCAAGCGGGGATAGTTTGCGCTGGATGAGCATTTAGATCAGGTGATGACAGAGAGGAGGATCTACTTTTATGTGTTAGGGCTGGTTTTGGGGTTCATCACCCCAAATACAGGTGGTACAAGAGTTACATTGGTGATGATTCTAGTGGTGATGTAAATAGTGGATGCGGGGTGCCTAGCGGCGTGGGCTTCTCTAATGTTGGCTGAGCTATATCGAGACCTCCACCAGATTGTGTACCATGGTGGTAGCCGGTAGGGGAGGAGCATTAGGTTCCCTACATTGTTATAGGTGTGGGCTTGGGAGCACATTGCCATGTTGAGGCCTTTGGGGCGGAGAGACAGACAGGCAAAGGAGCTAGTAGCATACAGTTGGGTTGAGCCCCTAACATACTATCATACAAATTTATTAGATTTTTGGAGGGTGGCCATTGATGAGATAGAAGTAGTTGTGTGGAGGGCATATATGAGCCTAGGACCATGGGCTGAGGAGGGAGAGTAGCTATCGTACACTATATCGCCATGTTTTGTGTTTGGACGGTGGGAGTATGTAGCAGAGCAGTACAAGCTAGACAGGGCACTTCGATAGTTTGGGTGGTAGCAAGTGGCTCTAGGAGAGCCACATTGGTATCAGTGGGTCACATGCGAGCCAGTGTTGATGTTCGAGCCATCCTTACGATGCAATGAGCTCTTGAGAGCATGGCTAGAGTTGGAGCCACAACAGTGGGTTTGGTTTGGGGGGTTAGAAAATGTGAGCTCCACTCAGGAGTATCAGGACACATGGGTGTGATCAAGGCTGGTGGGGAGAGCACAAGGGATGAGGGCAGCAGTGGTGGTGGGCAAGCTAGCCCAGGCAGGCCGAAAGGGGTGGTATGTGGCCAGAGGATTATAGCAGCAGGTAGTAGCAGTTGTCTAGGAGGAGGAGCCAGCTTGGTAGAGGAAAAGGGTTGGGGGGGAGGAGAGGGGAGCTCAACCAAAGACAAGAGCGAGGGAGTGGCAGGAGGTCCCGAAGAGAGGAGGAGAGCGGGGGGCAGAGGAGTAGGGGCCACAGGGGCCAACAGGAGGAGATGTAGGGGGATCATTTGCCTAGGGAGGAGATGATGGATTGGCAGGGTGTTATGCCTCTTTATAGTAGGCTCATGAGGCCGTTAGCTAGCTTCTCTGGGATACACAATAGGAGTGACATCAGCTCTGGATAGAACGTGATCAGTTCAGGCAAGAGTGGGATGTAGCATAGGGGCAGGAAGATAGGGTAAGGCTTGAGATGGGCAGACTATAGATGGAGCTAGGGCGGATGGAGGGTAGGCTGGAGGTGGTGAACTTGGAGAGGCAGGCAATGCAGGGGAGGTTGGATGCACCGGTGGCAGAGGTGGCAACGTTGAGAGCATAGGCAGTAGTGGGAGGGGGCTTGGATGAGCTAAGGAGACTGTGGGCTGAGGTGGAGGATCTAAGGTTGAGGGCTAGATTTTATCAAGACAGGTATCATGCAGTAGTGCCAACATTCCAGATTGAGCATTACAGGTGATCGACTCAGTCAGGTACAAAAAGGACACATACAATGATGCAGGGTGGAGGGGACAGTGGATGGAGCATTGGGGCCTCATAGAGGATAGGCAGGTCTCAGCACACAGGGTATAGTCACAGGATAGGTCATAACCAAAGGTGAGACACAAGGATGGGGAGGGATGAGGTAGAGAGCTTCAGGATAGGAGGGGGATTGATGAGGCCACCACCTCCACCACCAGTAGTGCCAGGGGCAGGGAGGGAGGCAGAGCAGTGACCAGTGATAGGCTGGATTTTTGTCATATGATGAGTATTTTGTGTAGAGTGGCCATTTTTGGGATACATGGAGATTTTTTGTGCGGGCTTAGACCTGTTTGTATGATATGGACATTTGTACACTGATGGACTGTTATTCTTTCATTCTTTCATTAATATATAGATATGATGATTCTAGTGTTATATGTGTTATGAACTAGTGATGTTACATATAGTGTTTTGATACATGCTAGATAGATATTAATGTTTTGCAGATATTGTTGATGATTGGTGATGCAGGATGATATATGCTATGTTTTTATGATTGTGTTGATAGTTTGTGATGTAGGATGTGATTTTTTATGACATTGTGTACAGGATACAAATTGATTGTGATGTGATTTTAGCTATGATAGTGTAGATATGATGTGTTTTTAATCTATGATATCACAGATGTGATGTGATCCTTGATGACATGATTTTCTTTATGATGTTGTAGATGTGATGATGATGAGATTTCCTATAGTATGATAGGTTTTTGATATGATGCTGATGATGTGATGTGATCCCGAAAAATTGATTGCTTTGGAGAGTATTTGATATGATGTTGTATGATGATAAATACAAACTATAAATGTAAAATGAATCACCAACTAAAGGATAAACAACAAATTTATGATACAAAAAATGAATATAATGTCATGACATTGAGGATATGGTAATACAAACTAAAAATGGATCAAAGATTAAAACAAATAAATTGATAAAATAAAATGAAAATACACAAAAGGAAGTACAACTCTTAAGGATGAACATTAATGCTAAAATGAAACTGAACCTGATGAGAAAGGATGATAATGCTAAAACTAAAGCACAATATAATGATGAATGAATATGCTAAAATGAACCCTAATCTAGTAATGAATGACGATGCTAAAATGAACCCTAAGAGAGAATAGTGAATTTATGATACGATAAAAGAACACAAACTAAAAGGTACATCTATGATTTATGATAATCCTGCAAGAATAGCATAAAAAGATCGAGCATAATAATATTTCATGATATGATAAAGGATACAAGTGATGATAATATAACATACAAGATTATTAGGAGATGCAAGACAAACAATGATGGTGGAATAAGATAACCAATGTTTTGACTTATGATAGCATTCTATGATATGGAAAGTGATCATAGGAGATACTGACTCTAAGGAGAATAATGTTGGAAAAAGAGTAACCAACAAACTCGCAGTCAGGAGGATAGTAGAGATTTGAGAGCTAGGATAGTAATTTATGATAGGGATCACATCATGATGAGAGTAAATAAAATTGCATATTCAAGGCTTTGAATCAAATGATTCTGAGGATGTAAAAAGTGATAGTTCAAGGGAGAGGGGTGATGACAAGGAGGAGGATACTAGGGTTTCTAAAAAAAAAAGAGTTGTAGGGGAAACTTGAGCATGGGGTACTTCATGGGGAAGTACCAATATGTAGTGTAAACACTTAATTTGATATAGGATTGTTAGAGATCTGCCAAGATTACTAAGAACGTCAAGGCATTTTCCCCAAAATTCCATAGGAATGACTCAAACAGGCATGCAAGGATCGCCCCAGCATCACACATGAGTCTAGGAGAGATCAGTGTTGGAATGATGTTCGATGATCCACAAGAAAATAAGATTACCCAAGTGCATCATGTTTTATCAAAAGATGAAAACATGTTTGGAATATGCAAGGATAATATCAACTGACTCTCAATCAGTGAAAGATTGTGATCGAAACTAACCTCCTTAGTTGCTCTAGTCAAAACACACCATGATATGAAATGATCATGGTGATCTTGAGGAGGAAACAACAAAAGGTATGTGGAAACAATCAACCAAAAGGAGAAACAATAAAAGATTTCGCAAAATGAAAAAGGAAATTTTTGCCAAAGAGATCAACTGATGAGCTACTAATGGGTTGCAAACAAGACCTGGATAGTATGTACAAATAAGACTAGTTAAGGACATGGGAACTTGAGACTAGATAGAAAAAAATAGTAGGTACATGCATGATGGGGGAAAGCTCAGGATGAGGAGATAGCGTTGTCATAATACACATTTTGTTGAGGTGGGTTTATGTAAAGTGCGATTTATGTATAGGGGTCCAGATACTGCTATATTCATATAGGTACGGTATATGGGAGACAAGGGTTAGTGCAGGGGGTATGAGACACATGGTTACATGGGTAGTATATGCTACATATGGTAAGGATAAAAAGCATGTGATAGGATAGATCTAGCAGAGTACAATGGTAGGGTACATCAAGTATGGTATGCAGGATGCTATAAATGAGATGGGATGTTACACAATGTGAAGTGCTAGAGGATGATGTTTGTGAAGTATGGAAAATAATGATAGGGAACACCTTGGAAAAGTGGGTGGGATGAGTGGTAGGATATGGAGGGGTGATAAAGGGGTGTGTGTTGATAATAGATAATGGAAGAGCTGTAGTACACCTGGTGCCTATTTGCTAGGTTTTCACCAGGGACCTATCCAAGGTGCTTGAATTTCCAAGTTTTCACCATTGGATGCTTGATTTTATGCCTTTTTTCTTTCCTTGATTTGCAAATTTTATCCTTAGGTGTAGAATTTCTTGAGGTGAATAATGTTGGTAGGATCATTTAGGACATCACCTTCAAGGTTAGATAGCTGGTAGGCTCCTGAGCCAAAGGATGTTGTGACTGCATAAGGACCAAGCCAGGTGGGCTCAAACTTGCCCTTCTTTTCTCTGTTAGCTTGAACCTTCATATTCTCTTTAAGGACCATGTCACCTTCCTAAAAATTGCACAGATGGACTTTCCTGTTGAAATTGCACTTGAGGTGACTTTGATAGACCATGAGATGGTCGTAGGCTTGTTGTCTTCTTTCATCAAGTAGATCAAGTTGAGTAAGTCGAGCCACTCTATATTCCTCATCAGATATCTATCCTCAGAGAGAAATGTGGAGTGATGGGAGTTCAACCTCAATAGGCAAGACTGCTTCAGCAGCATAGACCAAGGAGTATGAAGTTGTACTAGTGGCTATATGGAATGAAGTGTGGTATGCCCATAGGGTGAGATTAATTTTCAAATGCCAATCACAACCGGAGTCATTGACAACTTTCTTGAGGATTTTGAGGAGGGTTTAATTAGTTGCCTCAACCTAATCATTACCTTGTGGGAAATATGGGCTAGAAAAGTGGTGATGTATACAGAGGGAAGTGCACAATTTCTCTATATTTAGGTTTTCAAAATTACCTCCATGGTCTGTGAAAATGGTAGCTGGGATGCCAAAGCAACATATAATATGATACAATATAAACTTGGACACCTGAACTCCCATGGCAGTAACAAGGGGAGCTACTTCAACCCACTTAGTGAAATAATCAGTGGTGGTGATTATCCACTTGTGCCCTTCTGAAGAAAGTGGTGCAATAGGACCGACAAGATCAAATTCCCAGCAGGAAAAAGGCCATGGTGGTGCAATGGGTTGCAAGTCCTGCATTGGAGCCCAAATTAAATTAGAATGTTGTTGACAAGGTAAACATCGTTTCACAAATTCACATGAATCCTGTTCTAGAGTAGGCCAATAATATCTAGCCTAAAGGATCTACTTTGCTAGCACCATCCCGCTCGTGTGAGCACCAAAAAGTCTAGCGTGTACCTCTTTGAGAGCCATTGCAGCCTCATTTTGATCTAAACATCAAGAGAGAGTATCATGATAACCATGATGATATAGGGTTTGGGCGATGATAGTGTAACAGGAAGCTTTGCAAATAAGGTTTTGGCATTGGTTTCATGTGAGGTGAGGAGATATGATACCATTTAGTAGGTAAGCATGAATTTCGTGGTACCATGGAGATTGGGGACCAACCAAGATACATACCCGTGTTGATTTTTCATTCTCATATGTGGGTTCGTGCAGCTACTCAACTAAGAATTCATATTGTGTAGCTTCGTGTGGCATTTCTAAGAGGGAACCAATAGTAGCCATAGCATCAACTACCTTATTCTGGAGTCTAGGTATCTGCATGAAGTGGATCTGAGTAAAATGCTCTATTAATTGATCAACCAGATCTTTGTAAGGTAGCAGCTTCTCATCCTTGGTCTGATATTCATTCAATGCTTGCTTAATGATAAGCTGAGAGCCACCATAGACTTGAAGCTCTGTGATATTCCATTCACTGGCAATCTTGAGTCCTGCCACAAGGCCCTCATACTCTGTAATGTTATTGGTACACTAAAATTGTAGTTTGAAATATTTAGGGGTATAATCACCTTGAGGTGTAACCAAGAGTATGCCCACGCTGAAGCCATGAGAGGTATAGGAGCCGTCAAAATATAGCTTCCGAAGTGATGCTGTTTCTATCAAATAGATGTGTTTGTCAGGAAATTCCATGATGAGTGGGTGATCTGCAATTAAGGGTGCATTAGCCAAGTGATCTGCAATAGCTTGACCTTTGATGGCCTTTTTGTCAATATATTGAATGTCAAACTCACTAAGAAGCATAACCCATTTTTCCAGACGTCTAGTGAATACTGTGTGAGAGAGCATATATTTCAATGGATCAATCTTTGATATTAGCTACACAGTATGACTCAACATGTAATGACACAACTTCTAGGTGGCAAATACCACTGCTAAGCATGTCTTCTCCATTGGCGTGTAGTTAAGCTCATAGCCCATTAATCTTTGGTTGATGTAATAATTAGCTCTTTCCTTTCCTGTATCATCAAGCTATGCTAGAAGAGAACCTAATGCTATGGGAGTAGCTGTGATGTATAGGATGATCGGGCACCCTGCAACAGGAGGAACCAAAATAGGTGGATTAGCTAAGTATTGCTTGATGAGCTCAAAATTGCACTGGCAAGCAGGGTCCTAATTGAAATTTTGATCTTTCTTAAGCAAGTGAGAGAAAGGTTGACACTTATCAGCAAGCTAAGAAATGAATCATCGAACTGATTGGAGTTTTCCTTGCAAGGAACAAAGGTGTCAGAGTGTCTTAGGGGGAGCCATATCCATGATGGCTTTGACCTTCTTAGGGTCAATCTCAATACTGTGTTGTGACACAATGAAGCCAAGGAGCTTTCCTGAAGTAACATCGAAGACACACTTCTTTGGATTTAGCATGAGACAATATTCTGCTAGTCGGTTAAACACTTCCTCGAGGTGAGATAAGTGATCTAGAGCATTAAGAGATTTGAATAGAATAACATCTATGTAATCCTCAAGTATCTTATAGATTAGGTCATGGAAGATGACTGTCATTGTGCACTGATAGGTTGCCCTGGCATTCTTTAACCCAAATGGCATCATATTGTAGCAGAATGTGTCCCAAGGTGTACTAAATGTTGTTTTATGCTGATCTCCCTCTGCTATACAAATTTGATTATATCCAGAGAAACCATCCATTAGTGACAAGAGTTCATGACTTGTGGTGAGATCCACAATCATGTCGATATTTGGCAATGGAAAGTAATCCTTTGGACAGGCTTTATTAAGATCTGTGAAATCAGTAGAAATCTTGATATCACTAGAGGGCTTGGTTATAGGTACCATGTTAGAAATCCATTCAAAATAATCTATTGGTCGAATGATTTTGGCCTCCAACAACTTCTTGAGCTCTACTTTGACTAATAAAGCCACCTTGGGGTGCATTTTTTGAAGTTTTTGTTTGATGGGCTTGGCCCCTAGATCTACTACTAGATGGTGTACAACTAGTTTGGGGTCCAACCCTGGCATATCATGATATGACCATGCAAAATGGCCTATATTTTCATGGAGGACTTCAAGAAGAAGCTCTTCTTCTTTAGAGGGTAAAGAGGTTGCAATGTATGTGATATTTGTTATCTCTGTTAGACTGATATTTATGGGCCAAGTTTCTTCTGTCAAAACTGAAGATATAGGAGGTCGATGCTCCTATGGGGGGGACGATGAAATCTCCATCCTTAGGTGCCTCTGAGAGGTTTTCACCGTTGGATTCGTCCTTTATTTCTGTTTCATTTTTTGAGTCACCCAATGGCGCTCTAGAGGAGTTTTCACTATGGGATATTTTTCTTTTATCTTTTTGCTTTTTTGTTTCTTTTGGAACTTCATTTTTGTGACTAGAGATTTCCTCCTCCTTGAAGTGACCTGCTGGATCCAGCTTGTAGACATATGTCGATGGTGGAGGTGGCCGTTTATGTGGTGTTTTTGCCTCCATGAATTTAAGGAGCACATGCTCAGTAGAGAACTTGTCAACATGAACGATACTTGGTTGGTCCCAATCTATGAGTTTAGGGTGAGCAAGAGGGAGGTCTATGAGGTTCAAGGAGAATTGGTAGAGCATAGAGGCTCCGAGGATTATTTTGTCAAGGAAAATATCATCGTAAGCTTTCTTTTCAACTTCCTTAGGGATGTCTTCAACCTTAATGAGAGTGTTTTGGATGTTCGTAAAGGTGTGGCCTTCCATTGTAGTGCCCCCAATTGCAGGGAGTCCATAGCCCAAGCCTTTGGTTTTCTGCCCTTGGTGTGCTTCTATAGGCTATCTCATACCTGATTCCTGGTAGTCTAAACCACCTCCTTGATAATCCCATTACTCCATGGCCAAGTGATGTGCCCAGGGATATTTCTGTTTAAAGTGATCAAGAAGTGCTTCACTTTTAGGAGGTGGCTCCTTGTATAGCCATGTGTTAATGTCTAGTGTATTTTCTGCTCCATCAAGGATACCTTTGGTGATAAATGTGGTAGGGCCCAACTGGTGAAGTTGAGAGGTAGTTTCTGGTATAGGCCCTTGATGTATTGGGCATCCTTGAGTATGTGGGTCAAGTGGTAGAGTGCCAATAGAAAAAGCATCTATAAGACTATACTCGCCACAACCTTGGTAGTTGTTCTTAACCGTGGAGAGTGGAGGCTAAAATGGTGTTCGGATCATGGTAGGTGCTAGAGGAGCTAGCCATGGTGGTGCCAATTTTGATCCCAGGATAGTGATTGGTGTATGAAGCTTCAAATGCATTGCAATAGGAAAAGCGTTCAGGGTTTGTGTGGATGGTTATCTTAGTGCCAATATGCAAAAAATTGACGCACATATGATATGTGGATGGAATAGCCTTCATGGCATGAATCCATGGATGACCAAGGAGGATGTTATATAGAAGATTAAGATCAACTACATGACAAAGTGTTTCTTGAGTGACTGGGCCGACCCTAATAGGGAGCAAGATGGTTCCTTCAGTAGTACACTCCAAATTGTCATATGCCTTGATGGTGATCACCTCATTGATGATATCTACTTCATTATATCCTGCCTGCTTGATGAACTTTAGAGTGCATAGGTTGAGAGCTAATCCATTATCTATCATGACATGCTTAAATGCAAAGTTAAAAACCATGACAGTGATGCAGAGTGGGAGGATGTGATCAGGTTCAACTGCTAGGATATCAGTGGTTTTGAAAGATAAGGCATAGGAGGCTGAAAGATGGCCAACCAAGTTGTGAAACTCAGTGGTGTTTATGTCAGAAGGGATGCGTGACTCATGTAGAGTACTGTCGAGGATCTCTTGATAAAGTGGGCTTGTTCGTAAGAGATCCAAGATGGATATTTAGTCGGCATGTTTCCAAGGTGTTCCAAGATGTTATACTATGGCCCTAGTGAAGGTGATTCTAATGGAGATGCTCGAGATGGAGGTGGTCATGCTGATGGTGGTCAGATTTGTGTGGATACAGATGGACCAGCTATATTGAGTTGTGTCTGACAGGTAGCAACTGTACACTGAGTGTCTAGGCCTTTGATATTGATGATATTGATGGATGGTTCAACTTGGGATATGCAACCAATTAAGCTACCATAGTCTAAATATGTTGAGGTATAATTATGATACATGTCTCAGTTGTCACCTTGTTTACCTAGAGCATTGTTAGGTTTGTTGACAGGAGGATTTGCAGGTGCCTTTCTCGGATTGGTGTTATGAGGAGGAAAATAATTTTGATACATCATTAATCCTACATTGGGTGAGGGTTGTGCCCCCACTGTGATCTCTTTTTGATCAATGAGGTCTTGTACATAATCCTTGAGCTGCATGCATTTAAGGGTAGTGTGCCCTTTGACACGATGGAATTTTCAATATTTGTTATCTTTGTACCAGGATGCCCTAGACTATTTGGGTTCCAAGGGTTGCATTTGTGGATATCAAACAAGGTTGTCTTTGGCCAATTTTTTGAAGATTTTCTCAAGAGGTTCCCCCAATGGGGTGTATGTTTGTGGTTGCCTCTGAACATGGGGTTTACTACCCGCTACCAATGTGATAGCATTAGTTTGATTATGAGGAAGTTGTATTTGCTGATGAGTTTGCACGGGTGGTTGGTGATACGCAGGAGGTTTTTGTTGATAAGTTTGTTGTTGGCAAAATGTGGTGGGAACATTGGTAGCCGCCCCAACAATATGGACTTGTCGAGTGTCAGTGGCACCATCTGTTACTATATTCTTGTTTTTGTTCCAATATCGGGTTTTGTCATTGCTCGAACCATGGTCCTGGGTGTTTTCCTTGTACAATCGGATGACACCATCCTTGATGAGACCTTTCTCAAGGCCCATTCCTTTTTCTTTGATGTCCTTGTATGTTTGCAAATAGTTCATAACCATGTGATGAGCAAGGCTAGGGTGTGCATTGTTTATGAACATCTTGACAAGATGGTGCTCAGGGATGGTGCAAGAGATCCTTGTTGTGAGGATCTGCCAGTGTTGTAAATACTCTATAAGGCTTTCCCCTCCTTTTTGTTTGGTGTGGACAAGGTCCACTACAGATAATTCAGTCTCAATGAGATGGGTATACTAAGAAAAAATGCCTCAAAAAGTTTTGCAAAAGTTTTAATAGTACCTTGAGGGATACAACAGAACCACTCCAAGGCTGGTCCTACTAGGCTTTTGGGAAAGAGCTGCATGAGGAACACATCACTATAAGCTACCTCCTGAGAGTGCATATAGAATTCCTTAACATGTGTGACTGGATCACTTTCCCCCCTAAATTTGTCAAACTTGGGGATCTCGAAATGTTTAGGAAATGGAGTTAACGTAATAGTCTTACCAAAAGGATATGGGCAATCATTTTCAAATTTGGAAGTCTTGGCATCTGTCCCATCTTTGAGGGCTTTGAGAGCATTTTTCATTTCTTCCCATTCAGATTTTATAGGTGGAGGAGTGGATGCCCCTGATCTAGGTGCCCCTGGTGGAGTGGATGCCATGGGTTGCTGGAATGTGCGTTGTGCATATTGTTGCATCTGTTGAGGTGGGTGTGGCAGGTAACTATGAGGCTGCTGCCCTATGAGGTAGTTCTATGTGGGTGCTTGGGCATACTGCTGGTATGAAGGCTATGGCTGGAATAGTAGTAATATAGATGATGCTTGTGCCATGCTCTGGGAATATATACCATGCCTAATATTTTTGGGTAGTGCGCTTGCTTGAGAGTAGGACTAATTTGGAGTAGGCGCAAGGTAATTAATATGTGACAAAGGGTTTACTATAGAGAACTGCAGTGGCAGTGGATTTGGGCTATTGCCTAAAGGTGGCATGGAGAAATAGTTGGTGAGGGGTGGGAGTGAATAGCTATGTGAAGCAGTGGATGATAGTGTAGAAGGTGTGAATGTGACTGTAGTGCTAGGGGGAAGACTAATGATAGGTGCCTGTGTCGTAGCAAAATTCCAAGGTCCCAAAGGAAAAGTGACTGAAGAACTTTGGCTAATTACAAAGGGGTTGATAGTAATATTTGGTGGGATGGAGGATGAGATATTGGACCCTAATGGTGGTATTTGAGTGGCAAATGGACTAGATGTGATATGGGGTGGAAACAAAAAGGTAGTGTTGCTAGGTGCAAATGGAGGATTCGGTGGAGTAGAAAAATGGGTGGTGGAAACAAATGCAAATGGTATACTTGAGGTTGGCTGAGATGTAGTATGCACTAATGGTTGAGAGAGAGTGGGATGAGTGTTCTATGGAATAGGAACTAGCACCTAGGTCAAGGGGATATTTGGGTCTACTGGTTCTACCTGAGCTAGTTGCCATCTAAACAAAGGGTTAGTAGGATCTGCTGTGTTGATAGGTGGTGGATGTCCAAACTCAAAGACACCAACATTGTCTCATAAGAAATTTTCCATGATGGTTTCCTTGTTGTGATCTATGATGGCATTTATGATAGTAGCATGACCAGGTTGGTTCATGAAAGCCTCAATATCTATGGATGATCCCGATTCTTCTAGGATTTGCAGTGGTGGGTCTGATGGTGTCATGGATACCACGGAGTATGACTGAGCTCGAGATGTGTTACTACTATGACTAGGATCCATGTCTTTTTTTTGTGTTTGCCTACCAAAACATGTGGTGGGTGGCATGAAAGGATGCTTCTCCTAAATGCAGCGAGGGATAATACTAAGGGTGTCCAAATGATATGGTGCTAAGTGCAAGAAGCTTGTGTGTTCCTAAAATATGAATGCGGGAAATGTGATGGTGATACAAAGGTATGACCCTAACCTTTGGCTCAAGGTGATGTGGGATGCCAAAAGCAACCTATTCCTAGCAAAGTGTTGTGTTTCGAGGATGCTCAAGATGATGAGAGATGTGATGCAAAAATGTTTCTAAATGAGTGAGGAAAAAATGCTAAGATTTTAACAATGCAGGTGGAGGATTCTTCTTCAACAACCTAAGATGAGAGGAGATGGTCTGACTTCAAATGCTTAGATGGGATAGAGCAATTCCTAGATGAGAGACTAAACCTACAAGTGTGTAAGTGTGTGTGGAAAAAGGAAGGACCTAATCAGAATGAGTAATAGTAGAGTTGTCGATAAGGCTCATATTAACACCACGTCGAAGGGTTAGGTTTTGGATTTTGTAGTTCCATTCTATTTGCAATGCTACTTCAGCTTCGTCTTTCTCAATTTGATCCAATTTGGCAATCCTGGGGTTGGGGGTATGCTTCTTATACTCTACTTCTATTTCCTTGTAGGGTGGTATTTAAGGAAGCTTGGCCTTCTTAAACTTAGTTTTGGGATGGATTGACATGAGATATTTTTGAGGATTAAAACTCACAACTATGGGGTTCTTTGGAGGTAGTGACTACGCTAAGTATGCCCTATGCTAGGATTGACCACGCTTGGCAAACCTTCATTCAACAAGTAAAAGATCAAGCAATAGATAAGAACAAATAGATAGAAGTTTTGATTCCTAGAATGTGATACTTGTGCCAAGGAGTGTGTATGTTTTACAGATGTTTCGATCAGTCACTTCAAACACATTAACATCCTAGATGGTTGTCTACAAGGTTGACAATTGGTTTAGCTAGGGAGTCCTTGATATATCCAAGGTACGTGAGGCTCAAATCCATAGATGAAACCAAAAAGATGTCACATAGTCGAGAGGAGCGGTAACCCACTTCTCCTCTTTCACTTCTGAAGGGTATAAAGTTCCTTGAGGCTTAGCTCAAGTGATAGTATTTTGATCCCAAGAGAGGTGTCTTTGGATTCACCTCCCGATCTTTATACTCCATCAGAACGCTAGAGTTGAGGTCATCCCAAGTGGTGATGAAATCCTCGAGTAGGCCTCCTAAAACTTAAACAAGATTTTGGATCCTAATCTTATGCACCCAAGATGGCCTCAAAAGACGACAAGGGGAGAGAAGACTTGGATGATCTTGGGCTAAAAGACAGAGTTCTTTTCCAACTAATGCTTAAGTTTTCTAATCTAGACCTTTTGAAAACACACATGATTAAGATGCAAAGGTTCAATTCCAATTTGAAATGCACCAACAAAAGAGAAGTGATCAAAGAATGAATACACCAAGAAGATTTAGGGTCAACAAAAGGTAAACTCGTGCGCCCGGAGGCCCTCCACATCAAGTATTGATTGATTTTTTTTATGGCATTCAAGATTGACTGTGAGTTTGTTTTAAGCCCAAAACAAAGATGTGTGTAGAGCTCAATTTCAAGCACGCACCCAGAGGCCCTCCACGTCAACTAATTTTTGTTCAATTTTAAAGTTGAAACTTGAAGTGTGATTGAACTAATCTAGATTTGTGGACATTCACAAAATCTTATAAGTTAAGATAAATCCTCAAAAAACTAATTAAGTAGAATCAGATTGGAACACTTAACACCTTTTTCAAGTGGACCCATCCCCATATATGGCGCTGATATTGCAACCAATGCTTAGAATGATGGGCTATTAGAAAAATGGTGAGTCCAAATGAAAACCACTTAATTTGATTTTTGTTGATTTATGTTAACTTAACGAATTTCCTAAGTGTTCAAAAATTGACTTTTCCTAAATTTGCTTGCAAAAGATAGATTTGTTTGTTAGTTTTAGAGCACCAAAGAGAAGTGTTTGATTTGTGGGGGTTTTTTAGGCATACAAGTTCATTTTTCTGGTTTGTAAAGACAAAAAACAATGACAGAATGCAACTCTAAGACACAAAAAGCATTCTCGCAAGTAGGTTTGCGATCCTGCTAGAGTTTGATTTTATGGGGATGCATTCTCGCAAGCCTCCCAAGGCACAGAAATGCCAAGAAAAATTGGTGAAAACTTAAAATAAAAAAATAAAACCAGGGAGCTCATTTTGAATAGAGCGATCCTCCTAGTTTGTGTTTTTTACAACATTCTTGCAATGCGGGAATGACAGTTTTGTAGGAAAATTAATGATTACAGATGAAAAGAATATAGTTCACATTCTCGCAAGTGGGAATGAAAATCTCACTTCTCTCAAGCACATTCTTGCAAGCAGGAATGATGATCTCGCTAGAGGATTAGTCAGCGAGGATGCAGAGCCAAGTGCAGGATACGTGGTGGAGGCTAATTTGTGATGATTGTCGAACTCGCTGTTACAGATGCGCATTCTCACCAGAGAATAGCCACATTCATGTAGTCACAGGGTCACGTTCCTGGGGTCACAGGGATAAAAAACTTGCTAATTTTGAAGTCTTCTATAGTGAAAAGTGATGAGATGGCTGGGAGTGCGTTTTCCCAAAAGTGACCTGCGTACCTACAACAAAATTAGCAAACCTAACACAAAAAATTGCAAGCGAACAATGTTAGTTTTGTTAGTTTATCAAACAAAACAAAAAAAATGATTAGATTGACCCAAATTTGGGGTCCCACCGGGTGTGCCAAAATGTATATGAGAAAATATGATAGCAGGTAATACTAATCTATTCAAAAATGAAAGCATTAACTAGCATAAAAATCATAACATATGAGATAGCCAAAGTGAAACCCTCAAATGAGAATATGAGCCATGGAATGGCTCTCCCAATGAGGATGGTCACTTGATTTAAGGATGAGTCTATTATGTAGATTTGGGATATATGCTCAAGTGTCAAAGTAGCTTCAATGGATTTGGGATTTTTGGTGTGGATGATGGCTTTGATATGGATTTGGCTTCTCAAAATGGTATTATGAGTTTACTTGATGGATTGTGATTTCAAAAGGGCATGGTAACTTTAGCTTAAGGATTTGTGATGAAATGGCTTGGGAGGGGATCCAATTTATAGGAAAGAGGCTTGAGGGATGGAGGGCTAAGATGCAAGGATGGCAAGATTGTGAGGGAGGGCTAGGATGCACTCAAAGGGGAGCACATGGATTGTGCTTTTTTAGCACCAATCAGGGAGTGAAACATGTCACAGGGTCATTCGGTGGAGGAAAGGGCAAGGATGAGTCAACAAAAGAGGCTCCAGGCCTTAAATGGCCCTCATAATGGCTTGTAAGAGCTTTTAAGAGCATGTAAGAGCATTGAAGGCTTTGTGGTTGGGATAAAGTTTTATGGTTGGGATATTTTGAGGGAGGAGACTTTGGTTTGGCTTAGGAAAGTCAAGGTTAGGGGGGATTAGGCTTGGGTTAGGATTAGATTAAGGATGTTAGAGGGATGCAAGTGGATGGCATTCATGAGGGTGGGTGAGTTAGTGGCTAAGCTAGGTTAGTATGGGTGGATGGGGTGGATTAGGCTAAATGGAGGATTTAGGATAGTTTAGGGGCTATTAGATTTGAGGGTTTTATTTATTAAAGTGATTTTAATAAATTTGGGATTTGGAATTAGATAGGAGAATAGGATTAATTGATAAATAATGGGTTATTTAATTTATCAATTAGGACTATAGATGATTAATTAAATTAATCAGCTAGGGGATGGCAAAGGATTAATTAAATAGGAATTTAATTAATGATGCCTTTAGAGATAGCTAAATAGGATTACCAAAGTGGTGTAATCAAATTTAGTTGTCTACAAGGAGAAGGTCTTCCATGCCAAATTTTATATTCCTCCATCAAATTAGATATAAGATTTGAAGTAAATTGAGGACCTTGGTTAGATACTAATTCTCATGGAACACCAAATCTAGTGAAAATGGATTCATATAAAAAAATTCAAAATTTTTACCCCCTAGGATGCCTCATTGGTTTGGCTTCTACCCACTTTGTGATGTAATCAATGCAAACTAGAATGTAGGATTTAACTTATGAAGTAGTTTCAATAGGTCCAACAAAGTCAATCCCCTATTTGTCAATAAATGATATTACAATAACTTGTGGATGTAGGAGCATCTCATCTAGTTTTGTAGGCCTTTGTATGCATTGCAATTTATCACATTTCATGTTGTACCTAGCTGCATCTTTGTAAAGTGATGGTTAGTAGTATCTTGTAGTCAATATTTTGAAGGCTACTATTTTGGCAACAAAATGATCTCTACATGGTTCATCATGACATGCCCAAGGAATGTCACATGTTTCATCTTCCCTGACACATCTACACATTACATGGTCATGACTAGTGTATAACCTAAACCCAACTATCCAATAAAAAATGAAACTCTTTTCTGCTAACAATTTTCTCTTCTTGGGAGAAAAATGAACAAGTGTTCTCTCCATGGTTAGATAATTTGTGATATTAGCATACCATGGATTTTGTGCTAATAGTAATAAAATATGATCATCTAGAAAACTATCATTAATGATTATAGAATCATTAGAGACATGTAAATGGGATAGGAAGTTATCTACTACATTAGCTCTATGAGTTTTCCATAATGGTAATATCAAATTCTTCCATAAGCATAAGCCATCTAGCTAGTCTGGTGAATGTTCTTCTAGGTGTGCTTACACAAATGATAAGAATACCTAGCATATCTTCTTCAAGGATACTAATCTCCTCTAGGATCTAAATGTCTTAGATGATTAACCAAGTCCTTATCTAGCTCTTCTCTAAGAGTCTTAGTCCTTGTGTTGCACCTTGAAATACAAATACCTTGTTATTTCTTCAATGCTTTCTCCTACACCTAGAAGACTCTATGTGCCATCTCCACACAAATATTAAAACTCATTATAAAGGTTAAAAAAATATTGAAAAAATTAAATATTTTTCCATGTGGATCATCTTGAAGGATCTCTAAGCCCTTTTCTATCGATTTCAAGACTTAGTCTTTAGGAGGCCTAATTAGGCCTAATTCCTATTAGTCCTTGATAAAGTCTTTTTCCACTTTCCTGCCAAAACTCCCCATAAAACTTGAAATAATAATAGCACATTTGAATACCCTTTTGGATTTTCTTAAGGATTCTAAATATTTTAGACTCCTAGGTCATCTGTACATAGGATTCCTACAATCTAGGTCAAATAGGGCTAAATGGGCTAATTTATAGGACCTCACTGGTTTCTTGTTCAAACCTCAATAAAGTGGATTGATATTCTCTCAATATTTTTATCATATAAAGATATGTACATATCACACTTGAAACTTTACTTTCTCCATACTATGCTTCAATCACCTGCATTAAATCTTCAACTGTTCACTATAAAACAACTTACCAAGCACTCTAGGCTCACCTAGGGGTTGATCTTCAAAATAGAAATCCAACTCTTCATGACTCCTAACTCTAAATATATATAGACCATGGCTCCCCTAAAAAATTCATCTACCCTTAAGAAGATTGGGTGGCTAAATTTCATGGGGGAGCCATACAAAGACAAACTCATCAGAATAGGACTAGGAAACCCTCTAAAACTAAAAAAAATATTCAATGATCTAAATAAACTCTAATCTAATTACTAATTGAATGAAAAAAATATTGAAACAATCCTATAAACAAAAATATAACACAAAATCAAGACATTCAATCCATTAGATAGAATTATCAGAATGAGAAGCTTAGTAAATACATAAGCTAAATTGTAGAGCTCTTTTGCTATTCACAAACTTAGTTACAATACCTTCTACATTGAGATTCAAGCTTGAGAGATTCTTAGAGGTCATTATCCATGTTTTTATGAATTTTTAGTTGATCTCCCACTCCTATCTTTTAGGGCATCCAATGTTTCCAAGTTGCATGCAACATTTACAATAAATTATCAATGTTGTCATGATAAGTTTTGGCATCTTTTGTATTCATTTGCCTATCTAGAATCTAGGGTCTCTAAGCCATGTTGTTCAAAGAACTAACTTCTTAAATGACCTTAATGAATCTTCTTAACATCTATCATGTGTTTAGGATACATTAACAACACAAATCCAAACTTTAATGTCTGAAAGCTAAGTTATAAAACTAACAACTAACAATAACTAATCAGTGACCTTAGTTATAACAATAACCCACCTAGCCCACATCTTGCAAGACCTTATAAGGTCAAAATAAAACACATAACTTCTCTAACTTGGATAATGTTAGTGTTAGTGTAGTTTTTTATTTTTCCTATTTTGCTAGGTTTTTCCTACACTTTTAATAATCTTGCTTAGGTTAATAAAGCATGTCTTATTAGGTGAATGGTTGTGAGGTGTCACCTTCCTACATGTGAGCATCCATTCGCTATCTTGGGAAGATACTTTGCTATCTTTAGTCTGATAGATGGTTGCTCCTCATTGGTTAGTGTTGCCACCTCCTCCCTCTTCCTAGCCTATATAAGCATGTTGCCTGGCTTGTATTTGCATCTCTTATTTTTTGCATCCTCTTAATGCTATTTTGCTTCTAGAATTTTCATTACTCTCTTATAGACTAACTCTATGTTTCTATTTTGATTTTGTATCATTTGAATTCATAGTTTAGATATTTATTCTTTGCACTAGTTTTCTGGGTTATTAATCTTTTCAGATTCTAACATCGTAGCAAAGTTTTTCTATGTGCAAGAGTAGATTTTAGTTTCCTTATTTGTTAGATTCGGGGGGGGGGTGCTAATAAATTTTATTGTATTTTTTTGAAAAATGAAGTATGCTCTTCTCTTGCATCTTTGGATGATCTTGAGAAATAGAAAAGTTTCCACAAAAATGGTTTTTCTCTAGGGTTTCAATCTCAAATCTAACAACCAACTTGCATATTTGGAGTTTTCAATCAGTATTGTAGGTTTCAACATGCCATTGATGGACTTAGGAAGTTGATCCAGCATTTGCATGTCATATTTTGGTTGCTGGGGTCATTTCTTGATTTTTGGAGCTATTTTTTACTGTTAAAGGTGTCTGATTTACACTACAGCAACATCTTCTATAAATCAGCAAGAAAAATGCTTTCTGGGTTTTGTTCGCAACCCCAAAAGACCATCTAGGTATCTTTTAGATTTTGCATACAATCTATATATTTTGCAGGATCAAGTGTGCAAAGCTACAACTGTACCCCTCTCCGTTGGCAGCCGCAAATTTGAACGCAGTTTTCTAATGTCTCATTTTTTCTCATACGAACTCCAATTTTGACGATTCTTATTATGACCTTGGCTTATTTTTTGTGCTCTATCCAATAGTGGAGTTGGTTTTTGAGTTTCATGCATAAATGTTTCAAAAATTATAGATTCTTGGCCGTAACTGTGCACAGTTCTCATTTTGGAAACTTCGGAGGATTATAACTTTCTCATATGACCTCGTATCAAGGCGATTCATTTTTTGAAAGTGCATGTTTTTTGAGTAGATCACAGTGGTGCTATTTTTTTCCTTGATTATTGTGCCTAAGTTTCACTTTCAACATATGCTCTTCATGAGGGTTTGTAATGCATTGAAATCAAGACCACTAAGTATTTCTTTCTAGTGGTAGTTGTAAACGCACTAAAATAAAGTGCCAAATCATATTTCTTTTGGGGGGAGGGGGGGTTCTTTGATTAAGTAAAAAGGGGGGGCATTGTTGTGGCTAGGTTCTCTTCTTTTTAGCATTTCTTCATCATGGATCAAAAAAAATTCCCATCCAAACTCCATACAATTACTTTGAGAGGAAATCACGCATGACAATTCACTTAAGAAAGGTAGGATTAAATAGGATAACTATGGGACTTGAAACTGAACCTAATAAAGATGAAGATAAGCCTAAGTGGTCTAACAAATGTGATGAGGCATATGGAACATTGTGTTTGTTTGTTTCTCCTGACTTGCTATTTCACATTAAGTCTTTGGATACACCAAATGAAGTATGGACAAAGCTAGAAACACTATTTGGCACACAAGATTCAATGAGGGGTCATATGTTGGAAAATGATTTAATTATTTTAAGTCCAGGCAATTTCAACATAATCCAAGATTTCTTCACCAAATTGAAATCACTAAGGCTACAGTTAAAACAATGTCAAATTGAAAAGAAAGATTAACAACTGATTCTTAGTATTCTCTCTAAGCTAAGTTCAGAATATTTTGTGTTTGTCTCTACCTTCTATGCTACTAAGTGTGCACTTGGTACTCAATTGACCATGCCATCTCTAGATGATTTTGCTATCAATCTCACTCGAGAATAGGACAAGCTAACCCAGATGGGCACTCTTAAGTCCTCTAAGTCACATGCCTTAGCAACCAACCAAGGCACAAAAGAAAAAAAAAGGACGTAGTAACAAAAATAGTAAGGATGAGAAACAAAATAATAGTGAGGAAAAGAAGGATCAGATACCAATTGCTTCAAAAGCAACTATTGATACCTCATCCTCTAAGGGTGATAAGCCTAAGAAAGAAAAGGTTAAATGTGCCTATTGTAAAAGACCCAATCATGATGAACATAAATCTTTGAAGAAACAAATTGATAACTTGACATACATTCTTGAGAAGAATAATATTAGTGTTCCTGAGTCTATCAAACAAAGTTCTAATGAAGAGTCTAACAAGGTAAAAGAAAACAACAAGGGGAAAGGAAAGGGCAAGGCTCTTGTTGCAGTTGCTTCCTCGCCATCCACTTGGGTTCTTAATTCAGGTGCTTCATACCAGATGGCTTCATCTAAGGAAGAACTTGAATCCTTGGAGCCATGTACTATGCCTTCTATTTTGATCGGTGATGACACTCCTATTGAGGTATGTGGGAGAGGGTCTGTTGATGTGGGGGATGGCACATTCCATGGTGTTCTTTGTGTACCCTCATTATCAGCTAACCTCCTATCAATATACCAGATCACTCACACAGGCTTAGGCAAGTGGGTTGAGTTCACTCCTAATTTAGTGGAGATACGTGAGTTGCATAGTGATTCTGTAGTTGCAGTTGGGAGAGCATATCATCAATCATGACTCTATCTATTTTCTCACTTTGTTCCTGATCCTCCTTCATCTATTTTACTCACTCACTCTAATGATGTGAGTAAATTATGGCATGAGCGGTTTGGCCATCTTAACTTCTGCTATTTGCATCAGCTCAACTAGCAAAGCATGGTTATAGGGTTGCCTTTGGTTCAATTCTCAGGAGGTGTTTGCCAAGGTTGCATTCTTGGTAAACATCCTAAGGAAAAGTTTGACAAAATTAAGGCATGGAGAGCTTCACAGATACTAGAGTTAGTTCACAATGATTTGACTGGTCCATTTCAACATCCTTCTTTTAGTAGGGCCCGATATGTCCTCACATTCATTGATGACCTTTCTCAATATACATGGGTGTAGTTTCTCAAACAGAAGTCAAAGGTATTTGATAATTTTCAAGACTTTAAAAATTGTGTAGAAAAGCAATCTTGGAAAGCCATCAAGGTTTTCCGCACAGACAATGGTGGTGAGTATGTCAACCATCAGTTTGAAAGATTTTGCACTTCAGAGGGGATTGATTTATAGCATTTAGTTCCATACAATCCTCAGCAAAATGGTGTTGCAGAACAAAAGAATAGATCCTTTAAGGAAATGGCAAACTATATGATTCACTCTAGATCTCTTGCACCACAGTATTGGGCAAAAGCCATTAACTATGCTTTTTATATCTAGAACTATGTTCCTCACCAAGCCTTGAAGGGAGTTACTCATTTTGAAGCTTGGAGCGGTCGAAAACCATCAATTAAGCATGGTCCCACATTCCTACAGAGAAACATAAGGCCTTGGATCCACAAAGTAGACCTTGCATATTTGTAGGTTATCCTAATGGTGTGAAGGGTTATTGGTTGCTCCACCCTACTACACATGAGTTATTCATTGAGAGGAGTGTTCAATTTGAGGAGGGATCTTCAAGCTCACTTTCTATCACTTCTGCAACTCCTTCTACCTTGACATTAGAGTCACTTGGAATACATGATAGATCTTCTGATGAGTCAAATTCACCTGAACAGTCTTCTACCTCTACTTCTAATGCAGAAAGTGATTCAGAGAACTCACCTCCTTCATCTCCTAGTCATCATTCAGAGGTTAATGATTCCTATCCATATTCTCCATCTTCCTATCCACTTTGGGCTAGATAGACCTTGCAGTCTATAGGTGATTGGGTTGGGGATCCATCAGACACCAGGTGAGGTCATTCACAATTCCAAGATGCTCCACATGTATTCATTTCTACTACCTCAGATCCACAATCCTTTCATGAGGATTTTGGTATTCCTAAGTGGGATACAGCTATGCAGGAAGAGTATAGTTCCTTCATGAGGAACCACACTTGGGATCTTGTCCCTCTTCCTAAAGGAAGAAAACTTGTTCGATGTAAGTGGATCTATCGGACAAAATTTGCTGCAGATGGGTTAGTTGACAAACACAAGGTGTGCTTGGTCGCCAAAGGATTCTCCCAAGTTCCTAGGATTGACTACTCTTAGACTTTTGTGCCAGTTGCCCGAATGAATTCCATTCAAATTTTTCTTGTCATTGTTGCAGCTAATCATTGGGAAGTACATCAGATGGATGTGAAGAGTGCTTTTCTTCATGGTGACCTTCATGAGGAGATCTACATGGAGTAGCCATAGGGCTTCCTTTAGGATTCTTCACTTGTGTGCCATCTTCAAAAGTCTCTCTATGGCCTCAAACAGGCTCCTCGGGCCTAGTATACCAAGATGGACTCCTTCCTTCTATCAATTGGGTTCCCTCGATGCTATTTTGATCCTAATGTCTAAATTTTTCAACAGGGTGATTCACTTCTATTTTTGGTTTTGTATGTTGATGACTTGCTGATCATAAGAAGTTCTTCACCCACCATTAAGGCTATCAAAGTGGCCCTTCAGGATAGTTTTTTGATGACTAACTTGGGCTTGTTGCATTACTTTGATGGGATTGAGATCCTTTAGTCTCCTTTTGGGATCACCATCACACAATCCAAGTATGCTCTAGATTTACTCTCGAGGTTTCATATGGCTGACTGTAAGCCTGCTCCTGCTCCCTTCCTTTTTGGAGTCAAACTTGAGGCTCAATGTTCTTCTCCACTTGTTGATGGCACTTTGTATCACCAACTTGTTGAGAGTCTCATTTATCTAACTCATACAAGACCTAACATATCCTATGCTATAGGCATGGTCTTTTGATTCATGTAGGAGCCCCATGAGTTGCACTAGAAAGCAGCCAAGTAGACCCTTCACTACATTTAGGGTTCTCATAGTTGTGGGATTCACTACACAGTAGGTATTGAGATTGATTTGGTGGGCTACATAGATTCAGATTGGGCAGGTGATTCTAAGGATCGCAAGTTTACTTCAGGGTATAGCTTCTCACTTGGGTCAGGTCCTGTTTGTTGGTCAAACAAAAAGCAGTTTGATATTGCTCTATCTTCTACTAAGGCTGAGTATCGAGGGGCTATAAATGCTTCCACTAACGCCATTTGGCTTCAACATCTTCTCACTGAGTTTGGTATCTAGATTAGATCGCCATCAGTCATATTTTGTGATAACCAGAGTGCCATTCAGATCTCATGAAATCTGGTTCATCATCAGTGGACCAAACACATAGAGGTCCACATGCACTACATTAGGGAGCTCATCCATGGTCATGTCATTGACCTTCACTATTTTTTGACTTTCGAGCAAGTTGCTGATATCTTCACCAAACCCTTCACTGAGAGCAAGTTCCTTCATTTGCAAGCTTTGCTAGGGGTGTGGGATGCTTCATCTTTTGGGGGGGTCTCTTCCTCTCACTCGGAGTCCTAAATTTTTTTGGGGGGGTCTCTTTTCTCTCTCTTTTAGGAAATCTTATGTACATGGGTACCTCATCAAGCTTGACTTGCCGGGACCCATTTCTACATCCACCTAAGCTTTTCTTATGGGGGGTTGTTAGTGTAGTTTTTTATTTTTCCTATTTTGCTAGGTTTTTCCTACACTTTTAATAATCTCACTTAGGTTAATAAATTATGTCTTATTAGGTGAATGGTTGTGAGGTGTCACCTTCCTACATGTGAGCATCCATTAGCTATCTTGGGAAGATACTTTGCTATCTTTAGTTTGATAGATGGTTGCTCCTCATTGGTTGGTGTTGTCACCTCCTCCCTCTTCCTAGCCTATATAAGCATGTTGCCTGGCTTGTATTTGCATCTCTTATTTTTTGCATCCTCTTAATGCTATTTTGCTTCTAGCATTTTCATTACTCTCTTGGAGACTAACTTTGTGTTGCTATTTTTATTTTGTATCATTTGCATTCATAGTTTAGATATTTATTCTTTGCACTAGTTTTCTAGGTTATTAATCTTTTTAGATTCTAATAGTTAGGTACAAGACAAAATGATAAAGTAATTAGAGGTTAGCATAGGTGTTGTTACACCATCCTCCCCAAGAAAAAGCTTTCAATCCACCCTTGAATTGAGCAAGTTGAGGTCAACAACCAACTTTTTGGACTCTGATTCTTTGATCCATATTACATCAACATCAAATTGACCATGCCACTTGATAAAATGTTCTTTGTAGTCCTTCTTCCTAGTCCTTTTGTAGACTCTTGTCTCCAGTATATTGTCATCTCTCTACATAGTAGAATGAGGTAAATAGAGTTCATCCACATCTTGGATAATTTCAATAAAAATTTGGTCTAAATTAGGTATTGGTCCTTTATGAAGAACTAGGTCTACAATGTTGAAAATAGGGTAGAGTCCACTATCCTCTAGCAGCTCTACTTCATAAGCATTGTCATGATACTTTTCTAGGATAGGATAGGGACCTATCCTTCTCATTTTCAACTTGTGAGGGACTCCCTTTTGTAGTCTAGACTTATTTAGATGCACCATCACCAAGTCTCCCATATTGAATTGGACTTCTCTTCTATGTTCATCAACTTTGGTCTTCTACTTCATAGTGTTCTCAATCAATGTTTTCTTGACTATGTCATGAATCTACTACATTGCATAAGCAAAATCTTTAGCATAGTTTCTCCCTCTAAATCCATCCTTTATTTCTCTTAGCTCATCTAATCCTCTAGGATGTAGGACATATACAATTTCAAAGGGGCTTTTACCCATGGACCTATTGATAGTGTTATTATATGCATACTTAGCCTATCCAATCAATTGATCCCATTATTGACCATATTCTTTGGTCAAACACCTCAATAGATTTCCAAGGATTCTATTTACCACTTCATTTTGACCATTTGTTTAAGCATGGTATATAGATCCAAATCATAAATTAGTGCCCAACCTTTTCCAAAGAGTCTTCCAAAGTGACTCATAAATATGGTGTCTCTATCTAACATGATACTCAAAGGTAACCCATGGATTCTTACTAACTCTTTAAGGAAGAGAGAGGCTATTTGGTTGGCATCATGAGTTGTCTTGCATGACACAAATTGAGCCATCTTGCTAAATCTATCCAAAACCACATAAACACTATCCATGCCTTGTCTTGTCCTAGGTAACCCAACCACAAAGTCCATACTTAAGCATTCTCATGGCTTAGTGGGAATAGGTAGTGGTTGATATAGGCCTACATTTGAAGAAGTAACTTTGGCCTTTTGACACACAATGCAACTTTACACATAATTCCTAAGATCAAGGTTCATCCTTGGTTAATAATAGAACTTTTTAATAGTTCGTGTGTCTTAGTGATCTCAAAGTGACCACTCAATGAACCATTATATTTTTCTAGAATTGAATTCTCTCTTATGAATCCTCTAGGGACATATAACTAATTTCCCTTAAACAAGAGATCACTTTGTAAGGCATATTCAACATATTTTCTATTGAAATAATTCTTGTACTTAGTATATACCTTGTAAATGTTTGCAAATTCATCATCATCAATATATAGATCTTTTAAGTGATCTATTCCCATACTCTTCAATTGGATTTCTTGGATAGTGAGAGCTCTCCTACTCAAGAAATCTGCCACCTTGTTAAGTACTCCTTTCTTTTGCTTGATATTAAAGGTGTAAGCTTACAAGTATTCAACCTACTTCATGTGCTTATGACTTAACTTGTCTTTTGAGTTCAAGAAACTTAGAGCATGATTATTTGAATAGACTATGAACTCCATGGAAAGAAAATAGTGCCTCAATATCCTTAAGGCTTGAACTAATGCATGCATGTCAAGATCATAATAAGAATACTTATTCTTAGCTTCACTCGACTTCTTTGAATGAAAAGCCACTTGTCTACCCTCTTGTCTTAGAACAACTACAACAACCACATTTCTTGCATCACACTCTATGGTGAATAGCTTCTCAAAACTGGGAAAAACTAAAACAAGTTATGTAGAAATCTTATCCTTTAACAATTCAAAGCTTTTAGTAACTTTCTCATTCCATAAAAACTTATTCTTCATGCCTCCTTTAATTTTGTCTAACATACGGGCACAAAGAGCATTAAATTTCCTTGTAAACTTCCTACATTATAGAGAAAGGCCATTTCTTGGAGTAGGCCAATTTATGGTGAATTTCTCTTTACTCTTGTCCATTTTTAGTTTTCCATGAGATAGAACAAACCCAAGGTACACCATCTATATCTTGAGGAACTCAGACTTCTCTAAGTTGATCATCAACTTCTCATCTTGTAGCTTCTTGAAAATAGTCCCAAGGTATTGGAGATGCTCACCTTTTGTCTTTCTATAATCAGTAAAAAATTTCCAATGTAGTCTTTGAGGAATTGATTCATGAGCCTCATGAATGTGGAGGTGGTGTTAGATAGTCCAAATGGAATGACAAACCTTTCATACAAACCTTCATTGGTTTTGAAGGTTGTTTTCCACTCATCTCTCTCATGTATTCTTATTTTGTTATAGACACTCTTTAAATCTATCTTTCTATAGTACTTAGCTTCACTTAGACAATCTATTAGGTCTTCAATCCTAGGGATAGGGAATCTATACCTAATGCTTACCCTATTTATGGACTTTGAATCAGTACAAAACCTCCCAGTTCCTCCTTTCTTAGGTACTAGTATAGTGGGTATGACACATGGACTAATGTTTTATCTAATAGTACCTTGGCTTAGGAGTTCTTGTATTTGTCTAGTAATTTCCTCTTTTTGTTGAGGGGTCATCTTGTAAGCTACTTTATTGGGAAGGGTAGCTCCTGGTATGAGGTCTATCCTATTACTTATAGCTATTTTAGGGGGTAATGTTGATGGTTGTCCATTACTTACTATTCCTTCCTAAGTTTGCAACATGCTTTGTATCACCTTAGGTAACTCTAGCTTCTTGGTTGTTTTATCTTCATCTAATTCTCTTAGCCTTAACACTAATGCAAAACCAACTCCTCTTTTTTCCAAGGCTTCTAGGAACTCCTTTTCACCAACCATGAGCACATTAGGACCTTTTATCTTCACCTCCACATCCTCTAACACTGACTAAAATTTGAAATTCACATTATCCTTCTTGAAATTATAGGATTCTTCATTCCATTATGAATAGCTTGGTGGTCAAATTGCCATGGTCTACCTAGAAGAAAGTGGCATGCATCCATAGGTAACACATCACACAATAACTTCTCCTTATAAGTTCCAATTCAAAACTCCACCCAAGCCTGTGCTTTTACCAAAACATGTTGGCCTTTATTGAGCCATATTAACTTGTAAGGACTAGTGTGGGGTACTCTTGGCATGTTTAACTTACTGACTACTTCCTTTGACATAATATTATTAGTAGAACCTAAGTCAATGATGACTCTAAACACTTTTCCCATCATGTCAAATTTTATTCTAAATAGAGACCTTCTTTGGCTTGGCTCTTCTTTAACTAGCTCTTTGATCAATATTCTGCTCACCATGAGGTTCTCACCTTCATTTGATGTTAGTGGTACCTCGGGGTGACTAACTATTGCATTTTTCTCCTCATGAACCAAATTAGTTCTCTTATCACCTCCTTTAGAAGTACTATCCTTCTATGGACACCTATAGTTGGGATGCCCATTTCATTACAATGATAGTATTTCATATGGAAAAATAATTACCTCTTCCTTGTCCACCACTCCTTCCTCTAAAGTTAGAGCTCTTTCCTCCACTCCTCTACTAAAGCTTTCCTCTTGCTAGTCAGTGTATTTAACTTCTCCTTATGTCCTTGGCTTTGAATTTCTTCCATCATAACCACTTCTTTTTCCTCTACTATATTTTTCTCTTCCTCTACCTCTTAAGGTACTTGAATCTTGTTTCTTTCTCAACTTCTCCTATACCTTGACAATAATTTGAACATTTTTGTATGATGTCAGGAGTCAAAAGACTCATCTCATATTGAATTTTCCACTTGATCCCATTGAGGTATATTTACACCTTTACCTTCTCATCCTCTACAACTCGAGATCTCATACAAAGCTTTTGGAACTCCTTAATATATGAGTTCACATCCAAGTCTTTTTTCCTAAGACTTTTTCTCTTCTTATGAAGTTAGATTTCATAATCCTCTGGCACATATGTCTCTCTAATTTTATCCATCATTTCCTTCAATGTAGAGATTGGGCTCTTACCTTCTTTCTCCCTCTCATCTTGGAGAAACTTCCACTAGGTAAGTGCAGGACCCCTTAGTATAGCCTTTTCTACCTTCACCTTTTGAGAATCTATGATTCCATCATACTCAAAATGGTTCTCTAGTCCCTATCTAATCTAGGACTATCTTAGGTTCTATCTTCCCTCTAAAGAGATGAATGCCTTCAAATTCTTTGAAAATCAAGGCTTTCAATACCTTAAAGAATGGTTCTTCAGCCAACACTGAGTTTGGTTTAGGGATGTCATCCTCCATAGGGATCTCTTTATTCATTCCCTATATTTTATCATTACCTTCTTCAGCCCTTACATCTACTTCATCGACCCTTTTCTCCAATTGATTCAATATTTCCTAGATTATTCTATTCTCCTCCTTTTGTTCTTCCACCTTCCTGGTTAACTCAACATTAGTCGCCGTTGTCACAAGCCTAATCAAAATAGGCATTGATACCAATATGGTGTATTTTCTTCTAGGTGTAATTGCAAACAATCTAAGAAGACCTAGCTTTTTTTCTTCAAGTTTCTTAATCTCCTATAGGATCTAAATTGCTTAGATGATTAACTAACACCTTATCTAACTCTTCTCTAATATTATAACTCTGTGTGCTACACCTTGAAGGAAAAATACCCTGTTGTTTCTTCAATGCTTTCTCCTACACATAGAAGGCTCTAAGTGCCATCTCCGCACAAATATTCAAACTCATTGCAAGTGTGCTAAACATATTGAAAAAATTCCATATGTTTCCATTTGGATCCATCTTGAAGGATCTCCAAGCCCTTTTCTGTCAAGTTCAAGACTTAATCTTTAGGAGGCCTAGTTAGGCCTAATTCCTATTAGCCCTTAGTAGGGACTTTTTCCACTTTCCTACCAAAAATTCCCAAAAAAATTGAAAAAATAATCCCACACTTCAATACCCTTTTGGATTTTATGAAGGATTCTAAATGTTTTAGACTCCTAGGTCATTTGTACATAGGATTCCTACTATCTAGGTCAAATAGGGCTAAAAGGCCTAATTTATAGGAACTTACTAGTTTCTTGTTCAAAACTAAATCAAATGGATTGATAGTATCTCAATAATTATAGACTATAAAGATATTTTCATATCACACCTAGAACTATACTTGTTCTGTACTATGCTTCAATCCCCTACATTAAATCATCAACTGTTCATTGTCAAACCACTAACAGAGTAGTCAAAGCTAGCCTAGGGTTTGATCTTAAAAATAGAAATCCAAATCTTCATGAATCCTAACTATAAATATATATAGACCAATGGTTCCCCTAGAAAATTCATCTACTCTTAGGAAGATCCTATGGATAGATTTCATGGGGGAGCCATGGAAAGATAAACTGGTCAGAATAGGACTAGGAAACCCTCTAAAACTAAAACAATTTATTCAAGGAACTAAATCAAATCTAATCTACTTTATTATTGAATTAAAAAATATTGAAAAAAATCCTATAAACACAAATCTAACACTATATCAAGGCATTCAATCCATTAGATCAGATTGTGACATTCAAAATCTCGGTAAATACACATAACTAGAATTATAGAGCTCTTTTGTTATTCAAAAACTTAGTTAAAATACCCTTTACCTTCAAATTTAAGCCTAAGTGAGTCTTGGAGGTCATTCTCCATGTTTTTATGCCTTGTTATTTGATCTCCTGCTCCTATCTTTTAGCGTATGTAATGTTGTCAAGTTGCCTGAAGCATTTTCAATAAATTTCCAATGTTGTCATGATAACTTTTGGCATCTTTTGCATTTATTTTCCTAGATAGAATCTAGGGTCTATAAGCCATGTAGCTAGAATAACTAACTACATAAATGACCTTAAATCATCTTCTCAAAATCTCTCATGTGTTTAGGACAAATTAACAACTCAAATCCAAACTTTAAGCTCCTTAGGATAAGTTATCAAAAACAACTAGCAATGATTAATTGGTGATCTTAGTTCTAAAACTAACTCACCTAGTCCACATCTTGCAAGACCTTCTAAGGTACAAATAAAATACACAACTTCTCTAACTTTGATAAAGTCAGATACAAGACAAAATGATAAAGGAATTGGAGGCTAGCCTAGGTGCTCCTGCACCATAGTCTTCCTAATATGATAGGTTTATTCATCAAGTATTTAATAGTTGAATTGTTAGCATGAAAAAATATCTCATTAAAAATAATATAATATAATATAATTAAATTAAGTTTCTTGAGAGTTTTTACTAATGAAATAATGACATTTTCTACCACTCCTTTTAGTTCGAGCACTACCCCTATAATATAGTTGAAGGCATCAATGTGAATATGAAATGACAATCTCTGATTAAGGCCACTCAATATTGGTGTTGTTGTAAGAACCTCTTTAAGCTACATGAAAGATTTAATGCAATCAAAGTGCCAAGACAAGTCAAACTCCTTTTTCAATAAGTTGTAGAGAGGTGTGGTAATTTGATTGAAATATTTGATAAACCTTCTATAATAACCAACATTCCCTAGAAATATTCTCGTGTCCTTTTCTTCTCAAGAGTAGGTAAAGTACCGATTACTTCAATTTTTGTTGGATACATTTGAATGCTTTGTGATGAGAAAAAGTGACCCAAGACAACACCTTCCTCCATCATCACAAAAAAATTCACTATTGAGAGAAATATTGTGCTCTTGGCATATTTTGAGTACCCTTTCAAAATTCATTTAAACCTATTCACAAGTGGTCCCATAGGAAAAATAATCATCCATGTATATTTTCATGCATTCAACAAATTTGTTAGAAAAAGTATTGATAATAGCTCTTTGGAATGTAGCTTGATCATTACATAATCCAAAAGGTAACACTAAGTGTGCAAAGGTTCCCCATGAGCATGTGAAAGTGGTTTTCCTCTAGTCTTCTAGAGCTATTTGGATCTAATTATAGCCACCAAAATCATCTAGGAAAGAGAAATACATTTTGCTAGCTAAATTATCAATGACTTGGTTAATTAATGGCAATTAAAAATGGTCCTTTTTTGTGGCTAAATTTAGTTATCTACAATCTACACAAACTCTCCATTTTCTACCTTTCTTTGGTACAATGATTAGTGGGGAAACCCACTGACTATTAGAGATTGGGTAGATAGAATGAGCATTTCACAGTTTCTTCTATAATTTAGTCTTGACTATGTCTCTTAAGACAAGATTAACCCTTCTCTGAGGTTTTCGCATAGACTTATATTCTAGGAAAATATAAATCCCATGATTTCAAAGCTTAGGATAAATTCCCTTCATGTATGTGTTATCCCAAGAAAATTTGTGTGGATTCTCTTGTAACAACTTTAATATACTTTCTTGATATGTAGTGGACAAAGCATTACTAATATTCGGTTATATTCTTGAACTCACATCAACCCTACTTAATTTTTCCATAATGTATATTTTAGAAATTAGAATTTAATGCATCTCATTTGAAATTAATGAATCATGGAATTGGGAAAACTCTGAATATTGAGGTGCTTTTGGAGGTGGTAGAATAATTTCCAAGGTATAGTCCTGTTGTGAACATAACCAAGAACTAACTCCATATTCATTTGTGAAAATTGATGAGATAACTTAATCATCTTCTTGGGGATGAAAAGTGGATCTTTTTTTATCATCATAAGCTACTAGAGTAAATCAATTTCTAGTTCCTCATCTCCCAAATCAAGGCACGATGCTTGATCATCTTGCAACAAAGGGTGAGTAGGGGAGTATAGGGTCAAGTTCTTAGTATGTATCCCATTAGATATTGTCATCTTTCCAAACCTACAAGCTATATAAGAATTTTTTGTAGCTAACCACAATCTCCCTAAAATGAGAGGATACCTACCCATATTGGCCTTTGGGGAAAGTACAAAAAAGTCTACTGGATATTCCCAAGAATTTAGTGAAACTATTACATCATCTATCATTCCATCTAGTTTAAAAGTAGAACTATCGGTGAGTTGCAAAATGGTTGGTGTTTCTCTAGGGCCAATGATGTGCAAGTGAGATAAGAATTCTCTTTTCATTACATTAATAGATGCACCTAAATCAAATAGGTCTTTCTATACATGAATTCCATGAATAATGATAATAGCTATATGAATCCATGGGTTATAATGTTTAGGTACTATAAACTTTTGTAACAGAAGGACTAACAATTGTGCAACAACATGGATTGTTTTAGGATCTTTCCTTTTTCTCCCTAGTTATTTTAAGTAAGCTTACTTATTTGATTTATTACAAATATGAACTTTTTTTTATAGCATCTAGTAATGGTATCTTTACAGTAATTTGCTTTAGCTAGTTAAGAAAATCTATCACACATTGGTTTTGTATAGGCAAAGTTGGCTCCTCAAGTCTTTGAGGAAATGATGTATCTTTTGGTATAGGAGAAACTTGTTGGGAGAAAAAATCCTCCTTTTCAGTAGGTCTTAAACCTCTATAATTATAGGACCTTGAGGTGAGACAATGACGTAAGGAGGGAGAGAACAACTAGGGCCAAAGGCACACCCAAAAATCCAAACCAACCTTGCAAAATAAACACAACAAAGAAAACACACAAAGAGAACAACACCACAAAGAGAGAACAAGATACTTTTATTGATTCATCAAATGATCAACATACATGCCTAGTTGTAAAGCCTTTTGGGTTATAGCCAAATAAAAAATACATTCTAGATCAAAGATGCAACTTCAAATTCACACTTCTAGACACATATGCAACAAACTTTGTAACCTTCTAGTTTTTCCCTAAATCTAAGCCTAAACACCCTATTTATATTTGCTAAAATGGCTTAAAGAACATTATAGAACATTACAAAATAGAAAGGCTAACCCAAAGATGGTTTGCCCACATACCAAGATAACATTTTATCATAAAAATTGTGATCAAAATTAATCCCTCAAGTTAGCTCGCATCAGAAATGTAGAAAATACATTCAAAATGCTGACAGTCAACATAAATAGGAACACACAACACATGAAGGATCACTCAACATATGAAGGATTACTTGGCACATGAAGGATAACTTGACACACACTATGGAACTTAGCACATACTACAGAGTGAGATGGGATAACACGCTAACTCGAGAATTAACATGATGTGGGATAACTTCAATTCAACAATAACTATAACTTGGCAACAACTAATAGAATGAACACAAATGAGCATGGTAACATGTCAACACAAGATACTACTACATCAGATAACTAGGGTAGAAATAAATTATTCTCTTGAATCATTGAGATGTCACAACCTAAGTTGAATCACACTTAGATTGAGAAATCCATGTAGCATCTTCAACTAGTCTATTTTTCCATTTCACCAAATATTCATAGTATTATTTTCCTCTTGTGCCTTTACCAAATCTCTAATCCACTATCTTTTTAACCTCTTAAATTTTCTTCTTAGGATGATCATTAGGTACAACAACTTCATCATCTGACTCATGATACTTATATAGATCAACAACATTGAATATAGGAGATATATCCATGTCATCAAGTAACTCAACTTCATAAGCATTTACACTATCAAACCTCTTCATATTTATCTTAGTATATGTTCCAACTAAAAATATTCCTTTCTTGAAATGAACCACACCTCATCACCAACTTCAAAAATATGATGTCTTCTAGACTTATCAACATTCTCCTTGTACTGTTTATTACTTTTTTCCAACTTCAGCTTCACTTCCTTGTGCAAAGACTGCATAAAATTTGAAAATTCTTCTCCTATAGCACTTTACTTCTCTCTGCTAGCAACATCCCTTAAATCTGATACTACTCTAGGCTTCATTCTAGTAAAAATCTCAAAATGTGTCTTCCCTATACTCCTATAAATAGAATTCTATATGCAAACTCAGCTTGTGCCAATACCATCTTCCAATTATGTGTTTCATCTCCAACTAAACATCTTAGCAAATTACCCAAGCTTCTATTCAAAACCTCTAACCATCCATCAATCTATAGATGGTATGTAGAACAAAACTTCAGTTTAGTACCCATATTATTTAACAAAGTTCTCCAAAAATAACCAACAAACTTACTATCTCTATCAAAAATAATACTTCCTGGTAATCCATGCAATCTAAAAATCTCTTTGAATAAAATTTTAGCAACATTCTCAACATTTGATGTCTTCTTAAATGGTATAAAATGAACCATTTTAGAAAATCTATCCACAACAACAAATATAGAATCATACCCCTTTGCTATTTTAGGAAATCCAAGAACAAAATCCATAATACTATCACTCCAAGGTTTCTCTAGAATAAAAATAGGTGTATACAATCTAGTATTTTGACTTATTAAATTTGCAACTTGACAAACTCCACAACTCCTTACAAATTCATGAACATCGTTATAAATCTATGGCCAATTATACTTCTCTTTCAGCAAACTCAATGTCCTATCAATTCCAAAATGTCTAGCCAATCTACCACTATGCTTTTCCTTAATCAAATTCACTCTCATAGAACTTCTAGGGATACACAACTGGATACCCTTCAACAACATACCTTCTTGACTTCATAGAGCTCCTATTTCACTAACATTTGCATCACATTCAACTTGAAATAACTTATTGAAATCAGTAAAAGCCAATGCAAGTAACTCAACACTATTTTGTTTTAATGTCTCAAAACTCTTATCAGCTCCATGTGTACACTTGAATTCCTTTTTATCTTCTCTCATTATCCAAGTCATGACATTACAAAAAATACTAAAATTCTTTATGAACTTCCTATAAAAACTAACCAAACCATGAAATAATCTTACCTCACCCACATTCTTAGGTGTAGGCCATTCTAAAATTGCTTTAACCTTCTTAGGATCCATTCTCAAACCATCAACTAAAATCATGAATCCCAAATACACAATCTCTTCTTGCATAAAAGAACACTTTTTTAGATTAATCATCAACTTTTCCTCTTTCAATCTCTACAATACTTGCCTAGGATGCTCAAGATGTTCTTCCTTAGTCTTACTAAATATCATAATATCATCCAAATAAAAAATCACAAAATCACCCAAGAATCTCTTCAAAATTTAATTCATCAACCTCATGAAAGTACTAGGTGCATTAGTTAAACCAAAAGGCATAATCAACCATTCATACAAACCACCTTTTGTCTTGAAAGGAATTAGTACACATCCTCCATTCTCTATTCTTTTTAGGTGATAATACAACAAATACAACACATGGACTCAAACTTTCTCTGATTAATTCCTTCTACATAAACTTGAATGCACTTGTCTATTAAGTTCTTCATTCTTTGTAGGCATCAATCTATATGGTTCTTTGTTCATAAAACTAGTTCCAAGAATCAAATCCATACAATGACTTATACTTCTTACTACTAGTAAACCATTAGGAATATCCTAAAGAAAAATCTCATTATACTCATTTAACAATTCTATAATTTCTTATAGTACTTGGTCAATATCACTAGTTTTTGTTGTCACTCAGTCATTACCAACTTCTACTATCACTCGGCCATTAATACCCAGACTTGGTCCTCTAGGAATTGGAGAAAAATAGACTTGATTCTTCTTCACTTATTTTTCAAATTGCTTTCCACTAACCATGTAAACTTCAATAGTAGTACACTTAACCTCATATGGACTTTCAATGAAAGGCAACAATATTTACTTCTTCATATTCACACAAAGAGTATATTGATTCAATCTTCCATCATGTACAACGTATCTATCATATTTCCAAGGTCTACCAAACAAAATATGACAACAATCCATATGCATAATATCGTACAATACTTCATCAAAGTAATATCTAATCTTGAACTTCACAATGTGTTGCTCACTTACCAATATCTTATACTCATCTTTGATCCATGAAACATGATAGGTTTTGGGATGCTTCAGCCTTTGCAACTGTAACTTTGTAACCAACTCTTTAGATGCCAAATTTTTAGATTTTCCACTATCAATGATCCCCTTGCAACATTTTCCAGCCATCTTATATCTAGTCTTGAAAAGGCTTCTTAAAATAGGTTCCTCATGACTTCCCTTATTACATTAGGTTCTTCTCACCACAAAATTTTGTCCACTCAATGAACCCTCAATGTCTCCTTGAATCACAATATTTTTATTATGTTGTCCACTTTCAAAGGATCTACATTGAAATGATCTATATCCTTCTTTACCACATCTAAAAAAATTACCATGAAATCCACCTCTAGAATAGGAATTACCTCTTCCTTGGTAAGAACTAGAACCTCCTCAATATGAACTACCACATTTCCACTTGGTCCCCTTTTTTTTATTATTCTTATTTTCATATTTTCCTTTATCATATATAGAACTATCCGATCTACCACTTTCACTCTACCTCTACCTCTCTAGAATCTACCATCTTTACTTCTTAGTCTTTGTTCATGCTTCTTTTTCAAGATCTACTTAGCTTCCAAGGCATATTGATATGCTTCCTATACACTTTCCAATTTCACAAATCTTATTTAATCCTAGATTCTAGATCTAAATCCATTTAGATATCTTACAATTTTCTCAACTGTTGGATACAATTGATTAATTGTGTGTTGTTTTTGATGTTACACAAATATCATAATCATTATCACTTAGTATATGTCGAGCTCACTTGGGCAGTGAAGATAGTTTTCTATGTTTACCGAACACTCCTATGTTTTCCTAGTTCAAAAGGTAGTGTCTATCGAGTTCACTTAGGCATCAAAGGAAATGATGAAAAGAAAAGTGAGTGTTAACTGAGATCGCTTGGTTAATGAAAGAAAATTGGATGGAACTAGTGTTTATTGAGCTCATTTAGTTGCTAAAGGACTTTCATGAGTTTGCAAGATTAACCAAGCTTCTATTGGTTAACAAAGGAAATCATTTATGAGTTAGCTTTTACTAAGCTAGGTCAGATAATGAAGATTTTTTTTGGTATATTAAGCTTAATTGATTTGTCTATTGATTCCAACCAATTAAGATGATGAATATTAATTATTCTAAGTTGTATTTAAGCTGACTTGACAAAGTGTAAGATATAAGTTCAAAAATTTGAATTCAAATGCTCACCCCGCCTAATGGCTAGTTCCCAGATTTAACATTATTTAATTGCTTGGGAAATAGAAAAAATTAAATGATTAAAACCTTAGTGTATTTCCCATTTTTTCTTCCTGGGCCTACAACTTTCCACATTGTCAGATCTCGTGCAGATCTACGGTGGGTGCTTTCCTATATTTTGAAAATTCATGATCTTTAAACAATGTGGGCAAGCTTCCTGGTGACACACATCCAAATGATGTCACAATGGATATCCATAGAGATTTAGAAGGCACAGGTTTTGATCACTGTCAGATCTTTATAGATCCACATTTGGCACATGCCCACAAGATGGAGTTACGAAGAAAATAAACAATGCAAGCATGCCCCTCTATGACACATGTCCCATGGCATCCCCATTCTCAGTTTTGCCTTCTACTGTTCGATATGATTTGATCCATGGCTGGTACATGCCCACAAGGTGAAGATGCAAGGATTTTAAGTATTGTGAGTATGTTCCCTTACGATGCATGGTTGGTGTGATGTTGTAGGCCTACCTTTCTTGTAGAGTGATGTGCAAAGAATTCTCATTGTCTGATACGAATAGATCTACAGATGAGGCTTCCCTGCAATATCAAGATGTGAGTACTTTAAATACTGCAGGAAAGCACATCATTTCCATGTGTCCTTGTGGGGTTGGGTCTATTCCACATGTTGTAGGGCAATGCTAGTTGTGTGCCAGGGTGATGCCAGATGGGGCCAGGTCAAGTGGAGTCAACTGCCAAGTGTTTCATGGGCCCAAGAATTTTGAGAGGATAGGTGTAGTATATGGAGAATCTTCATGGTCGCTAATCTTTCAGAGATCAACAATTGGCACTTTCTCACAATATGAAGGTGCAAGGAAGTTAAACCTTGTGGGGAAGCACCTAAGTGACATGTGTCTTTGCAGGCCTGACTAGGGTATCAATAGTGAAGGCAATGCATTTAAGGCTAGCAACCATGGTTCCCTATGGAAATCATGGTTAGGTGGTGCAGTTAGTAAAGAGAGAAATGGTCAAATTCAAGAAGAATTTGCAAGGTGGAAAAAAGATAAAAGACCGTTGGTCCCCGTGGCTCATCTCGTTGCCAGGATCTAGTTGACTACTTGACCTTGCTGATTCACAAGCCACAAACAGGGGAAAATCGAGGTTTTTGCATAATTAGATCCCTATGATCAATGCCAACCACCCTTGAATGAATGATGAACATGAGAAAACACTCCACCATCTTCCTGGTCAGAGTGATTTAATGGAAGCATTTCTATATTCTCGAGGCCTTGTTCCAACCAAGATTAGATATCGTTGCATCTGGATCTATACCTAGATTAGATTTGCTCCATGATTGTTATTTGTAGGACTTCAATGCAGTGGTTGTAGAGTAATTATAGTTAGAGGACATCTCATTTATGCTTGAACTATAAAGGCAATTTTTGTAGATTTTGTTCGGGTGGACCTTTCTTTATTTTCTCTATTATTGCTCTACAAATTTTAAGTGTAAATTCCCCTATGCCTCTGAACTATATGACATTTTTCCTTATCTCCTTCAGCCATTAATGTGAAAGTGCAAGAACTATTTTCCTCTCATTGGTATTTCGTAGATATCTATAACCTACATGACTGTATCTCTTTTGGCCTATGAATGATATATAAGTGAATCTCTCTTTCCTTGTGTCATTCATTCTAGTTTTCTTATTTGCATGTGGTTGCTAGGTTAAAACAAGCCCGAATGTGTATATCCTTAGTTTCATTCTAGTTCTATAGTGCATGTATGGGCAGAGATTGGTCTAAACACTCTATTTTGGTGCATCACCTCCCTAGATTAGAATAGGTAGATTCACTTTCTTGCATCTCCTTCCCCTTTTTTCCTTCCAAGACTAGGTAGGTGCACCCTAATAGTAAGAGGAAGCCGACCTTCTCTGGAGACTCAACCTCATAGCTCAAGTCCCACAACTTGGAGGTTGTTTCCATGTTCACTAGGTTGTCCTCATGCATAGGCTTTGGACAAGGGTGCAAACCTCAATGAAAATAGTTTTTGGCATGCCCGACAGGACTTATATCAAAAGATTTTAAGTCTACTGGTGTCAGAAGGAAGATTTTAAGATCAATACTGAAGAGATAGTAATTGCTTTGGTGTTTAAGCCTTCGAGAGGTTCATTCTTCAAAGTACTTGGTGACTCTAAGCTTCAAACACATCTGGTTCTAGACCAAAGTTGTAGATTTCATGCCCAAGGAAAAAATAAGGGCATCTTCTAGAGGTAATTTTTAGTACCAAGAGCTTTCACTTTCAATTTCTAGAAGAAGGAGGACTAGAGTATTCCTATCACTAGTTAGGAGTGCAATACTAACAAATACCCCTGCAAGATCTATCTCTACTCCTCCTACTGTTAGATCTCAGCCTAGATTGTCATCAACACATATTAATAGATCACTTGTCTATATGGTGTTCCCTAGAGCCCATACTTTTTCCACCTTTAATGGTGGAAGTTCTCTTTTATTGGCCCAAAGGCATGACATACCAGTAGCTGCACTCAAAAGTATACCAGAATTTACTAGTGAAACCTCCATTTCACCCTCAGAGCACATCCAAGAGGTTGCAAATGTTTGTAATATCCATGGTATTATAGAAGATGATGTTGCAGTTAGATTTCTAGCCTCATCCCTATAAGGAAAAGTGCTACAATGGTATAGAAGTTTGGCTTGTGGTTCTATAATAGATTGGGATGGATTAGGAGTAGGACTATGCAAGAATTTTGAGGAAAAAAGTGATCATTTGTCACTTTTAGAGTAGTTGACTACCATAAAAAGAGCCCCCCATGAATGTATGACTGATTTCAACTATAGATTTCAAAAGACATGGGATAGAATACCTATTTCGGTGAAGCCTATCCATGGTAATTCCTTCTTGCATTACCTTACAGCCTTTAATAGTGACACTGCCACTACAATCCAAAGTATGGGAGGAGATACCTTGCCTAACACTTATGACATAGAAATAAGGATAGAAAATATATTGATACAAGGAGGTAAGTTAGCTCCAAGGCCTCCTATGCCCTTTTTCCTTGATGTCACAAACCATCAACCAGCAATGGCTCCTCTTCCCATAACTTCCACATCACAATCCCTTACCCCACCCCCTCAAGCTTCTACATCTCCAAATGGAATAGATGAGGTTAAGGAGATGATGCAATCTATGATGCTAAACATAGATAAGAGATTGCAGGGCCAAGAGAAGAAGCTATAGGACAACTTCTCTGTGATGCATAAAATGAGCAATAAGGTGGTGACTTTAGAAAGAAAAGCTCAAGGTAATAAAGCTTATCAGTTACAAGGTCAAACTGTAAATAGTGGTAGGCCTCCAAATCAGAATCATGAGAATAATTTTTTTGACCAGAATAGACAAAATAGTCTTGCTTCAACTTCAAATGCAAGTCTAAGTAGGGCCACAGTCCCTCAAAACAACATGGTTCAAGATCAAGACTTTTGTCCCTCTTGCAATTACTCCTATGCTCATTGCATGTGTTAGAAGGCTAAATATTATTTGGCTTTGACCATCTAAGAGCCCATAGCAGGACAATCATACAAGGAGGACCAATTTAAGGAGGCCTCATATATGCAGGGACAAGGCGATTACTCCTTTATGAATCATCAGATGGAGGAACATTGTAATGTAAACTAGGATTCCATTGCTCACAACACTAGGAGCAAAAGAAGAGCTATTGAAGATGCTGCCCTTCCTCCTCCTCATCAGGCCTTAACTTCAAATGCAACACCTCATGAGCAATCAGCAGTAGATGATCAATCAAATGTCTTCCAGTAGCAAAGCAAAAATAATGTCAGAAAGAATGTGAATGATCCTCTGGTAGTTCCATCTCAACCTGCTACAAGGACAGCTCCCAAGGCTTCTACCAAAGTGCCCTCTACTCCATTCAGTGTGGTAGAATAGATGAAGAAGACACATGTGAATATTTCCATGTGGGATGCTGTTGCTACTATACCCATGCAGAAGATGTTGCTGTAGCAAGAATTGGAAAGTATTGAACCAAAGGATTAGCCACCAAACATGGAAAGTACAACAAGCCTAGTATAACCATCAGATATGGCAGAAACAAGAAAACAGGTTAGACCTCCCCTATTCTATGTTTTTCTAATTATAGGGGATAAACTAGTCCACAATTGTATGATTGATTCAAGGGCTAGTAGTTTAGTGATGCCTAGGTGTGTTGCCAATGCTTTGGAAATGAAATATAAGCCCATTGTTAAGGATGTATTACAGTTGGATGGTAGTACTATTAAGACTATAGGGATCCTTAGAAATGTAGAGATGGCCCTACATGCATGCCCTGGTTGTACTGTAACTCAAGATATATCAGTGGTTGAAGTCAAGCCACATTTTATCATTTGTCTGTCAAGGGACTTCACTACCCAAATAGGTGGTTACATATCTTTTGATTGGTCATATATGTTTTTTAGAACAAGATATGGGGCCAAAGCTTCAATCAGAGCAGAGCCTTTAGCCCTTCATCATATCAAACCCTACACCCCTAATCTCATCAACATGAATTTTACTATCCTAGAAGTGGATGAGAATGACATATTGAATGAGCCTACCACACCCCTAGCACAAGTACCCGATTTCCTCTTAGATGAATGGGCTGATGCATATCAATTTGATTCTACATCAGAAACTCTTGAGACAGGCCTTAGTACATATTTCATAGTGGAGAAGAATTCTTTAGTTCCCAATCTTGTGGAGACTAAAGAAGATGTAAGTGGGATATGGAGTATGTACTTTGATGGATCAAGGAATAAGAATGGATCAAGAGCTAGTGTGATGTTGATTTCTCCTGCACAAATAAGGTACTACTTCTCCTTTAGGCTCCAATTTAGTTGCACTAATAATGTAGCCAAGTATGAATCCTTGATTCAAGGTCTCCTACTTGCTTAAAAAAGAGGAATCCAAGCTTTAAGAATATATGGAGATAGTGAGTTGGTGGTGAATCAAGTGAGAAATTCGAATATCACAAAAAATGGTTTGCTCAAGTCTTATAAACATAGAGTATGGGATTTTCTTGAAGGTTTCAATGCATTTAACATCCAAAGCACCCCTAGAAGAGAAAATAAATATGTTGATAGACTTTCAGCAATAGGTGTATCTTATGATGTGCTAGGGAATCTCGAGGGGAGGAAGGAGCAACAAATTAGAGTGGTAGTAAGGCCTACCATCCCTGAAAATAACACCCATTGGCAAGTGTTTGAGTCTGATGAGAAAATTGTGAGCTTCTTGTAGAATGAGGCAAAATTTTTAGAGAGAAATCAGTCGAGACTACAGGATTAGTATGGTGACCAAATCATTAATCGTAGCTCCAAAAAGTTTCCTAAAGGTCTCATTACTCTAGAGAGTGTTTTTAATCCTGATTATCAAGCAAGAGGTAGAGTCATGAACCTAGTTGTTGATGAGGATGACTATACTCCAGTCATGGTTGTTGATGGAAAGTCCTTAAACATGGGGAAGGTATGTTCTGAAATTGAACATGAAAATTTTATTCATCTATGTCAAGAATTTAATGATGTATTTGCTTGGACATATGATGACTTAAAGGGCTTTGACCCAAGGTTGTTTTAGAATACCATAGATTTAATTGATGATGTAAAACTAGTAAGACAAAGACAAAGACCAGTGAATCCTAAAATTGAATCCTTAATGAGAAAGGAGCTATCCAAATTGATTGAGGCCAATATAATTTTCCCTATCAAGCACTCATCATGGGTAGCAAACCTTGTCCCTGTTAGGAAGAAGAATGGAGAAATTAGATTGTGTGTGGACTTTAGGGACCTTAACCGAGCTTCCCTTAAAGATCACCATCTTCTTCCTTCCATGGAGAAAATTTTATCCAAGGTCAATGGTTCAGGGAGATTTTCATTTCTTGATGGGTTCTCTAGTTATAATCAAGTTATGGTCAAGGAGTCTGATAGATACACGGCTGCATTCACTACCAATTGGAGTACCTATGATTATTGTAAAATTCCATTTGGACTAACTAATGTAGGTACCACATTCCAAAAGGCAATGGAAATGGCTTTCAAGAATATGATTGAAATATTTGTGTTAGTTTACCTTGATGATATCATAGTATATTCAAAGAAAGTAGAAGATCATTTTGATCATCTCAGGCAGGTATTCTTAAGATGTAGAGAGTTTGGGGTATCTCTTAACCCAAGCAAGTGTGTCTTTGCTACCAATCAAGGAAAATTATTAGGAAACATCGTATCTAAAGATGGCTTAACCATTGATCTAGAGAGAACAAAAGCAATACTTGCCCTTCCCCTTCCTAAACATAAGAAAGGGCTGCAAAGTTTCCTTGGTAGGATAAATTTTGTGAGAAGATTTATCCTTGATCTTGCTACCATGGTGACACCCCTTACAACTATGCTCAAGAAAAGTATGGTCTTTTCATGGAGCAAAGAAGGGAGAGAAATTTTTGAAGAGATCAAGGCATCCATAGCATTAGCCCCTACTCTCATTAACCCAAAATTTGAGAAGAATTTCATTCTCTATACCCTAGGTGGTGAGTCAAGTATCTCTGTTGTCTTGACTCAAGAAAATGACAAGAATGAAGAGCATCCCATAGCCTTCTTTAGTGAAGGGCTCAAGGAGTATGAAGATAAGTATAGCTATGTTGAGAAGCAAGCCCTTGCAGTTATCAGAGCTTTGAAGAAATTCAAACACCTCTTGTCTCATAATAAGATTCATTTGTTAGTACCTCATGCCAGCATGAAGGATTTCCTTTTGAGTAAAGATATTAGTGAGAAAAGAGCTGGTTGGATTAAAAAAGTGATGGAATATGATGTTAACATCTAGGTCACCAAGCTGGTAAGAGGGAAAGGATTATGTAAGCAAATGTTATTACCTCAAGAATCAGATGAGGAAGTTTCCATGGTATTAACAAAAGAACAAGAAGCAATAAATGATGGCCCAAGGAATTGGGTGGATGACATGAAGAATTTCTTATTAGGGAATGGATACCCTTAAGGATTAGATAAAGCTAAAAGGAGACAGTATAGATTACAGTCAATTCCTTATGTCATAGTTGATGGTATCATTTTTAGGGGAGATTTTAATGGAGCCCTCTTAAGATGCATTGACATAGACCAAGCTGAAAGAATGATCAAGGAACTTCATGATGGTCTCGATGGTGGCCACTTCTTAGCTAGAACAACTATAATGAAGATCATGAGGGCTAGTTACTTTTGGCCATCCTTGTTCCATGATTGTCATAGGTATGAGAGGAAGTGTGGAAAATGTGCCTTCTTCTTTGGAAAATACAAGCTTGCAACTCTTCCTCTTCATCCCATTTACGTGGACCAACCTTTTTCTCAGTGGGGATTGGATTTCATAGCTGGCCCTATCAATCCTCCTTCTAGTTCTGGTCACAAGTGGATTTTAGCTGCTACAGATTACTTCACTAGATGGATAGAGGTAGTTTCATTGAAGGATGCCACAAAATCTTCAATTGTCGAGTTTATTGATGGAATTGTGACCAGTTTTGGTGCCCCTTCAACTATTATTTTAGATAATGCAGTGTCTTTTGTAGGAGCTTAGATTTGTGCATGGCCAGTTGACCACAACATTTACTTGAGCACATCATCAAACTACTATCCTCAAGGTAATGGCTTGGCTGAGTTATCCAACAAGAACCTAATCAGAATTATCAAAAGGACAACAGAGGATAACCAGAGGTGTTTCCATAAAAAGTCAAGGATAGCTCTGTGGGCTGACAGGATAACACCTAAGAGATCGATAGGGAATTCTCCATTTGTGTTAGTATATGGTAGAGAAGCAAGACTTTCAATCTCATTGGAGTTCCTAGCCCTAGAATTAGCTCATGAGTTGGAGCTAGGTTAAAATGATGCCATGACAGTAAGGATGGCAGAATTGATGGAGCTGGAAGAAAGAAGAAATTAGGCCATGCAGACCCTGGAGACACATCAACAGTAGGTGAAAAGAAACTTTGATAAAAAGGGCTAGGGTTAGAACCTTTAGGGAAGGTGACTTGGTCTCGAAATGGGATGTAGACATGGCAAAACCATTAAGGCACTCAAAATTTGATGCACTATGGAGTCGTCCCTATCTGATTGTAAGTTGCAAGTAGGTCAATGCTTTTTAGTTAAGCAAGCCTAGTGGTGAAATTTTTACCATCCCAATTAATGGGATCTACCTCAAGCCATGTTTCTAATGAGGCTTGAATTTTCCTATACATAGGTAGTGTAGTTTCCTTTCAGTTGTTTTCTAGCTTTCCAAGAAGTGCATAAGAACATGTATTTTGTAGAAGGTTTTCCAGATTTCCAATATTTTTTTGTTGCAGAGGTAAGGTTAGGGTTTCTCAATGCACTAATCCACATCTTTCATGACCCTGTAACCTAATGGATGTTTCAAGCCATTTTTCCTATGCGTAGCAAGCTTGCATCCCCTCTGAGTCACCAAAAATGTTGCCTATTTTTACCCCTCGGCCAAAAATCTAAATTCAAATGTTCGCCCTACCTAACAGCTAGTTCACATATTTACCATTATTTAATTTCTTGGGAAATACATAAAATTAAACAATTAAAACCTTAGTGTATTTTCCATTTTTACTTCGCGGGCTTGCAACTTTCCACACCGTCAGATCTCACATAGATCTATGGTGGGCACTTTCTCACATTTTGAAAATGCACAACCTTTAAAAAATGCTGGCAAGCACCCTGGTGACATGCATCTGGATGATGTGACAATGGATATCCACAGAGGTTCAGAAGGTGCAGGTTTTGATCACCGTCAGATCTTCACAGATCCACGGTTGGCACATGCTCGCAAGATGGAGTTATGAGGAAAATAAGCAATGTGGGCATGCCCCTCTATGACACGTGTCCCATGGCATCCTCATTCTCAATTATACCTTCCACCGTCTGATATGATTTGATCCACATTTGGCACATGCCCACAAGGTGAAGATGCAAGGATTTGAAGTATTGCAGGTATGCACCCTTGCGACGGGTGGCTGGTGTGACATTGCAGGCCTGCCTTTCTCACAAAGTGATGTGCAAAGAATTCTCACCATCTAATGCAAATAGATCTATGACCGAGGCTTCCCCACAATATCAAGATGTGAGGACTTTAAATACTGCAGGCAAGCATCTCTCTATCGTGTGTCCTTGTGGGGTCAGGTCCATTCCACATGTTGCAAGGCAATGCTAGTTGTGTGCCACAGTGATGCCAGATGGGGTTAGGTTAGGTTGAGTCAGCTACTAAGTGTTTCATGGGCCTAGGAATTTTGAGAGGATAGGCATTGTATATGGAGAATCTTCATGGTCATTGATCTTTTGGAGATCAATGATTGGCACTTTCCCACTATATGAAGGTGCAAGGAAGTTAAACCTTGTGGGGAAGTGCCTAAGTGACATGTGTCTTTGCGAGCTTGGCCAGGGTATCAATAGTGAAGGCAGTGTGGTTAAGGCTAGCAGTCATAGTTCCTTAGGGCAGTCACAGTTAAGAGGTGGCACAGTCAGTAAAGATAGACATGGTCAAACTCAGGAAGACTTTGCAAGGTGGCAAAAAGATAAAAGACCGTTGGTCCACGTGGCTCATCCTAGTGCTAGTATCCAATTGACTACTTGACCTTGCTGATTCACAAGCCAGAAATAGGGGAAAATTGAGGTTTTTGCACAACCAGATCCCTGTGATCGATGCCAACCACCCTCCAATGAATGTTGAACATGAGTAAACACTCCACCATCTCTAATCCGATCCATCTACCTAGTCAGAGTGATTTAATGGCACCCTTTCTATCTTCTTGGGGCCTTGTTCCAACCAAGATTAGATATCCTTACATCTGGATCTATACCCAGATCAGATTTGCTCCATGATTGTTCTCTGTAGGACTTCAATGCAATGGTTGTAGAGTAATTACAGTTAGAGGACATCTCAGTTATGCCTGAACTATAAAGGCAATTTTTGTAGATTTTGTTTGGGTCGACCTTTCTTTTTTTTCTCTGTTATTGCTTTGAAAATTTTTAGTGTAAATTCCCTTGTGCCTCTGAACTATATGTCATTCTACCTTATCTCCTTCAACCATTAATGTGAAAGTGCAAGAACTATTTGCCTCTCATTGGTGTTTTGTAGAGATCTGTAACTTGCATGAATGTATCTCTTTTGGCCTATGAATGATATATAAGTGAATCTCTCTTTCCTTGTGTCATTCATTCTGGTTTACTTATCTACATGTGGTTGCTAGGTTAAAACAAGCCTGAATGCCTATATCCTTAGTTTCATTTTGGTTCTATAGTGCATGTATGGGCAGAGATTGGTATGAACACTCTATTTTGTTGCATCACCTCCCTAGATTAGAATAGGTAGATTCACTTTCTTGCATCTCCTTCCCCATTTTTCCTTCCAAGAGTAGTTAGGTGCACCCTGATAGTAAGAGGAAGCTGGCCTTCTTCGGAGACTCAACCTCATAATTCAAGTCCCACAGCTTGGAGGTTGTTTCCATGTTTCACCAAGTTGTCCTCATGCATAGGCTTTGGACAAGGGTGAAAACCTTAGTGACAACCATAAGTATAAGGTGAAGTTTGTGATTGCAATGTATGAGGTGTGTACAATACAAGAAAAGGTTATTGAAGATCTAATGATGAGAAGAGGAAGCAAATTTGAAGGATAAGTAGAATATCCTTATGGAGTGACAAAACTATATTTGATCAAGAAGGATCAACTACAAGCTAGAACAAAGATATATAATCAACAAATCAGTTGCATTCAAATTAGGTCATCTCATTTTTACTCTCTAACCATTTTAGTAGTGATCTAAATTTCTTAACAAAGTTAGCTTAACAACTATTTGCAAATCCTCTAAAAAGGTGGCAGTTCTATTGAATTATCTAAAGACCTCTAACAAGGCCATGCCTAATAGGGTGATTAAATCCTCTAATAGTGTCACACCTAGTAGTGTGTTTTGTAATGTTTAACAAGGTTGGATCCTAATGGGGCTCACTTTAGAAGAGTGAAAATAGTAACTAATTACAATTAGTGGTTTTCCCAACTTGGGTTTCCACATTAAATCCTAGTGTCATATGTGTTCATGTTATTTTGTTTTACATGTTTGCAACTTAGTTAAAGTAATGGTAATCATAGAAAACATCTAAAAAATTTACATGTTAATCATTTACTAAGATAATTTAGTTATTATTGAGTCACAACATTTTTTGTGTGTTTACCAAGTTTCATCAATATTTAGTTTTCAGTTTGCATTTTTGTACTAACATTTAAGGGATCTGAGATTTATTTTAGTAGTAACAAATTTACCCCTCCCATCTTAGTTACTCCTCTTATATTTTCAACGATTGGTATTAGATTTTTTGGTGCTTACAGAGAAGGTTTCGAGGACCTAAACTAAAGATCAGGATGTCTTACAAAGGAGAGATTCCCAAGCTGAACATAGATAATTTTGTAACATGGAAAGGACTTATGAGGTTACATCTAGCTACTATCGGTGACTCAAGTTGCAATAATATTGATGTTAAATATAAGACTCCTACTAGAACAATATCTGTTGAAGATGTTGCTAAAAAGAAGAATCATAATATCATGATGATTGATATTGCCTCTACTCTCAGTTATGGTAAATTTCACGAGGTAAAGGATTGCAAAATTGCTCATGCAATATGGACCAAACTAAAAGATATCTATGGAGGAGATGAAAATTTAAGAAGAGCCAAAAAAAAAAGTCTTAGAGGATAATTTGATCAAATGAGAATAAGAGAGGATGAAAACATTGCATAATATGTGGAAGGAATTAAGGCCAATGTAAGTGCAATCAAAGCATTTGGACGAGATATTGAGGAGGAAACTAGTGTAAGTAAAGTTATCAAAACTCTTCTTCCTATTTGTGTAATTAGAATTTTTTCTATTCAATAAATGAGATGTGAGCCAAATAAAAAAACTAGGCTTGGATGCTCTAGTAGGAAGATTGACAGCTTTTGAACTAGACAACTATGGTAACTATGATCCTACTTCAAAGAATATTGAATATGTATTTAAAGCTAAAATCTCACTAAAAGAAAATGATAAGAAATCAAAGTCTAGTCAATTAGGAAGTGAAGAAGATGGAACATCAAAAGAAAGTTTAGATAATAATCTTGAAGTTGTTAAAGCCCCACTTACAAACAAATACTCCAAAGGAAGAGGAAAGTACAAAGGTAAAGTTCCTCTAATCTACTTTTCTTGTGAAGAAGTTGGTCACATTGTTGGTAGGTGCCCAAATAAGGAAATCAAGGATGAGAAGAAAATAAATAAGCATAGAGGCAAGAAGCACTCTAAGAACTACAAGAACTACAAGGAAAAAGGTAAGAAATCTTGTTTTATAGCTAAAGATTCTGATAACAATGAAGATGAAATGGTATACATTACTATGAAAGATGAATCTGATGATGAGGGAGAAAAGATGGAACTTATCTCTCATTATAGCAAAAATTACATATGAATTATTGACATTGGCTATTCACATCATATTACTAGAGACAAAATGAAATTTGAGCACATGGAATATTATGATGGAGGTAGTTTGAGATTTACAAACAATGAACCGTGTAACATAAAAGGAAAAGGATGTATTGTATTGACTAAAGAACTTATATGTGACAATGCTTATTTGGTTGAGGGATTAAAGAATAATATAATAAGTGTGGCATAGTTGAATAATATTAGATTCAAGGTAGAATTCATGAATGGATAGGCCAAACTACTAGATGGAAAAGGAAATCTGGTTGGATCTAGCAAGCAAATAAAAGGTAATCTATTTTATCTTGATCTTAGTGATTGTTCATGTTTTATTGCTCAAGTAGAAGGAAGCTAGTTATGAAACAAAAGGCTATGTCATGTGAAATTGGATAATCTAGTTAAGATAAGGAAACATAGAAGAGTAAGAGGTATTCCTATCTTGAAGAAGCCCGACATGGGTCTATACAAGGATTACCAAATTGGTAAGATGGGAAAGACTGACTTCAAAAGTAACAACTATCAGTTAGAAGAAGTCTTGGAAATTGTTCATATAGATTTATGTGGACCTAGTGGAATAGAAATCCATAGTGGAGAAAAAAATTTCATTCCTTTTGTTGATGACTATTCTAGAATGATGCTAGTAATGCATCTAAAATAAAAATTAGAAGCTTTTCAAAAATTCAAGTGGTATCTAGCAAGAGTAGAAAAGAAAATTGGAAAGAGGTTGAAATGATTAAGATTAGAAAGAGGCGGTGAATTCATTGCCAATGAATTCAATAATTTCTACATTGAAAGAGGAATCAAAAGACAATTAATAGCCCCTAGTACACCACAAAAAAATGGTATAGCTAAAAGAAGAAATAGATCTATCATGGATTTTTCAAGAACCCTGATGGTTGAAAAGAAGGTTTCTCTCAAATATTGGAAGGAAGCTATGAGCACTATAGTTTATAACTTGAATAGAGCACAATTGAAAAAAGATTCAAAAGAAACACCTTATCAGCTATAGTATGGATACAATCCTAATGTAATTTACTTGAAAGTATTTGGTAGCAAATGTTATATATTAAAGGAATCTAGAAAAGGAAAATTTGATGTAGAAGTTGATGAAGGCATATTTCTAGGATACTCCTATAGAAGTAAAGCATACAGATGTTTGAATTTTTCTACTCATATAATTATAGAAAGTGTACAATTAGAATTGATGAGTTTGTAGAAAAGAGTGAAGAAGAAAGCAACAAGGAACCAGAAGATTACAAAATATTTGTTTACTATGAACCTGATACCCTACCAAATTTATCTAAAATAAAGGAAGCTTCATCTCCCAGGTCCCTATAATCTACAATACTTACTAAATTGAAGACAGTGCAGTGCAAGCTATAGTTTGAAGGAGTTGAGTCACTATTAGAGGCTATCGAGCTAGTTCAAACTGAGCTTGATAGACCTAGTCATAGACAAAAGGACCCAAGCTTGAAACTGAAATTCAAAATGAAGATGGTGTAACTCATTCAAAGCCCAAAGAGCCTATGCTAGCAAGATATGTTACAATGCATCACACACCTGATCAGATCATTAGAGACAAATTAGACAGAATAATGATAAGAGGCAAATTAAAAGGTGCATGTTTACTTGCCAACTTTGAACATAGAAGTGTTAAAGATGCTCTTGAAAATGAAAGTTGGATTGAATCAATAAATCAAGGGATAGAACATACAAAAAAGAACAAAACTTGGACTCTTATTCCTAGACCTAAGGATAAAAATGTAATTGGTACAAAGTGGGTATTTAGAAATAAGTTGAATGAAGATGGAAAAGTTTCAAAAAAAAAAGAAAGATTGGTTTGCAAAGATTATTCTCAAGAAGAAGGTATTGAATATGGTGAAACTTTTGCTCCTGTAGCAAGACTAGAAGGTGTTAGAACTTTACTAGCATATGCAGTAGATAAGGGATTTAAAGTATATCAAATGGATGTCAAATCTCCATTCTTGATGAGGAAGTCTACATTGAACAACTAGAAGGTTTTGTAGATCCAAAAAAAAGGGACATGGTCTCCAAATTACACAAAACATTATATGGTCTCAAGCAAGCTCCTAGAGCTTGGTATGAAAGAATTCACAATTACTTGATACAGATTGGCTTTCAAGGGACAAATGATAATAGTAGTATGTATATGAAGGGAGGACTAGACAAGAAGATTGTGTTGGTAAAAATATTTGTTGATGATACTTTATTTATAGGAAATGATGTCTTATGCAAAGAATTTTCAGAAGAAATGAGTACAAAATTTAAGATGTCCATGTTTGGTGAGATTAAATTATTTTTTGGGTTACAAATACAATAGAAAAAAAATGGTATCTACATCACTCAATCTAATTATATCAAGGAGATATGAATAAATTTGGAATGAAGGATTCAAGACTAGTTGGAACCCCTATGTCTACTAGACATAAGATCTCCATAAATGATGACTCTAGAGAAGTAGATCGGACCACATATAGATCAATGATTAGAAAATTGTAGTATGTAGTACACACAAGACTTGGTATTGCTCTAGCAATTGAAATGGTGGCAAAATTTCTAGCAAATCCCAGAGAAAACCATATGATGACAATCAAAAGAATTATGAAATATCTGAAAGGTACTAAAGACTATGGTTTATGGTATAAACTTGAATGTAATATGGATTTAAAAGTGTTTACTAATGCTTATTGGACAAGAAGTCTTGATGACAGAAAAAGCACTAGTGGAGGAGCATTCTTCCTTGGTAAAAGATTGGTATCTTGGACAAGTAAGTAACAAAATTTTACATCTCAATCCACAACAGAGGTAGAATATATGGCAGAAGTAGTCAATTGTTCTAACATTTTTTGGTTCATATTTTTTTTGGAAGGAATGAAGGAAGAGATCAAAGATTTAGTATTCATATATTTTGATAACACCAGTGCAATCAATATATCAAAGAATCCTGTAATGCATTCCAAAAAAAAGCACATCACTATAAAATATCACTTCTTAAGAGAATTAGTCTAGGATAAATAAGTCAAATTGGAATATGTGAATAAAAAAGAATAGATTGTAGACATAATCACCAAGCCATTACCTAAGGATGCATTTTTGTATCTAAGAGGCAAGCTAGGGGTAATTCCCCTATCTAAAATTCACTAAATGAAGTCTAGTGATGCATCAACCAAAACCTATTGAAGATCAATTAGTTGGTGCAGAATTAGCTAGGGCATATTGCAAATGAATCAATACTTAAGGTACATTAGAATTATGCATATGACATGTGTTTCAAAGAGGTAGAAGTTTACTATTATATCTTTGAAATTTTTTTGAAACCAGAATAAAGGAACCACAAAGGAAGAAAGTTTTGAATGAACTTGGTAGAAGTTGTTGTAGAAAAAATCTAGTGAAAGGAAGAGCTCATACTAACAGAGGAAATTCTCAAGTATAAATCCAAAATTTCATTGTGCTATGACAAATTGTGTTGCCATCAATGCCAAAGAGGGATATTGTTGGCTATAGTTGATTAATTGTGTGTTGTCTTTGATGTTACACAAAACTCATAATTATTGTAAATTAGTATATGATGAGCTCACTCTAGTAGTGAAGACATTTTTCTGTGTCTATCGAGCACTCATGTGTTTGCTTAGTTTAGAAGGCAGTGTCTATGGAGTTCACTTGGGAATCAAAGGAAATTATACAAAAAAAGTGAGTGTTAATTGAGCTCACTTGGTTAATAAAGGAAATTTGGATGGACCAGTGTTAATTGAACTCACTCAGTCGCCAAAGGATTTTTGTAAGTTTGCAGGGTTAATTGAGCTTCTGTTGGTTAACAAATGAAATCATTTTTGAGTTAGTTTCTACATAGCTAGGTTAACTAAGAAAGTATTTTTTTGACATATTAAGCTTAATTGATTTATCTATTGATTCCAACTGACTAAGTGGAAGATATAGTATAAGGTAAAGTTTTTAAATTCAATGTATGAGGTGTGTGCAATACATGAAGATGTTATTGAATATCTAATGATGAGAAGAGGAAGCAAATTTGAAGGATAAGAAGAATATCCTTGTGGAGTAGAAAAGTTATATTCGATTAGGAAGGATCAAGTACAAGCCAAAATAAAGATCTAAATATTGTAGTAGTGATCTAAATCTCTTAATAGAGTAGGCTTAATATCTATTTAAAAATCCTCTAGCAAGGTAGCAGTTCTATTGAATTGTCTAAAGACCTCTAACAAGGCCTCTCCTAACTAGGTGATTAAATCGTCTAACAGGGTCACACATAATAGTGTGTTTTGTAAACTTTAACAAGGTTTGCTCCTAATAGGGCTCACTTTAGAAGAGTGAAAATAGTAACTAGTTGCAATTGGTGGTTTTTCCCAAATTGGGTTTCCATGTTAAATCCTGGTGTCATATGTGTTCATGTTATTTTCTTTTACATGTTTGTAACTCAGTTAAAGTAATGGTAATCATAGAAAAAAGTTTACATGTTAAGCATTTATCGAGCTAATTTAGTTATTACCAAGTTACAACATTTTATGTGTGTTTAATGAGTTTCAACAATATTCAATTTTTAGTTTGTATTTTTTTATTGACATCTAAGAAATCTAAGGTTTATTTTAATAGTAACTAATTCACCCCTCCCTTCTTAGTTACTCGTCTTATATTTTCAACATCAATGCCATCATCTACATGTCTAGATCTGATGTTTAATCTATAGAATTCCTTAGTATACTCCTTCGTAGTAATGAATTTTGTATCTTTCTCAACAAGCTAATGTGGTAATAAGTAGGAAGAAAATTTTTCTTTGGCTTTCTCACCATTTTCACCCAAGTTTTGATATTTTCCTTTCCTCTCCTTTGTTTATTAGTTTGCAAATGCTCCCACCATAGAGAAGCATGACCTTTCAACATAGTAACTACAAGTTTCACATTCCTATTATCAAGAGTATTTTTGTACTCAAAGATGTTCTCCATATCAGAGGTCCAATCCAACACAACATTGGTTTCCAACTTTCCATCATAAGGAACAACTTCTAAAACAAGATTTGAATGTGCCCTAGAAAACACTCTTAGCAATCTTTCATCATCATTATCTTCTTCTAGTTCTGGATTAGGATTTGGTGCTATTGCTTCATCATCACTCACATACTCAAGATGTGCTCCTCTCCTTTGGGATTTCTCCATAACATCTAATCTAATTTTTTTTTGTCTCAATGTATGCAATATGAAGTTATTGACATTTCCTCTACCATGAACCATCTTTACAAATTAGGTTCCTATAAGATTATAACTCTCTATAAGTTATAGGTCAAATCTATAGATCTGCAACCCTACAACCAAATTTGAATCAGGGTTCTACATGATTCAATCTCCACAAGGATGAACATCAAGCTCTGATACCACCTGACACAAGGAGGGAGAGAACAACTAGGGCCAAAGGGACACCCATCAATCTAAACCAACCTTGCAAAGTAAACACAATAGAAGCAAACACACAAAGAAAATAGCACCATAGAGTGAGAACAAGATAATTTCTATTAATTCATCAAATGATTAGCATGCATGCCCAAATATAAGGCCTTCTAGGTTACGACCAAATCCAAAATACATCCTATATCCAATATACAGCTTCAAATTCACATTTCCAAACATATATGCAACAAACTTTCTAACCTTCTAGTTCTACCCTAAATCTAAGCCTAAACACCCTATTTATATTTTCCAAAATGGCTTGCACACATCCCAAGACAATGTATTGTCATAACCATTATGATTAGAATTAATCCCACAAGTTAGGTCACATCAAAAATGCAGAAAACATGTCCAAAATGTTGACACTCAGCATCAACAAGAACACTTGGCACATGAAGGATCACTCGACACATAAAATATTACTTGGCACATGAAGGATAGCTTGACACACACTATGGATAAATAACAAGGGATAATGGATTATCTAGATACTCAGGTTCAACAAAAAGATCATTCAAGTGTAGTGACTCTTCATATTGTGGTAGTAATTGGTCCTCTGCATCAACAGATGGGTTTTCAAATAGTTCTTCTTCTTCTTCATTCTCAAGTTGGGGTTCCTCAGGTTTAGGATTAAAAATATCTTCTAGTTCAAATTGAATATTCTAAGGAAGGAATCTTCTAATGTGATCTCTTCTTCTAGGCATAAAAAAGTATGGTCTAAATCAAGGCAATGACTTCACATATGGATTAAATTGGCACCATCACTGGAAATGGTTCTGAAAATGGTATGTTAGTATAATGACTCTGTATCTAAGGATTAGACATCTTCTTTACGTTGACTCTACATCTTATTACTACCAAGTAATGTACTAGACTAACATATTAAAATCATTAAATTATCAACTAGGGACATAGACTTGAAATGATGTCAGCAAAGTATATGCTTTAATTTATCTAATATATCATTGAAACCTTGTAAAAATAATGCTAAAAGAAACACTAACCTAGGAAGTCAAATATAAATCTACCCTAATACTTATAAATAAGGCTACAAGAATGAAACTAAGCTAATCACATATGCTAGAGGAAACAACCAACAATTGTGTTACCATATGGTTGCAGGAGCAACAAAGTTCCAAAATGCTTTTGTTCTATGGAAATGAAAGACTAATTCCTACCTAGCTATGAACTATGTTCACATCCCATGTAGGCCCCCATGTAATAATGAATAAATAACTACACATAGATTAAGAACTATAAGTATCATTTTATTCATGAGCAAATCATAAGTACATATTGAAACAACAAAATTGTATTTATTACTACTGTTGGATTAAAAAGAAAAGTTTCCATGGGATAACAGAACTCAAGAATCTAAATACAAACTTATTTATAACATCCAATGCTAGGGATATGAAAATATTGACAACACACAATATTATTTCATATAGGAATAAGTTTTTATTTATTTGCACATGAATTCAGGAGTTCGTGGATTCTAGATCCATTCCATAATCATTGGCAATCTCTTTCACTCAGCCCATAATAATAATTGATAACTAAAAGGTCATGAGATCATTATGAACTCACAATAGTCAATCATTCCCTTATCAACACTTTTTCTTCTAATTTTGACTTCTTCTTTTGTTGTCGACTCCGCTAGAAATAGATAATACTAAGGTGGGCTGAATCAATATTCTACAAACTTTTACCTGCAACTAACTATTGTTAGTTACTTTACAACTTGTATATGAAAGTAAACCAACTTGACTTGTAAATATAACCATGTACATAGAGAACTCATAACACCATTATTTGATAACTAGGGAAACCCTGGCCAAGGGAAAACCTCAGTGGGAATGATACCCACTAGATGATCCACTAAACAGTAGGATCTTGTTAAGGTTATTGATCCTATTAGGAGTCTATGAAGAATATATAGTGTCTTGAGTCCTTTTTAGAGGAATAGGCATTGTTAGAAGACTCAACCCTATTAAGAGTTGGTGGACCAATTATAGTGTATGCAAGAAGAGCCCACAACCCTAACATGTAATTATATAATTCAGTTCTTCACACAAATAGATATACATAGAATACTTTATGTCTGCTTTATTTTGCACTTGCTCTAATCATACATAAAATGCAGTTCACATATCATTGACTTCACATCAATCACAAATATCACACAGATCATACATATATCACACACTTATCTTCACAAGATAAGATCTTTACTTAAACTTTTCATATTCATAAGTAACTGCTTATTCAGCCTTCAAGGTTTTACATGCTTGGAATAATATGAAATAACTTATAAAATAATATCTACATAGTCAGATCATCATGATGATAATTTTTTTTTTTTACCAAAATAATTCCTCAAGTCATACAATCCAATTCTCTTCTATTCTTTCTTCTACTATATTAAATACTCGTACTATTATTTTGATCATATCTTGCATTGTGTTATCTACATACACATGTGCAGTAGTATACATCATCATGAAAATGTCATAGAACTTTCCTCAACTACACATAAGATAACTCTCAATGAGATGTATGTACATATCACATCTTCTCTCTATGTTGTTGAAAACTATCTAGCACTTAGACAATTTTCTATCTCTAAATGCATAAATGAAATGTGGATTATATGTTTCCATAAATGATGATACTCAATACATCCATTTGACCATATTGTGAATAATCTCCCCCTTTTTCATTGATGGAAATATTTGGAAAAATTGGCTAATTCACAAAATGGTGTCATACATAATAAAAGACAATTAAAAGTAACTATACAAAATTGCCTTTAAAACATAACAATTTTATTCATGTTTTGATGGATCATCACATTCCTTATCACTCGTTTGCATTGATACATAAGTATACATAAGTGTACTCCACCTTACATATACAATACATAGAATTCCCCCCCTACATATCAATACTTCCCCTTTGATATCAATGGAAAAGGTGTCAAAAACTATATCCAAAACTATGTAGCCTACTACTTATCATCTTTTCAGTCTAGAAAAATAATCTGCATAAACAAGATTTAGCATGTCTACTTCGTTCTTCTAGTTTTCCTTTACTAAATAAAACATATTGATTAGTGCACATTGTGCATAAAATGCCACTTCAACTACACTCAAGTTAGTATATGCAAACTTTTCATAGGAAGTCTTTGTTGCAAGACATTCCTCTAGGTCCCTCTTCAAAGTACTCAACTTAGTTGACCAAATTTCTCTAAGACTATAGAATCTCTTTATTGCCTTCTCCTTGTCAGATTCCAAGCCTCTAGATTAGAATATGGATCTTCTCCACTTCTATTCTGGAGTCTTCAATGTTGGTCTCTAGGATTAGTAACTTCACAGTGAGTGATTCAAGTTCACTCATCTTACTCATGATTTGACTCTCAAAGTCAATTAGGTATTTGTATGATAGTGCACACTCTCCATACAATCTCTTCCCTTTATTAATGTGTTTTCTTAGTTTGTTGATGCATCCATTGAGTGCCTTTATTTCATTCCTCGCATTGGTGCATACTGTATCAAAGAGTGGTGCGTCATGCTTTGCATGTACTTGCATTGAAGTTACTTCTACAAAAGTTGTGAAATCATCATCAAAAACCTTCACCAATGCATCTTCTTTTAACTACAAGTCTGGATTGGCTATAATTATAGTAATTATCTTCTACATTCTATCCAAGACTTTAGTCAATGTCTTTCCAAATACTTTACAAATTTGTTATTTTCAGCAACTTACTCAACAAGCTCATTGAACCTTTCTAATCGTCATCATCATTTGATGTCATTGATATTGTTGTTGCTGCCATGGTTAGAAATAGGAATTACTAAGAGGTGGGGGTGGGGGTTGTTAGAGTAATTAGTTGTTTTCACTTATTAATTAAATCACTTTGATTTAATTAATTAAGTTTCCTATTACTCTAGTTTACTTAAGCTATCTTGTAGGTACATATAATTAATATTTTATTAATTATAATGTGCAACCCTAGCTTTTTTAGGCTTTAGGTTACCCTTTTTGGGTTTTGATCTCCTTTATAAGGATTGATCTCTTTGTAAATTTAAAAAGAATCTGTTGAATAATATTTTTCTTCTTCATCTAAGTTTTTCAGATCGAACCCTTACCTCTTCTTGTCTTTTTCTTCTTTGTGACAAGTTTTTTGCATGTAGGTTTTCTTTGGCATCATGGATTTGTTATGCACTTTTGCTCAAATCCTACATGGTATCAGAGCCAGATCTATTGTAGCTTGTTCAGTGTTTCAAGAAAAAGGGAGAACAAGGGTTTGGCAGAGCAGATCTGGTGTTTTTAAAAGTTTTTTTTTGAAAAAATAGGGGGTTCGCCAATTTTTGGAGTAGTTTGAGGCCAAACAGACGTCATGGATGGATCTAGAAGGCATCAAAACCCCCATTTTAATATAAAATTTGTCGAATTTGGACAACGTTGATCTAGGAGGCAAATTTTTTTGCGGTACAGGGTCATATGGCCTCTACATGCAATCTAAGATGCAAAAAATTAAAAAAAACACACCAGTGGTTAGTTAATTGTGGCAAAACTGCTAGTGGTTAACCACTGTGGTCATCACTGGCAACAACTATTGGCAGTTACTGCTAGTCGTCTGCTAGCAGCCTGCAGCGGCTCCACCAGCTACCACCATCGCTGCTCCACCCCACGGAAGCCCTGCTCCCTCTAGCCACCCAGTCACCACTCTGTCACCAGTGGGTGTGGTTTTTTAATTTTTATTTTTTTATTATATTTTTATTTAAAAAAATATTTTTTCATGCATTTTAGAGGGCCTGTTGGTTTTTTCTCTATAACTTGAGCATATAGACGTATTTTTTTAATCTAAAAAATGTGCTAGAAATTTGGTTCTGAGATGGAGTTCTTTGTGTAGGTGTTTTTGAGTTTTAATGCAGTTTGGTTGCCTATTTTGGTAGTCAAAGCTAGATGAACTCTATTTTGCACTCTGGGAGGCGTATCTTGAGCATCTGATCACCGATTTTAGACTTCTCTATATCACTAGAAAGCTCTTTCTATGATCTTTTTAGTGATGCTGGTCATTTTTCTAGATTCTACTCCATGCACATTTTATTTAGCCTTCTACATTTTTGCATGCTGGTGGATATCCTAGCTATTTTAGGTCCGGGGAATGATTTTGTTGCTTCAGATGCTTCTTTTTGGCTTGTACTTTTTGTTGTACTAGCCTTATGTTTTTATTTTATCATTGTTGATATTCATTGTAAGCATCTTTATGCAAATACACTAAGATAAAGTGCCACTCTTTCATTTCAGGATCCTTTTCATCATTGTGATTTGTTGTGCTCGCACTATTTTATAAAGTGCCATGGGGGGGATAGTTGAATCCCATTTAGGCCCTCTTCCTTTGTCAAGTGAGTGTCCCTTCCATGACATTAGCCCCATGATGTGTCGATGAAATGTGCCTTTATAGGTGTCTGTACCTCACTCTTGATATGTTTGGTTCCTCTATTGTAGGAGATTTTTGGCCCATCTTTTCAGTTGCCTGTCACCTCACCCCATCTGCATTAAGGGGGGTTATATTTTTGGTTCTAATGCTTCCTTGGTTTGATGGTTCATTAGTGTGAGCTGTGTATTTAGTACTTGATCCTACATACTAGGCGATTGTAGTGGTTGGCTACCTATGCATTTAGGTGAGATGGATCATCTACCATATAGACACGCTTAATTCGTGCCTTCTATTTCCATGGAGGTTCTATAGATCAACACTTTTTGACAGAGTTTTGCAAATTTTCATGCTTCAATGATTCTCTTACTGATCTCTCTTTGTTTCTTCTTCTGGAACATTCTTTGCTATCTCTTTTTGGAGTAGGGTTTTTCCCATGTGGTTTTCTCTATTTCTCTAGTTTACAAAGATTTACTTGTATTAGGTACCTGATCAGTCCTTGTTGCTAGGACCCATTTTTCTACTTTCTTAGTTGTGTTAGGTTAACTTACCTCTGAGCTTCGCTTAAGGGGGGGTGTTAGAGTAATTAGTTGTTTTCACTTATTAATTAAATCATTTTGATTTAATTAATTAAGTTTCCTATTACTCTAGTTTGCTTAAGCTATCTTGTAGGTACGTATAATTAATATTTTATTAATTATAATGTGCAACCCTAGCTTTTTGAGGCTTTAGGTTATGCTTTTCGGGTTTTGATCTCCTTTATAAAGATTGATCTCTTTGTAAATTTATAAAGAATCCATTGAATAATATTTTTTTCTTCTTTGTTTGAGTTTTTTAGATCAAACCCTTGCCTCTTCTTGTCTTTTTCTTCTCCATAACAAGTTTTCTACATGCAAGTTTTCTTGGGCTTCATGGATTTGTTATGCATTTTTTTTTAAATCCTACAGGGGCGAATCAGTAGTCTACAAAATTTAGTTGCTAACTGAAAATTATTTATTACTTTGAACCATACATAAGAAAGTAAACAAGTAATGTTGAACAATAACAGTAACCATGCACAAAGAGAACTCATAACACCATATTTTGTTAAGTAGGGAAACCCTGGCGAAGGGAAAACCCCAGTGGGGATGATACCCACTAAATAATATACTGATATTTATGTTCCTTGTTAGAGGATGGACCCTACTAGGAGTCAATGAACAAATTCAATATAGAGAGTCCCTATTAGGAGACTTTGAATCCCTATTAGGAGTTGTAGTGTAGTAGATGCAAGAAGATCTCACTACCCAAACATGCACTTCCAATTACAAGAAGAGCTCACTTCCTAAATAAGTAATTGGATTTTAGGTATGTAGATGTTGTATCCTATTTCTTAACTGATCTCTGACCTTAGTTCAATCTCAGATCACATAATTAGGTTCTCAAACATTTCGTATATATCAAATTACACAAAGTTCACATATCACTTATCACAATAAAAATGCACACTTCTTCTCACAAGATATCCTTTGTATAAATATCATGCCTTTTCACAAATTTTTTCTAGGTTAGATAAGACCACAATATACTTTTCCAACTTAGAGTAAACATATGGGATGGCAACCTTAATTGGTCAAGTAATTATTTTGTAAATAAAATAATTCCTTTACCTTTAATTCTGATGTCCTATTTCACTGGTAAAACATGAATATCTATTTTCCATACTATTTTTATTGATGTCCAAGGTTATACACATTATCGTCAACATGTATACTATCTCCATCTAACTTTTCTCATTATAATATGACATTAGAAGCATTTTATATGTAAAACAATACATTGCTATAAACCAATTTCATACTTAGATAATTTTCTAGACACCAAAAGCTAAGTATCTTTATTTTTGAGGTTTTCTACAAGAATGTACATCATGTGTTTCCATAAATGAAAAAAATTATATATCTTCATTAGCCAATTTTCAATAATATCCCCCTTTGGCATTGATGGCAAAAAAATATAGGGAAAATTGGCTAAGTATCAAAAACGTGTCCAAAACATTACAATAGGAAAGCATTAATCATCTTTTACAAGTTATTCATTTTACACATTCTCCTGCTTTTGATATGATTTAATACCTTCCCTTATTTGCAATTTTCTTATGCATCTTCTCCCCCTTTGACATCTATGACAAAGGTTAGAATGTCAAAAATTGTCTAAACTATTCATCTGTTGTCAAAAACTATATTCATCTACCTTAAGTTGGTAACATCTTCATGCAATCATCAAAACATTCCTTGAGACTATTTGAACCTTTTACCCAAGTGTCCTTGGCTATTTTAGTAGAAGAGTTAATTTCACATAGGGCATATAATGTAATTTCCACTACATTGAGATTGGAGTATAAAAAAATTGAATAGGTGTCCTTAGCTTTGACACATTCCTCCAACTCTCTCTCAATACATGATATCTTCAATGAAATGGACTCTCTTAATTCTAATAATCTCTTCAAAAAATATTCTTTCTCAAGTTCTAGTTTCTTGATATTATTGTGAACACCAACCACTTGTCCTTTAAAGTCATCAGCTTTGTTGGAGGTTTTTGTATCTGGTTTGTTAGAGCTTCTAGCTCACTTAGTTTTCCTTCAATCTTACTATCAAAATCCTTGGTAAAATTATGAGATAAATTACACTTCATGTGCAATACCTTTCTAGATTTTTGACATCTCTAAAATTACTTGATACAAGTATCAAGACTTAGCAAATCATTCTTGATATTCTAACAAATTGTACTAAATAGATTAGCATCATGAGAAATCTAGGCCTTGGGCTCTAACACATTCAAAAAATTTGTAAATTCCTCATCAAAGGACTTTAACATTGCTTGTGCCCTCTATTTTGGATTTGCCTTTGTATGCTTGACTACCAAAGTACTATGTAATCTTTCAATTACCTCCATTAAGGTTCTTTGTAAGCTATTTCCCTTTCTATTCAACTTAATTAGTTTTGTTACAGATGAGTGCAAGTTAGTTTGATCATCATCATCAATTGTTAGGGTAGAAAGTGAAAGTGGAGTAGATGAACTAGATGGTTTAGTTTCATCTTCCTTTTTCTTTTTCTCTGCTACCTCCTTAGCTCTTTTCTCTTCTTTCTCTTTTTTCTCCTTTTCTTTCATTTTCTTTCTTTTCTTCCTCCTCTTTCCTTTTCATTTCTTCTTTAAGAAATTTTTTATTGTCTTCTTTGATCTTTCTCTTTTCAGCCTATAATTGCCTCTTTTATTCTTCAATTTGTCTCAACTAATCTTGAAAGACCTTGACCTAAGATTCAAGCTAATTGAAACTTTCAAAAGGATTAGTGTCATCAATGTTGATAGTAACATTGGTCTGGTTAATCTGCATAGTGTCACCAATTATAGACAGTTCCAAATTTTTAGGTCCTGGTGTAGGTGCTACCTTTCACTTTGTCATCATCTAACTGATAGCTATAGATATTTCATTCCTTATTGTATCTTCTCACCCACCATAAATAGAAATGGTCTCACCTTGTTCCTCAAGTAGGATGCCAGATTGTTCAACAATATCTTGCCTTCTTCCTCATTATTTTTTTTGCATATAGTCTTTAACATGGTCCTCTAAACTTCTATATCCTTTTTTTGAGCTTGTGCTTTCTTCTCTATAAGTCTTTCATAGACGTTTTGATTTTTTGTACTTTCAATATTCTCAAGTTTTATATTGTTAGCAATCATATATCTCATAGTAGAGATATCAATCTGATCTTTCTCAATATCATTACATAAATCATAGAATTTGTTCATCTGAACAAACTTCCCTTTATTTTATATAGCTATGTTGATCTACTCAATCTTCAGTTTCCAAGGTTACTTTACTTTACTTACTAACTATTTAGAAATAGTAACTTTCGCGACCTATTTAACTTCTAGTTCTTCTTCTTCTTCTTTGCTAGATTCCATAATTTTCAACAATGACTTCTATCTTTATCCTAGTGTAGTAGCCTATTTCTTGACTTTCTTAGTCTTGGTAGTCACAACTTCTACTAATCATTCATATTTTCTCTTTGGTTCATATGGTTGTTCAGCTAATACTGTGGCATATTAAATGCTCTATTTTGAAGGAGTTTATGCAATAGACACACTAGATGGTTGCACATACATTATTCCTTGTTTCATTATCTATCTAACTACCTAGGACTCACTTTCTATCATACTAGCCTTAGTTAGAGCTTTCTTCATTATTGTCTCAATCCTTTCGTGAGATGCTTCCTCTAAGGATGCTTGATAGGTTGATTGGGTAATTTTTTCATATGTCCCAAAATTGTACTCAACTTGGGTAATTTTTTTAGAATTTAACAATCGATCAATATATCCAATTGCTACATCATCACTTAATTCATAATAAGGGATCAAGGAATGTTTCCAAGGTTCTACTACTTGAATATGAGTTAAATCTGTATCAACCATAACACATATATCATCTTTGAATCTTTCTATAATTGTAGTTAAAATTTTGAATCTTTCCTTCATCCCATTTTGAAATGTTTTCATGACCAAATTCCCTCTATCCAAGATTTTATCTGTTGGATGTCTTCTAAATACATATGTAATATTTTCCATGGTACATCTCTCACTACTCATAATTTCTATAAATGATAAGTATGGAAATCTCTTAAGTGCATGAAAGAATATATGATTGATCAATGACTAGAATTTAAACACACCATTATTGCTCCTCATGGTTTTCTCTAATTTTTCAAGGAGTTTGGTCTCAAAATTTCACTTAGGTTAAAATTTTCTTTCTCAAGACATATCTTGTAGGCTACATAGATGAATCCTGTTGATAATTCATCAATCTTAGAACTTGCAAAAATAGAGTAGGCAATGATTCTACTTAGAAATCTTACATCAACTTGTTCAATGGTGCTAATCATCATGACCTTCCCATTTAAACTACCTTATTGTAGCACTCAACCTTCTTCTTAACTAGTTTCTCACATATAGGTACACTACCTTGTTTGCTAAGACTAGTTACCTCATGAATAAGGTTGGTTGAAATGTCAACTACATTGTCTTCCATCCACAATTTTCCATCATGAATTCTACTTAGTATGATCTGTGTCCATTCCTTAGTATCAAGTCCATGGTACAAATGATATTTGAATAGGTCTAGTTCCTTCACATGTTCAAATCTGGGCTTACTGACATATCATGGTTAAAGACAATTTCCATATCTTTGTTCATATACTCACTTCCAATAGTTTCAAATTTTTTATTAAGATAACTTCCTACATCTTCTAGATACACTATGTTGTTTGGAGTAATAGATGATGTTGAATTAGGGTTTCCTTCTATGAGTTTCATAGAAACAACCTTTAACTTTGGTCTCTCCTCATTATCAACATTATGAGCTACTAACATAGCCATGATTTTATCAAATATAAATTTTATCAAAGAAATTCTATAGAGAAATGAAAAAATACCTCTTTTTGAAATAGGGTTTAGTTCAAAATCACCTTGACAAGTCACTTTTGACTGCTCAATTCTTTTGATGTGATTGTAATGAAGTGGTAATCAATTCTTTACACCATTTATTCATTCAATACTAACTTCCATTAATTGTGTAATTTGCAAACATGAAAAATTTGTCAATTACATTCTAAAATCAAATATCTTCTTTAAATCTTAGTTCAATCTTCAAATGCTACCCAAGGCTTATCATAGCCTCCTTGCATCATGAAAATTCTCCAAGTAACTTCACTTCATGAAATTCTTTGTAAAAACATTGTTTTCATCTTCTTCTATAGAATTAACTTTCTCTATCATAATAGTGACTCTTAATTTCTTCTATAGCAAGTGAGCTTAGCTATAGTCTAAAATTATCTTGATACACATTTTCCCAACTTTTCTACTCATTGTTCAATCTCTAAATGATGTTACAAATTCTAGTGTTGTGGACAAGCTTAATACAACTTGATTACTGACTTTTATTTTCTTGTCTTTGCATCGTCTAACTAACTTAACTTTAGAAATATTAAATCCCTTCACAAATGCCTCTTTAAGTTCTTCCATAAGTTCACTAACTATATTTCTTTGATCTTCATTATATTTGCTAGTTCCTTAGTTCTTTTTATGGTTCCTTCTATCATTTATGACATTTCTTCCTTTATTCCTTATGTTTCCAAAGTTTTTTTGAATCTTCCTTCTATCTCCAAAGTTTCTATCCATTCTACAATACTTTGTTGTATGTCTGAAGTTGTTGCATAACTGACATATTGGGGTTCTACTTCTAGGATTCTACTAATCAATAGGTGCATGACAATTTTTGGCTATGTGTTCAAAGTTGTTGCACTTATAACTCATTATATGTCTTCTTTCTTCATAAGGTCTTCCTTCTCTTGATTCCCTTTCATTAGATTTTCTTCTATCTATAGGGTTAGTATTTCTAGACATTTTACTATTCCTTTTATTATTATCATATTTAAGTTTCCTACAATCAATTACTTTAGGACCCATAATTTGACAATTATGAAATAAAAATATGTAACATGATTAAATGACTTATTTGTAAAATCTCTTTTCATATGACCTATTTCATTACATGAAAAACACTTACCTCTAAATTCATACATAGTTTCTTTAGGAGATTCAACTTTCTTTGGATCATCCAATATATTAGCTTCCTTGTCTTGCCTAACCTCTTTAAGTTTATTAGAAGATTCACTTGATTCAATCTTATCATTAGATTTATCTCCTTCTTTTAGATCTAATCTATTTTCAGGTTTCTTTGTAGACATGTTACATAGATAACCAAGAGTAGTTTTATCATAGGTAGGCCTATATATTGACATTGAATCATCAATCTTTCCTCTACTATTATAAAACTTTTCAATTTGTTGCTTTGACTAAGTTAGTTCACCTTTAAGTTCTTCATGATCTTCTTTCAATTTTTCAAATTCAGATGTCTTCCTTGCCAGTCTTGCTCTAAGATCTATATTTTTAGTCTTCAATTCAAATTCAAATTTGCTAGGATCATTCTTCAAAGTTAACTTTAGATTTGTAATCTTTAATTCACTCTTGAACATCTTATACTCTTTCTTTAGTTTTAAATAATCATCATCACTAATTTTAGATTTAGTAGATTCAAGCTTGGATTTTAGTTGTTCAGTCTTGTCCTTTAATTGTCCAATACATGCTTTGGAGTCTTCATATCTATCTTTCAACTAATCTCTTTCTTCAATAAGGAGATCAAGTTGTTCAAGTTCCTCTTCAAGGTTCTTCATCAACTATTTCATATCCATAGGGATCTTACTCAAGTTGTTAAGCCTCTTCTGAGTAACTAGGCTCTGATACCAATTGTTAGAAATAGGAATTATTGGGGGGGGGGGGGGGGTGGTGAATCAGTAATCTACACAATTTATTTTCCAACTGAATATTATTTATTACTTTGAATAGCATATAAGAAAGTAAATAACCAATGTTGAAAAATTATAGTAACCATACACAAAGATAACTCATAACACCATATTTTGTTAACTAGGAAAACCATGGCCAAGGGAAAACCCTAGTGGGGATGATACCCACTAGATAATATACTAATATATATGTTCTTTGTTAGAGGATGGACCCTATTAGGAGTCAATAAGAAGATTTAGTAGAGAGAGTCCTTGATAGGAGACTTTGAATCCCTATTAGGAGATTATAATCCAATTAGAAATTGTAATACAATAGTTGCAAAAATAACTCACTACCCAAACACACAATTTGAATTACAAGAAGAGCTCACTGCTCAAACAAGTAATTAGATGGTAGGTATATTGATGTTGTATCCTATTTCTTAACTAATCTCTAACCTTAGCTCAATCTCAGATCATGAAATCAAGTTCTCAAACACTTCACATATATTGCTTCACATAAAGTTCACGTATCACTTATCATAATAAAAATGCACACTTCTTCTCACAAGATATCCTTTGTATAAATATCATGCCTTTTCAAAAATTGTTGCTAGGTTGGCTAAAACCACAATATACTTTTCCAACTTAGAGTAAACACTAGGATTTCAGTCCTAATTGGTCAAGCAATTATTTTTAAAACAAAATAATTCCTTTAGCTTTAATTCTAATGTCCTATTTCACTAGTAAAATGTGAATATGTTTTTTTTGTACTATTTGTACTGATGTTCAAGGTTATACACATCATCATCAACATGTATACTATCTCCATCTAGCTTCACTAATCATAATATGATGTCAAAAATATTTTATGTATAAAACAATACACTATTGTAAACTAATTTCACACTTAGATAATTTTTTAGGCACCAAAAACTAAGTATCTTTATTTACAAGGTTTTCTACAAGCATGTAAATTATGTGTTACCATAAATGACAAAATTACATATCTTCATTATCCAATTGTCAACAACTAATTCTATGATTAGAATTACTATAGGAATGGGTGTAACTACCTTCTTCTTCCAACTTTTCTACTTATTTCCTAGGATCTTCTTCAATTTTCTTCCTTTTCTCTTCTTCTTTCTCCTTTTTGTCTTCTTATGCTTTCTTTTTCTTCTCCTCATATTTCTTTTTCTCATCCTCTTCTTCTAGCCTCTTCATCTCAACTAGCCTCTCTATCTTTTTCTTCTCTTCTTTATCTTCATTAGAGCTAGAGTAAGGAATTATATTGCTAATATTGTCAACAATATTTGTTCCATATCCTACAAAAGAATTTACTTTTGTATCTATAGTTATGTGTGTACTATCCACTTGCATGGATTTAGTATCCATAATAATATGTGGTTGTGAGAGTGTCTATTGTTTCTCTTCTACTTCTCCCTCATCACTCAATGATGTGTGTGCCTCCACATACATTAGGCTATTAGGCTTTGGTTGTGCACTTATCTTAGGCATTTTAGTCATGAATTTTATAATCGCCTCTTCTATTTCCTTGCTAACATCCTCATAATTTCCTCCTACTAGAAGAATTGATTTTCTTTTGTTCCTCAACAAGGACTCAATACCCTTCAAAATTCTATTTGAGTCCTCCTTAGAGTCAACTTCATAGAATTTATTTATCATAGCAATCCTCAAATTTAGATCTTCTTCTAATACTTTTTTCTTCCTATTTATTAACCTATTTTATAGGTCTTCAGGTATCCTATTCTAAATTTTCTCAAACTTCTTATTCCTCAAAATCATATTCCTTACAACGGAATTTTCTAACTACCTTCTATCCATATCACTATACAAATTATTATACTTATTGAATTGTACAAAATTGTTATCATTATTGATTTTCATGCTTAGGTTCTCTACTTTTGGTTTCCATGCCTTCCTTCCAATTTTTTTTTCCTTCATTCATATCTTGTACTATTGGTCTATCTCTAGCTTCATCCTCAGAACTATAAGATTCCATGACTTGCATTATTTTCATTCTCTTTCCTGGTCCATTGTTGGTCTACTTGACCCTTTTCTTTGGTGAAGGAGTAGGTTCTTGCTTCACCTATTGTAAAAATGAATGATGATGATATTCCTATGGGAGTGTAGGTAGAAACATGATTAGATCATTATCATGATGATATGTTATACTCATGAATTTGTTTGTCATTGATGTCAACATAGTAGTTTTTTGTGATATTTGATAGAAGAAAAATGGAAAAATCAAGTTGGTATAGACAAATCATTGAGTACTTTCAATTAGAAGGTTTAAGGGAGATTATAATATGTATCTATCATATAAAGCTAACCTCAAAAGCATAAAATATTAAGTTTGGAAGAAGATATGCAAGTTTTGATGAAGATTGTTCTGAGATAAAGTTTACATAGGCATGTTCTAGTAAAATTGTTATATCTCTTAGCAGATTTATTATTTCAAGAAGCCAAACTAAAGGATGTGAAGAAGACATGTTGGTTATGACATGGACAAGCTCACTCATCATAATTTTAAGTGTATGGAAAGTTATTCAATTTGCAAGGCAGAAGATTAATGTCATCATTAAGTATAATGTGTTCTTAATGTGGTCCTATAATAATTAATTGAGAAGATGTAATAGCTAACTCAAGGAATTTTTTTATGGATTCAGTATCAAGGAAGGAAATTTTCTTTTTTCATGAATGAAGTATGTATGGATGAATGTGAATAATTGAAGAGCAAAATGTGAAGATGAGCAGAGCTAAGCAAACCAAGGTTTTATTATGTGATCCAAAGTTTGATACTTGGATCCAAGGTTCATGGCCTACTCTACAAGGTCTGATAGCGATCGGTTTACTTGACAGAATAGAGAAAGAAAGTTAAAGTATAGTACACATAATTATTTTTCAAGGAATAGTTGAGAGATCAATTGAAAATTGAGTTTAGTGGTCTTGCCCCAAGAGCTATTTGGATAGTTGGTCCTTCTATCTTTTACAACTCCTAATAGGAATGAAAACTCCTAATAGGGATTCAAAGTCTCCTAATAGGGACTCATATGCACTAAATGGTGCAATAGTCTCCTAACAGGGTCCATCCTCTAATAAGGAATATTTATATTAGTACATCATCTTGTGGGCATCATTCCCACCAGGGTTTTCCCTCTAATCAAGAATTTCCCACTAAGGTTGCACCCCCCCCGCAAGTTATCTTGGTGGGCTATTGTTTCTAACAATAGGTATTAGAGCATCAGGTCCTTGAAGATAAAGTTTAACAACTTTGGGAGATCCATGGCAAACATGTTTAGGAAAGATAGTCTGAAGTTTGATGGAAAAAATTATGATAGTTGGAAGGAAAAGATGAAGACATGTCTACTGTGCATGGGTCCAAGATATTGGATCTTGACAAAATCATCAAATGCAATCATTGCTAAGAAAGATTTGGAAACTTGTACCAAGAAAGAAAGAGATATTTTCATGTGTGACATGAGAACTAGAGAAGCACTATTGTCTACACTTCTTAAAATTGAATACAACTAGGTAAAGTCACTTGTTACTTCTCATTTGATTTGGAAACCTTTGGAAATTATCTTTGAAGGAGATGAACATTCTAAGAAATTGAGGTAACAAAGTTCAATTTTTTTATTTCAATATACTAAAATGATGGAATATGAATCTATATGAATATATGTAGGTAGAATATTAGAAATTACTATAGGTATCATATCTTAAGGAGGAAGCAAAGAAGATAATGAGGTTATATGAAAGATATTGAAAAGTTGAAGACCACCATTTAAGCATCAATCCAACTGATACAATTGTTGATATCTTGTACCAAATATTTCTCAAAGGAGACATTACTTGGAATACTTGAAGTAGTTTAGAATGAGCTTAGACAGTCCAGAAGGTTGACTAGAATAAAAACAACTTCCACTACCTTGAATATTTGACCTAGTTTATCAAGGAGCACAATTGCTAGAGGAAACTTTTTTAGCAATAGCAAAACTAGTGAGGATAGAAAGATTGAAGAAGGAAGAACCCTTTTGGTAAGAAGATAAAAGGATGGTAAGAAAATATTTAAATGTTGGACTTGTAATGAATATGGTCATTATGCATCTAAGTATCCTAAAAGAGAGAAAAATTTTAGAGGTAATTTCAAACCTAGAAGAGATAGACAATGTTTGTAGCAAATGAAGAAGATGATTTTGATGAAAAAGCAATAAGTGCTAGTGATTATGATATTGTTAAGTTTGTTGTTAGTAGTGATGAAGGTATGTTTCTTGGTTATTCATTGAAAAGTAAGGCTTATAGATGTTATAATCTAAGAACTAAGACTGTTGTCGAAAGTGAAAATGTAAAAGTTGATGAGAAATTTAGGATACAAGAAAGAATAGTTGATTACAATTCAAATGATTAGAATGTTGTTACTAAATCAAGGAATGATGAAGTATTCTTTAAGACTAATAATGGTTTACATAATGAAGGATTGGTGAGATAGGAACAAAGCTTGAAACCTTCAATAGAGCCAAGAGTTGAGATAACAACTCCTACTTTGAGAAAGAATATAAAAAAGAATCATCCACCTAAGTAGATCATTAGAAGTAGAGATAAATGTGTGATTAAAAAAAGTAGAATCAATGAAGAACTATGTTTGATATCTCAAGTTGAACCTAAGAATGCAGATGAAGCATGTAAAGATGACTATTGGAAATAAGTTAAGAAAGAGGAATTGGATCAGATAATAAAGAATGATACATGGAAATTTTTCCCCAAACCAATAGATAAAAATGTGATAGGAATTAAATGGGTATTCAAAAATTGTAAGAAAGAAAGCAAGACTAGTATGTAAAGGTTACTGATAACAAGAAGAAATGGACTATAATGAGACCTATGCTCCTGTGGCAAGAATAGAAATAGTAAGGTTATTCTTAGCCTATGTAGCACATAAGAAATTCAAAATATATCAAATGTATTTCAAATCAAAATTTTTGAATGGAGAACTTGAAGAAGATGTATGCATAGAACAGGGATTCAAAGTTTCCTAACAGGGACTCATATGTACTAAATGACATTCTAATAGACTCCTAACAGAGTCCATCCATTAACAAGGAATATTTATATTAGTAGATCATCTTGTGGGCATCATTCCCACTATGGTTTTCCATTTGATCAAGGGTTTCCCTAGTTAACATATCTAGTGCAATTGTGTATGTGCATCTTTGTATGATTGTTGTTTACTTTGGTTGAATGGTTAAATTTATTTAAGGTGGATAAATGTTTTAATTATTGGATAACTGATTCACCCCCCCTCCTAGTTATCTTGGTGCACTATTGTTTCCAACATCACCTTTACCAATCTCTTAGATTTTCTCTATATTGTAGGTGCTTCCACCTCTTGTTGACTTATTGGTTGTACTTGCACAATTACTACATAAAGTACAATGGGGGCTTGCACACATGGTTGTGCAATTGTCACACCTTCTAAAGGTCTTGCTATAGTAGTAGGATTTACTACTAACATTTCATATTGTCCTCCTTCTCTCATTTCCATCAAAATTCCTTTGACCTCATTGAATTCATCCCTTTTCATGCTCGATTCCTTGAGAATGAAACCTATCACCTTTTCCACTTTCTTCTTGATTTCCTTGCTGTGTATTTTAGAGTGAACTATTCTCATTTTCTCCTCATAGGTTCCCCATCTAGGGCACTCTATGTCCTACTTAGATGGGAGTATGATCTGTGCATACCCTTCTCTAATTTCAATGCTTATCTCATATCCCATGGGTTCGATGAGCTTAACCTTTGGTACCACAACTTCCATATAGGTGTTATCCATCTCCACCATGAAGCATATCTCATCCTTATGTTTATCTAACATAGAGAGAGGTATCCTATACCTTTGTTTCATCTCTAACTATAAACTTTTCATTATTATATCAATGTCATCATCCTTGATAGTCTCCAACCTTGATATGTAGCATTGAGTCACCATCTTCATTGTGTACTCATTATTGTCCCAAATCATTACTTTAGAAAAATTCCTTGTAGAATAAAAAAACAAATTATTCAATATGGAATCAAATCTAAAACCCATTCTCTTCATTTTCTTAACTCTAGCAATGTTGTCAAACAATTGCAATTTGAAAATCTTATATAGATTAACTTTTCTTCTTTGTATTGACATCACATAAGCCATATATAAAAATCTAGCTGGTACCAAGTTAACCCTTGATCCATGGTCAAACTTGTACCCTAATATCTTGCTTAATAGCTTTAATCCATTGTATTAAATCAAGAACTTCATGTTTATTTCATCAAACCTAGTTTCAAGTTTGTCTCAACCATCTTTCTTACATTCTTCTCATTGAAAAAGTTACCACCCTAATTACTCAATCCTATGACCTTAATAATTAGGTCATTGTTAATAACTATCTGTACATCACCTAGCCATAAAAAATCATCATGTACCCTACTTAGAATAATTTGGGTCCAATCATGGCTATCAAACTCCATATAAAACATATACTTCACCAAAATCAACTCAGCTAGGTGTGCATACTCAAATTTAAAGGATATGTCACTGTTATACATAGTTCCCAAATCTTTGTGAATATCTTCATCACCTATGCTATCAATTTTATAGTGGATATAACTTTTGATATCCCCAACATAAAGCACATTCTCTAGAACTTACAAAAATGTGCCCAAAAGGTCATCAAAAAGTGGTACAAATGGATTCTTCTTGAATACATATCATGGAATCTTACTCACATCATAAAAAATTTGATAGCCATTGCAATTCTATTGTATTCATTGAAAATACTTAGTGTTAGCTCTTCAAAATACCTTAAAAATTGTGTTTAGGGCTTTTGCAACTTGTGCTTGACAAACTACTCTTTGGACTTGATTTCATTGTCAAATCGTTCTTCAATTTTCTCAAACACTTCACATGAACAAATGGTACACACAATCTTTCTTTCAATCCTTAAATCATTTCAAATTGTAGTGCACATTAAATGTGTATCTACCACATATTCAAATACTATTTTTATTTACCATTAAGCTTGTTATTTGAATTTTTGCTCATTGATATCATATCTAGACTTGAGCACTTGACCTTAGCTTTCTCTCTATGTCCTTAACCTTTTGTTACATGTACAACTTCCAACTCTCTCTCTAACATTAGTTCATACCAACTGATGCACTGCTTCTTCTAAAATGACTAAATTTAGGTAGGATGAGTCACAAACAATCTATGACTTCAGTGTCTTATTAGATGCATTGAAATACTATTAATCTAAAACTATATAAAAAAATTCTAGATCCTTATCTATCAAAAATTCTTTCTTGAATTCATCAACATGTTTTTTTAATGCTTCCTTTTGATTGGTGTCAATGCCATTATCATTCTTTCTCTCATTTATGTTGTTGTTCCTTATATTATTAGCATTCCTATTAAAGTTCCTTCTATCCATTCTCTAATATCTTGCTATGTGTCCAAAGTTATTATATAACTAACATACAAGTGCAGTTCTTCTCTGATTAGTTCCAATCTAATTCTCAGGTGCTCTACAATTCCTTATAATGTGTCTTGGATTGTTATACTTGTAACACACAAACTGTTCTTCTCTCCATTAGATTTCTCTCCATCATTGGATCTATTTTTTTAATCTTCCTCTTTCATAACTTGCAGGGTTGGTGCTCCTAAACATTCTACTATTTTCATTATTAGCTTTATGTCCATAACCATGACACTTATAACAATAGAAATTAGTAATAGGTTTAAAAGACTTACTTGTGCAATCTCTTTCCATATGTCCAACTTCATTACATATAAAACATCTGCCTTTGAACTTACATCTTACTTCCTTGGGTGGTTCATCTTTCTTAGGTTTATCAACTTTCTCTATTATCTTAGGTTCATCATATTTCATTGATAAATCAATTAATTCTACTTCCTTTGATACTTTAGTAGATTTTCTTGATTCAACCTTACTTAGATTAGATTCCTTAGGGGATTTAATAACTAGATCTGATTCTCTTCTAATTTCAACTTTCTTGGATGATTTCTCTCCAATTAGATATCCAAGTCATGTCTTGTTATAAGAAGGACTCTAGTGAAATATCTATCAATCTATCTCCTCACTATTAGAATAAAGTTTCTCTAACTATTTCTTATCTTGTATCAATTCTCCTTTCATATTGATATTTTACTTTTCTATTTATGCATGCTCAATCTTGATAGTATCTAGTTCAAATGTAACTTGACTTAACTAGGATCTAAGATCTACATTCTTAGTTTTAGTTTAGGTTCATTCTTGCCACAATTATTCTTAAGACTCAACTTAAGTTCAATGATTTTCAGTTCATATTTCAAAATCCCATTTTCTTTAGATGAAGATTTCCTACTTCATCATTGTTACTAGTCTGCGCAATTGATTCCTTGCCATATTTTAGATCATCAATCGTGTCTTTCAGTTTACCAATGAAAAAAATTTCATCTTTATGTCTATGTTTTGGGTTATCTCTTTCTTCAGTAAGAAGGTCAATCTACTCAAGAGCTTCTCCCACTAGATGACTCAATAAACAATTAGATCCTGTTAAGGATATTGATCTTGTTAGGAGTCTATGAAGTACATATAGTGTCTCGAGTCCTTGTTAGAGGACTAAGCCTTGTTAGAAGTCTCAACCCTATCAGGAGTTTCTTGAACCCTATTAGGAGTTTTTTCAACCTTGTAAGGAGTTGGTGGATGAAATACAATGTATGCAAGAAGATCCCACTACCCTAACATGCAATTATACACTTTAGTTCTTCACAAGAATAGATATACATAGAATACTTTTTTTTTTTTTGTATTTCACACTTACTCTGATCATACATGAAATATAGTTCGCATATCATCAACTTTACATCAATCTCAAATATCACATAGATCATACATATGTCGCATGGTTCATCATATACCACACACTTATCTTCACAAGATAAGATCTTTACTTAGACCTTGCATATTCATAATTCACTTCTTAGTCAACCTTCATTCTTTCACACACTTGGAATTATATGAAATAAATAATGGAATAATATCCACATAATTATCTCATCATGATAGTATTTATTTTGTTACCAAAATAATTCCTCAAGTCATACAATCCAATTCTTCACTATGCTCTGTTCTACACCATTAAATAGATGTATTGGTATTTCAATCATATCTTGCATTGTACTATCGGTACACACCTATGCATTGGTATATGTCATCATGACAATGTCATATAACTTTTCTCAACTACGAATAAGCTAACTCAATGAGTCATCTATATACATCACATCTTCTCTCTATGTTGCTGCAAATTTTCTAACACTTAGACAATTTTCTATCTCTAAATCCATAAATGAAATGTTGAATATATGTTGACATAAATGAAAACACTTAATAAATCCATCTAACCATATTGCAAATAGACTTATCATTACCCTGCAAAAGACTAGCATGCAAAAATTGCAGTACATACCCAAGATAAAATTCATAATAAGTTTTCTCATATTAGCTTTTCTCTTATCAAATGGATTTAGGAAAAACTACCCAATTAATGCAAGATATAAAGATACATTATTCCTGTTGGAAATATTCAAGATAAGACAAGTTACTAAGAGGGGAGGGGTGAATCAGTAACTTATAAAACTTTCAAACAATTCAGCATTTTAACCATTCACCATTCATTCATCTAATTTACTGCATAACTGAAAGAAAAAACATTTATTGCACATGTACACAGAGATTTGGTGACCCAGAAACCTTCCAAATAGAAAGTAAAACTGGGGTGGGGATGATGCCCACAAAACTTTAATACTACACTATAAAGTTGGCTTGTTAAGGCTTACAATAATCACTTCTGGTGATCTGCCCTATTAGGAGCAAGTAGGACTACTAGATTCACCTTGTTAGAGGATTTACAAACATACAGTAAAGTATGTACTCTGTTAGGAGATTTACAAAAAGACTATTAAGTCTTTCCTGTTAAAGGATTTATAAACTGATTCACCTGTTAGGATGAAGCAGTGGATCTTCTTACAACTATTTTTTGATAAGATCCTTTTTGCATTCATCACCTGATGTGATAGATATAACTTTTATGCTCCTATGTTGACCTTGCTGAATCCCTTTTATTTTGCTGCTGATTTGAAATTCCTTCTTTTCATGTGAACATCAATCTTTTTTTTTTAAATCTTTTTCACACCCCTCATATATATCATTTCATTATTTACAACTGTAAGGTCGACCAAAACATAAGTGAACAAAACATTACTGAGTCAGCCAGATAGTGGAAAACTCAACGACCTTCTAATACTCGGCATCCACTACATTACTTGGCATCATCATGCATTCGGTAGAAGTAGAGGCTCAGTTCATACTATTCATACAACACTGCTTGGAACTCGGTAACCATTGGTGACTCGGTAGATATAGTGCCACTCGGTGGAAAGTAACTTCTTTATTTACCTTGCTTTGCTTGGTGAACACTGAGTTCTTCATTTACCTTGCTTTTCTCGGTGAACATTGAGTTCTTCATTTACCTTGCTTTGCTCAGTGAACACTGAGTTCTTCATTTACCTTTCTTTGCTTGGTGAACACTGTTGAACTTCTCATTCACTCGGTATCCTCTGAAATGCTCGGTGAGAATTGTTTACCTAATGAGCTTATAAGGTAACCACTAAATTCCCAATATATACTGTAGACTAAGTGATGAGCTAGATAAGCATTCAAAATTGAATAAGTGTTTGCACTAATGACAAATATACCATAATTCCAACAATCTCCCCCTTTGGCATTAGTGACAAAAACACTTATGAGCAAAAACTTATGTGCCAAATTTTTCATACTGATTTACATATATCTCCCCCATACTATATGCACAAAATATTTACAAATATTTCTATATATCTCCATCTCTTTTCTCTATCTCTTATCTCTTTTCTCTATCTCTTCTTTGGTACTCTATCTACCCCTTTTTGACAATAATGCCAAAATAAACAATATGTATTTACACAGAAACACCAAAATGAGAGATAAACTCAGAATGTACCTTGAGAATAAGAGCCAAAGTCTTATCCCAATTTTCTTGCAAAATTTTGCAGGTGGAGAGTGCTATCTAAACTTCAGCTAAAAGTTCAATCACATGATCTGCAACTGAAAAATTGTTGTCATGGATCAATGTTTTGGAGCATACAATTTGTTTCTGCATTGTGTCCATGATAGGAAGGATCATATTCAAAATGTCAATCAAGGTAGATCTGATCCTTGCTTCCTCTCTTAATAATTTTGCCTGCTTTTCTGACAAAAATTTGATTCTAAGATGATGGGTTGAACTTGAATTGGGGTCAAGTTGCAGCATTTGGGCACTAACCTTCATATCCTCATCAATTTTACTTAATTTTTCTTTGATCTCCTTGATATACTTGGTAACATCACAAAGTTTTGAAAAAAGTGAAGTTACATTCTTAAAAGAATTTTCAAGATTGACCAAAATTGTGAACAATTCTACTTGTTTTATTGCAATGTGCTGAGCAATGTGCTCAAGCACCTTATTATCAAATTTTCTTTTAGCCTTTTCAATCAATTTTTCTTGACCAGAGGTGTCCTCATTGAATTTATTTATAGCCTCTTCTAACTGAATCAAAATGTGTTGAGTAGAATCTACTTCAACACCTATAGCTTCTATAATTATATTCTTGGCATTCTCAATTATTTTGTACTCATTATCCCTTTCAGACCTTAACTGCTTTTGCATAGCCTTCATCTCTATTAGTTGACTAGCATACCTCATCTCTTCAATGGTAGCATTTTCATAGTCAATTTTTGGAATCACTATCTCTATGTCTAAGTCAATATCTTCAAGAATTTCCTTTCTAGTGATCAGAAGTCTTAATGGTTGCTTTTGTTTGATTTCTGTGATGACTGGGTTGACCTTAGGAATAGACACAATAGTGGAGATGGAAGGACTAGTAGTGAAAACTAGGATATGACTTGAGGATTGAGTGCCAATAGGAGTATTTACCAGATCAAAAACTAGAATACTTCCCAAAAATGATGATACACTTGGTAGTGCAGTATCTGAACTAACTTGATTTGCAGTAGATGCAGATAATGCTAACAAAATTATAGAACAAGCTGGAATCAAAATTGTAGAACTTATTGTTACACTGATTGGTGATGATGGAGCTGAGAAGACTGGCTCAGTGGCTAAAGAAGAGGGCTATAGCTTGGTAGATGAAGTGGTAGATACCTAGAGCTTGGATGTGGCAGGTGCAGATGATAAATCTGATGTAGATGCTATCAAACCTGCTAAAGATGACTCCAACCTTGATAATGTGATAGTTTTAGGTGGAGAGTAAGGAAGGGATGCAATAACTGCTGCAAAAATTTTTATTGGATCATCTTCCTCCTTATCTTCCTCTTTAGCTTCTTCCTTCATTCCTTCTTCCTCCTTGTCTTCTTCCATTAATGCATGCAGCTCTCTTGGTGAGACTATGATGGATGGAGTGCCATCAATATCCTCACTGTCACTATTGTCATCATCCTTGATTTCCACTGGGTCTTCACTGGGCTTATGCAAATGATAGATGTTTTTCCACATGCTTGTAGCATCATTTGCAACATGCTCAATGCCTTTGATCAAAATTAAACATGTGTGAAATCTTATCATCATCTTACCTTCATGGTTTTTCATTGCAATTTTTACTTCTGCTCCAGTGAGACTTGGTTGAAGATTCTTCAGGGATTGCTCATAGATGTATTTTATCATTTTGGTGGCTAATTCCCATCTTGGTTGCAATCTCTCCAATAGTTCTTTTGAGATTTGGGAGGCAAGCTAGTCCAGGGAGTATTTCCATTTTCCCATCTTGCTGAGTACCAGTTCCTCTATCTATATTTTCTCAACATCTATTCTAGTTTCAAATTTCAATGCCTTGAAATTTGTGATGCCTGCTCCTTCTTCCAATTGTTTAACCCTTTGCTTGAATGTGGGTGTAGGCCTAACTAGTATAGGTTCTTTCTTACCTTTTCTGGTTCTTCTTGTGAATATTGTAGTAGGCTTCTTCTTACGTTTGGTAATTATTACATTACCTTTCTTCTTTGGAGGTTCTTCTTCAGTTTCTTGTTCTTCTTTTTCTTCTTCTCCTCCTTCTTCTTCATCATCTCCTTTGTCCTCACCTTTACCTTCTATTAGCATAAGAGGGTCAAATGTAGTTTTCAATTTTGCTATCTTCCTCTTGCCTTTGCTTATGGCCTGTGGTAGCTTGATTTCAAGCTCAATTCTAGCCTTTGCTTCATCATAGGTTCCAAAAATTGGTTGCCTTGGGTCTACTAGCTCATTTTCCATTGCTTCTATGATGTCTCTAGCTTCATCAATATTTACCTCATAGGGAAGAGGTTTTACCCATGCAACTCGGGGTCTGACTGCCTAGATGTACACCTTGTCGCAGTCAACCATGAAGCATACATCATCTCTATAATCCTCAACAAGCTTAGGAGGAATTCTGAAACTATTATTCATCCTCTCCTTGAAGTCTTCAAAATAATTGTCCATAATGCTATCAAAATTTTCACCCATCTCTGCTACAAACTCATTTATCTAATACAAAATTGGAATTTCTTTTCTCCATACGATAGTTCCTTTAGATGGAAAGAATTTTTGAATGTAGAAAAATAAATAGATCAACAGAGAACCAAATTTACAAGATTCATTCTTGTAAGTCCTTATACTTTCCATATTTTTATTCAATTGTTTCAGCAATACCTCGAACAGATCAAATTCAAGGTTTTTCTTTACAATCTTGAGGGCCAAATCCACAGCTTCACAAGGTACACTATTCAATCTACTAGAATTGTATAATTTATATGCAATTACATGAATGCCAAATCTTAGTTTGACATTAGATACAGTGTTTACCTTCAAACCTTTACCATCCCACTCAGCTAGGGTTTGCTTCTATAGCTCCTCCCGAGCTAGGGTTATGGCGGCTTTTGCTTTACTGAGCATAGGGAGACCCGTGATTTTATGAATCATCTTCTTTGTGATTAACACTGGCTGCTCTAACCATAATTGTCCATTATGCACCTGACTCAAGATATACCTAATCCATTTGGTTTGGAAGTTTTTAGGCATATGCAAGATATGAGTTAAGCCTTTGGTTTCAAGATGCTTGAATTTAGGTTTTAGAGAGCCATCTACACTCATTTTACCTAGGGCACTGTCCATCTCTAGGTTTTTGATTTCTTGAATAGAACATTTGAAATGAGTACAAATATCATTGATAAGAAGTACCTTAGGTGGTATTTATGATTGACCTCTGGTTGGGTCAAGTGATTCTACAACAATCGAAACAATCTTGAAGTTGGGCGATTTCCATTCTGTACCCTTTATCAACATTTCTGAACCTCTTTTTACCTTAGTGTTGTTGGTGCTTGCAGATGCCATAGCTACTTGGTATGTATAAGAAAATCTTGAACAAATTCTCCGCTTGAAAATCACTTGAAATCACCTGGAATTTGATTTGGATTCACTGGAGATCTTTTAGCTCTGAGTATTCTTAAGTCACGGTGAAAAATGAAATCGAATTCTGCCCTTTTGATGGAAATACTATCATTAATGCTTAGTACAAAGGTAGATGAGATGACATAGTGCTTGCTAGTCTGTCATTCATTTACTCGGTAAAACCTTGCAACACAGTGTCCAAACAAAATCTTTGATACTCCCAACCTAGCTTGGTAAGGTCTTTAACCAACCTTGCTCGGTAGATGGAACATGGTGAATGATAACTTTTCTTTGGTCCTTGTATCTAAAATACTGATTTTAACCATTTTCATTCTTTTACACTGAAACTACTTAAGATATGGCTAGAGGATGCAGTTCTTGATTCTTCTTAAATCTAATTGGAAATGGTGGAGTCATCCATTTCTTGAGTGATATGACCATCATTTGAACTGTCTTGCTCAGTAGATTTAGGAATCCATTGTTGTCTCATCTACTTTCGAATGTTATCAACCTTACCTTTCTTTTCATCTTCAATTCTTCCAATATTCATGCAATTCTTGGCTATATGACCAAGTTCAGTACATGTGTAACATCTTATAGTTGTATCCTTCTTTCTTAGGTGATGTCTTGCACAGTTTATCCCAATGTGTCCATATTCTCCACAATAGTGACACCTACACCAAGTATTGTAGTCCCATCCAAAGATTGCTTTAACAAGTTGTCCAGCTAGATTGAATGATTTGAATTGGCATTGGAATGCCTTGTGACCATGCTTCTTGCTTTTGTGACAATTTCCTTCAAATTTTGGCTTATCCTTGCATTCATTAGCTTTGTGACCATGCTGATTGCAATTGTAGCATTTGCCATTGAATTTTCCTTTTCCATTACTCCAACATTTATTTGATGTATGACCTATCTTGCCATAGTGATTGCAAGTGGGTCTTTGATTCCTTTGGGCACCTTGTTTGGAGGTTTCACCTTCTTCCTTGTAACCAAGACTAGTTTTACCTTTTTGTCTATGAAAGTTTTGCTCACTTTGCTGATTTAATTGGTTCATGTCTGTTTGAAATTTCATCATTCTTTCATTGACTTGTCTTTTAGTGATCAAGTCATTTTCCAAACTTTCATTGATTTTTCTTTTAGATCTTAGATCACTTTCTAATCTTGCATTGATTTGTCTTTCAGTGATTAAATCATTTCTCAAACTTTTATTCTCAGAACTTAGATTCAAAATTTCTTCATTTTCATTAGATAGTTGACCTACAAGATTTTCATGCTGAAGGAATTAATTATTCCTTACCTCTAAGTCCTCATTTTTGTTATTTCTCTGTTCCAAAGCTTCACATAGCCTGATTGATTAGATTTCTTGTTCTCTTTTAAGCTTCCTTACTTCTTCCTACAGAGAACCATTCTTTGCTAGGAGTTTCTTGATTGCTTCATTAGCTTCATTTGAACTGCTTGATGGTAAAAGGTCTTCAATCTTTTCTTCAACATACTGATGATCATTCATTTGTCTTGCAAGTTCCTTCCTTCTTTTTAGAGATTGAGAAAGATGCTCCTTTGCTTCCTTGATTTGATCCATGGCCATTTCCAGATCTAGATTTTCATTTTCAATAGATTTGTCAAGTTTGAATATCTCCATTGTCCTTGATCTTTGCTCAAGCTATCAAACTTTTATCCTGAGAACCAAAAAGCTCTGATACCAATTGTTGGAAATATTCAAGATAAGATAGGTTACTAAGAGGGAAGGGGTGAATTAGTAACTTATTAAACTTTCAAACAATTCAACATTTTAACCATTCACCATTCATTCATCTAATCTACTGCATAACGAAAAGAACAAACATTTATTGCACATGTACATAGAGATTTGGTGACCCAGAAACCTTCCAAATAGAAAGTAAAACTAAGGTGGGGATGATTCCCACAAAAATTCAATACTGCAATATAAAGTTGGCCTGTTAAGGCTTACAATGATCACTTTTGGTGATCTTCCTTGTTAGGAGCAAGTAGGACTGCTAGATCCACCTTGTTAGAGGATTTACAAACATACAGTAAAGTATGCACTCTGTTAGGAGATTTACAGAAAGACTGTTAAGTCTTCCCTATTAAAAGATTTATAAATTGATTCTGCTGTTAGGATGAAGTAGTGGATCTGCTTACAACTATTTGTTGATAAGATCCTTTTTGCATTGATCACCTGATGTGATAGATATAACTTTTATGCTCCTATGTTGACCTTGCTGAATCCCTTTTATTTTGCTGGTGATTTGCAATTTCTTCTTTTCATCCAAACATCAATCTCTTTTTTTTATATCTTTTTCACACCCTCATATATATCATTTCATTATTTACAACTACAAGGTTGGCCAAAACATTACTAAGTCAGCCAGATAGTAGAAAACTCAAGTTCCTCAAGCTGACTCGGTGACCTTCTAATACTCGACATCCATTACATTACTCGACATCATCATGCATTCAGTAGAAGTAGAGGCTTAGTTCATACTAGTCATACAACACTGCTTGGAACTCAATAACCATTGGTGACTCAGTAGATATAGTGCCACTCGGTAGAAACTAACTTCTTCATTTACCTTGCTTTTCTCGGTGAACACTGAGTTCTTCATTTACCTTGCTTTGCTCAGTGAACACTGAGTTCTTCATTTAACTTGCTTTGCTCAGTGAACACTAAGTTCTTCATTTACCTTGCTTTGCTCAGTGAACATTGAGTTCTTCATTTACCTTTCTTTGCTCGGTGAACACTGCTGAACTTCCCATTCACTCGGTATCCTCTAAAATGCTCGGTGAGAACTGTTTACGTACTAAACTTATAAGGTAACCACTGAATGCTCGATATATACTGTAGACTAAGTGATGAGCTAGATAAGGATTCATAATTGAATAAGTGTTTACACTAATGACAAATATACCATAATTCCAACAATTTCATTCTATGTAACCATATAATATATACTATATTAATCCAATCTTAGAAATGTCAAAGTGCATGCATATAATAGTACAAGTATAAATAGTTTGAATAAATTCATCTAAAACTCATAAAGTTCTTGAATCTTAACCATATAAAGCATAAAAAAATGAACTAAATAGACCTTAGATTGGCCTCATCACTAATCATGTTAGCAATTTCATTTCATGTTTTGTTTAGGAGATTTAGCTATTTAACTGCCTGACCCTAGAAGAACTAGATCAATTCTTCAATTTATTTGGCCACTTCCTTGCTCCTTTATAGATTATTTATAAAAAAATTGGTTAATCAAAGACTTAATCAATGATGGTAGACATCTCATTCAGTGGCTTCAATTCTGGATGTAGGATAAAATTGTAGTATTGGGTCATACTCTTCATTATTTCTTTCATGTCTTGCTTGTTATTAGCATCCTTCTAGACTCGATCTTTAATTTTCTTGTTGGAGAATTCAAATATCTTCATATCCATAGACCTTCTCAATTTTCCAAGGTCCACCTTTGATACTTGAGAATCTTGAGCGATTATCTCATCCTCATCTTTATCCTAATATGGTTTAGAAATCTCTTCTAATGAGTGTCTTGTATCTTTATTGAAATCAAGTCTAGATTTGATTTTTGATTTATTGACTTTGGATGATTTACCTAGACATTTTCTCACTAGGTCATTAATGGGCAAGGATAATGGTACTATTCTTTGCTACTTTACTATTAAAGTTTCTAGCCACTTTGGTGTTATAGGATTTTTTTTCTAGTGAAAGTATTGGTAAGAGTAAGGCCTTTTGATGAGAGGCAATTATAACCTTTTTAAATCCATTTCATGCACCTTCCCACTCACTTTCCTATTACATTTCCATTCCATTTCATCTCATTATTATCATTTTTATGTTGCATATGGTTTAATATAAATAAGTAGCATTTAATATTGTTTCAAGATTAAAACATAAAAATGCATTATTGATCACTTTTACTAATCTTTATTATTGCAGCATGTTGATTTGTGGCATATATCTTCCTATCGCCTACTTTATGGGAGCTTTTTGTCACAGTTGGGAAGAAACTATTATACACGATTGGTTAATTGTTTCTTTCATTTCTATATTAGAAGATATTACTAGCATATTGACAAAAAATATCATACACAAAATAAATAGTATTGGTGAATCAAAATTAGATATGTCATACTCATTATGAAGGTTGTAGCTTTTTATATATACTACAACCCTAATAGAACCATATTTCCTATATTGTCACTAGATGGAAATGAGGCTTGAATTGGTATCCACCATTACAACTGCTATGTTTGGTATATATGATCCATGTGGATACTATCTTCTTTAATAAGTTGTATATGACCCATGTAAAACTTGTATCATAGGCATCTAAGCTATTATTTCTACTGAGGAGGTGAATTGGTATATGAATAATTTCCAACCTTCACATGAAAACAAACTCCAATAATATGTTTCCTTCAAAACTGTTTCAAATCCATGTTGGATGAAAATGATGGTGCTTGCTGGAAATGGTAAAAAATGCTACCTATTCTTGGCATGAAATACCTCTATTTGATATTCATTCCATAACCATTCATTTCTAGATTACATCTCTTTATTTTTATTGGGAGGTACATATTAAGGAGAAACTCCTTGATCTATTATTATAATAGCAATCATTTGGCCTATAATGTATAGCCAAGGTTCATGTGAGTTATTAACAAGAGGACTAAATTTGTAAAGTTGTTATCAACTACATGTATATAAGTAACCCAATGTAGATTGAAATTTATTATTCTCCCTTTGTAAAATCTATGAATGCAATGAAATTTCTATTGATTAATCCAATGTAGAACATCAAAGTTTCTTCAACTCACCTTGCAGACTAGAGAAAGGGCCTGCTCTTGGAAAGTTTGATGAGGTTGTTAATATTGTCAATTATTTTGGATTGTTTTCTAAGTGATTTCTGTAGCTTAAATTTGGTGTGCTTGATTTTCTAGAGAATACTATTTTATTTTAAAATAATAGTTAGTTCATATTAATATGTTTGTAGTCTAATTAATATCATAGTTGGGTAAGACAAATTATGACATTCTCATTATTATATAGATTATTAATAACAACCAACATATTCTAAATTTGCTACCATATTAATAGATAATTCAATATAGCAATATCAAAGTTATATTATTAAATTGTTATATTAGATTAGTTATATGCCTAGTATTGGTATTGTTTCCTATAGATTAGTTGAATTTGTGAATTGTTACATTTGTTGTCTTCATAATTTTTAATGATTATTTTTGTTTCAAATGTTCTTGTCACCAGGAAGTGACAATTCCTGTTGTTGGGATTTCTTTAGTTTTTCATAGATTCAATTCATGTACTATAGTTACATTCATAATCCCTCATCTCATAGCTGACATCCCTTGATAGCATATTGCTTGGACACCTTTCACAAGCTTACACTCTCAGATTGACATGTATAGACCAGAAAAAATTCATTATAAATAATTAATTCTTTATTATTATTTTCCCTAGTGTTGGGCTATCAGCATCCATGGGGACACTTCCATCTTTGGTTGAGATCTACTAACTTTCTTCCATGATTGAAATATTGTTACTAGGGACCTATTCTATTTTGGATTTTTCTTTAGGGGATTCAAACTCTATTAGGGTCTCTCCTTCTTTAGGGTCATATCTTACTTATTTCCATCTAGTGCTAGAATAATTTATTTTTTTGATAGCTTCCACCATAGGTTGAATTTGAACCTTGGGAATGACTGGTTTGACTTTAAGTTCGTATTAACCTTTAATAGAATCATTTACACTATGATTAGAGGAAATGATTATCTTTTGAGTAGACTTCTTGTTTTTATAATTTGGATGTTTTCTTGATGATTCAATGATAGTTTCTTAGTATTTCTTCTTCTTGAGTCATTCCTTTATTCTTTTCAGTACATCAGTTGTTTGGAAATGTAGGTCATCATCTTCTCTTTTGATCTAGTCTAATTTAGGAACTGGGAAGCATTCAATTTTATCAGTATACCAAGGATTCACTACCTCTTCTTTTTCATCATCTTTTACTTTATGGGTATCTAGGCTGATTTTGAAGGTTTTTATTTGATCTAAGGTCATTCTTGACCATAACATCTTATGACCTCTAATTCATCAGAGTAGCTAGCCCATCTTCTAAATGAGGGATATGCCTAAAAGTGGATGCACCCTTGAGATTCACCTTAGTAAACCCTTCATAGTCAAACCCTTTCCTTTCCTACAGCCATAAGGTTTGAGATAGAGGTTGGACATTTCTTCCTTTACCATCATAGCATGCTTGAGGTTTGGGCACCTATAATGACCTAATTTTGTAGGGAAGAGTATTGCTGATATTTTCTTGGTGCTCTTAGACAAATTTTTGACAATGGCCAGTTACCTATATATCTCCAATAGAACAACATTATCTAAAAAATAACAAGGTAGCTTAAGGGGTTCATCATTAAAAGAACCAACTCTAAGATAGGTAAACCTAAGAAACTTGATGTAATACCAATCATAGGTTTTGATTTCTTGCATGGATTCTTCTAAATGTTTGTAATTTTCCTTACCCCTAAGTTCAAATACTAGCCTTCCCAAAAAACATAATTGATCCTCATGAACTCTCAAGAGGGGTATCTAGCTTGTAAGTGTTTTTATAATTTTTTTTAGTATTGATATATTGTCATATCTTCTATCCATAGTTCATGGGGAAGATCCTCCCACTCTTTCAAAATAGCCATGATGTAAATAATGAAAGAAGGGAGAAAAGTTATCTAAACCCAAAGTCCTTTATGTATCCCTTCTATTATCAAATCAACCCAATAAACAAATTTTTCACCTCTTACAATTTTATGGATGAAGATATACATCCAATCCTCCTAGTGGGAAGCATGCTTGTTACCTTTTACTTTATTCAAGAGAAAAACTATATTAGTGACCTCCTTAATAAAATTTTCAATAGTCAGTGCTTTGGGCAACCTCAATCCTCCTGTAGCTGGCTTCAAGAGCCAAATTTGCACTACCACAAAGTTACAATCCTTCTTATTCTTTTCATATAGCTTCTCTTCTTCTTCAAAATTCCAAGCCTCACAAGGCTCCTTGCATGGCATTTTAAAAGCTACTACAATAGTTACCATATCAATTCTTGCCATTGCTTTACCTAAAACCTTCTTTATGCACCTACTTCGAGTATCATAGTGATTTGCAAATTCTATTATTAGCTCATGACAACCCATAGGATGTAGAAATGTCATAGCTTCTAACAATCCACTACTAACTAGTTTCTAAGCTATCATCCATTTTGGGCATTTCTAGTTCTCTCTACTAGCTCTGTTAAGTTCACATTTACTAGAAATGTATCTTGAATTTTTGGTATGGAGCTCAACAAACAAGCTTTCTAAGGTTTTGGGAATTTTGGCCAAAAAAGGGTCATGTTTATTTTAAAAAGGAAGAATGACCTACTAAGAAAACAACTTGAAATTCTTAAAGAGAAACCAGAAATGGAAACAGAAAAAGGAAGGCTATTTTGTACTCATTAGTCTCACATGCTAAATTACTCCTGGTCAATCCTTACTAGCTTGCTGTTCCAGACTTGAGAATAGTAAGTTTAATATACTAGGTAGGAAAATGAGTAGTACAGGTGCAAATTATGAGAAAGTTCATGAGCAAATATGGTAATGTAAAATCATAAATACACCTGCATGAAGATTTATCTAACAAGACATTTTGTCTTCTCAATTAATTTCTCCCGTCAAATCTATTCATGATCTCACACTTGAATGAAATTAGCTGGTCATTGCACTCCATCTAATAATGACTTGTACTTTAAAACATGCCCTCCAACTATCACTATTATTAGGCTTTAAACATTCATTCCTAATATGGTGTAGATTTTTCAAAAATTCATGCTTAACTACTTTAGAAAAATCCTTGCATAGAAAATGATATAAAATAATCTTGTCAGAAAATGGGAAGTCAAAGTTGAACTTGAAGTTAAATCTCTCATGTTCAAGTTCAAGTTCAACTTTGATGCACTGATGGATTAACCATTGTAGGCTCATGAATAAGTTTTATCTTCTATGCCTTCTATATAGCTTCCACTTAAAACAACTTCAACCTGAAAAAAACTAAGATGCATAAAATAAGAAGGGTAATTATGAGTGCAACAGATTGTATAGGTTGAAAGGGGTCATAGGTCAACCCATTTCATCGCTAAATGTTTCCCTAGGGGTCCTAGGATGCCTAATGACACATCATCATTGATTTTATGAATCAAATGTGGTCATAGGCTAATCTATGACCCTTTTCAACCCATTTCATCATAACATGTGTCCCTTGAGGTTCTAGGACCCCTAGGGACATATCATAATTAATCGTATGGGGTGAAAGGGATTGTAGGTAACCTACAACCCCCTTCAACCCATTTGATCATGACATGTTTCCTTAGGGGTCCCCTAGGAACATATTATAATTGATTATATGAGTTGAAGGGGGTCATAGGCCAATGGAAGTCTCCCTTTGGCCCATCTCGTCATGACATGTGTCCCTAGGGACATATTGTAATTAATCATATTGGTCAAATGGACTTGTAGGCTAACTTGCAACCCTATTTGATCAATTTCATTAATGGCATGTGTCATTAAGGGCTCTAGGACCCCTGCAAACATATCATAACTGATTGTATAGGTCGAATGGGGTCATAGGTTGACCCATTTCATTATGACATGTGTCCCTAGGGGTCTTAGGACCCCCAGAGACATATTGTAATCAATCATATGGGTTAAAATGGGGTTGTAGGTTAATGTACAACCCACTTTGACTCATTTTATCAAGATATGTGTCCCTAGGGGTCTTAGGACCCCTAAGGACATATTGTAGTTGATCATATGGGTTGAATTGGATTGTAGGCTAACCTATGACCCCCTTTGACCCATTTTATCATGACATGTATCCCTAGGGGTCCTAGAGACATATCATAATCAATTGTATGTGTCAAAGGGAGTTGTAGGATTGTAGGATAACTTATGACCCGCTTCAACCCATTTTATCATGACATGTTTCTTTAGGAGTTATAAGACCCCTAAAAAATATCGTAACTAATAATATGGTTTAAAGGGGGTCATAGGCTAAACTTCAACCCCCTTTGACCAATTTGATCATGACATGTGTCCCTACAACCTCTAGGGACATATCATAATTGATCATATGGGTCAAAGGGAGTCATAGGCTAACCTATGACCCCCTTCAAACTATTTTATTATGAGATGTATACCTGAGGGTTCAAGGAACGCTAGGGACATATCATAATTGACCATATGGTTCAAAGGGGTTGTAGGCTAACCTACAACCCCTTTAGACCCATTTGATCATGACATGTGTCGCTAGAGGTCCTAGTACCTATAGGGAAATATTGAAATCAATCACATCAGTCAAAGGGGGTTGTAGGCTAACCTACAACCGCCTTGCTTCTATTTTATCATGGCATGTGTCACTAAGGGTAGGGACATATCTTAATCAATCATATGGGTCAAATGTTTTCATAGGATAACCTATGACGCACTTCAATCTATTTCATCATGACATGTGTCCCTAGTATCATAACACCCCTAGGGATATATTATAATCAATCATATGGGTCAAATGGGGTGGTAGCCTATGACCCCTTTCGACCCATTTAATCATGATATGTGTCCCTAAGGGTCCAAGGAACCCAAGGCACATATAGTAATTGATTTTATGGGTTGATGGGGGTTCTAGGCTAACCTATGACCCCCTTCGACCCATATGAACATGATATATGTCCATGTGGATCCTAGGACTCCTAGGGACATATCATAATTGATCATATGGATAGAAGCAACTTGTAGGCTAACCTATGGCCCTCTTTGACCAATTTGATCATGACATGTGTCCCTAGGGTTCCTAGGAACCCTAGGGACATATCACAATCTATTGTCTGGGTTAAAGGGGGTCATTGCTTAACCTATGACTCCCTTTGACCCATTTGATCATGAATTGTATCCTTGGAGGTCATAGAACCCCTAGGGACATATTGTAATTGATTGTGTGGGTCAAATGAGGTTGTAGGATAACCTACAACCCACTTTAATCCATTTGATAATGGAACATGTCCCTATGGGGCCTATCACCCCTTGCAATATATCATAATTGGTCATATGGGTCAAAGAGAGTCATAAGCTACCCTACGACCCCCTTTGACCCATTTCATCATGACATGTGTCCCTAAGGGTCCTTGGACCCATAGGGACATATCATATTCAATCATATGGGTCAAAAAGGGTGGTAGGCTAACCTACGACCCCCTTCAGCCCATTTTATCATTACATGTGTCCCTCAAGGTCCTAGGAATCCTAGAAATATATCATAATTCATCATATGGGTTGAAGGGGGTCATAGGTTATCCTACAACATCCTTTGACCCATTTTTCATGACATGTGTCCCTAAGGGTCCATAAGAATATTTAATAATTAATCATATGGGTTGAAGGGAGTCCTGGCTAACCTACAACCTCCTTCACCCCATATCATCACACAACATGTTCTTGGGGGTCCTAGGACCCCTAGGGATACATCATAATCAATAATGTGAGTTGAAGGGGGTTGTATTCTAACCTATCACCCCCTTTGACTCATCTCATCATGACATGTGTCACTAGGGGACCTAGGACCCCTAGGAACATATCATAATTGATCATATGGGTTAGAAGGGATCATATGCTAACCTATGACCCCTTCAACCCATTTCATCATGATGTGTGTCCCTGGGGGTCTTAGGACCCCAAGGAACATATCATAATTAGTCGTATGGATCAAATGGGTTGTGGGCTAACCTATGAATATCTTTTACCCATTACATCATGACATGTGTCCCTAGGGGTCATAGGACCCCTAGGCACATATCATAATTAGTCATATTGGTTGAATGGGGTCATATGCTAACCTATGACCCCCTTCAACATATTTCATCATGGACATATCACAATTGATCTTATGGGTCAAATGGGGTCATAGGATAACCTAGGACCCCCTTTGACCCATTTTATCATGACATGTGCCCTTAGAATTCCTAGGCACCCTAGGGTTCTATCATAATTTACCATATGGATCGAAGGGGGTCGTAGGATAAGCTATGACCACCTTCTACCCATTTGATCAAAACAAGTGTTCCTAGGGGTCCTAGGACTCCTAGGGACACATGTCATGATCAAATAGGTTAAAGGGGATTGTAGGTTATCCCACAAACCCTTTCAACCAATATGATCGACTACAATATATTCTTAGGGGTCTTAGGACCCCTGGGAACACTTGTTGTGATCAAATGGGTAGAAGGGGGTCATGGCTTATCCTACAACACCCTTCAACCAATATGGTCAATTATGATAGAACCCTAGGATGTCCTAGGACACCTAGGCACATATCTGTAGTGTAAATAATTAATTATTATTACACTTTACTTAAGTTTACTTAGGTTAATGCATTATTTTATTATTTATTAGGTTAGACACCTAGGAGTATGCATACTCATATGAGTTTTCTTGTTGATAACACATGAGTTAGCAACTCTATTTAGCACATGGTGTCTACAACATTTGATTTTGCATAATCAACTGAGTTGTCATGTAGCCAACACAGTAGTTTGCACTCTTATTAAGCACATGGTCTCTACAACATCATTTTACATGACATAGCCATGTTAATCTTATCCTCTGCTCTTCACACTAACTTCTATGCTTGATGGAGGATAATCCACTCTTGGTGGACATGTGCTTAGTTGTGAGTCTTATCACCTTGCTGACTCCTAGATAGTCTAGATGCCTTTATATTCAAGCACTCCTAGTGTGTATGTACATCAATTCAATTTCATATTGTTATTCTGATCATACTTTATTGGTCCATATTGTGCTAGTGCTTGAGTTTCTTGATCTTGGGTGATATTGCCCTAAGGAAAATTCTGAAATGGTATCAGAGTGATAGGAGATCTCTTCACATAGCCATTGGAGACCATTTTTTTGCTTCACCTCTTTGAGGACCTCAATTTAGATCTGGAGTATCATACTCATTGGGAGCATCTAGAGCCAAAGAAAACATCACCATTGTGTCTGGAGTGTCGATTCAGTGAATTTTGACTATAATTTTGCCTACCCTAGGCCATAGTCAAATTTGAAGCATTTTTTTTTGCAAATCGGCACCTAAAGGGCCAATTTGTGTATTTCGTATGATCATTTTAGATCTCTAAATTTAATAATTAGATCTACATATTTTCTTATTTTAGTCTCTGTAATTTTTTGGATCTACAATTTTCATCTACAATTTTTAGATTATTTTTTTCTCAATTTTTTTTGGCATATCAGGCCTGTAGAGGCAAAGTTTTTTGCAGGACACCGGGTAGTTAATTCCTAGCTCTTGTGATGGAATATTAATTTCCATATTCTAGAAATGACATTACATAAACCAATGGCAACCTTATAAATCATGGCAAACTACAGATAAAAAATTAGTGGCCTCAAAGCCAACACAACATCTAGTGGCCTTACCTTTTAAAAACTTTGGCATTCATCCACATAGCAGATGTAGGATTAAAATGCCCACTCACTATGGTTTAACCTCTGCTAGCCCATTCAAAACTCTAGCTATCATATGTTCTTTTTTCACTAGTCACCACTTCTCCAAACTTTGGTAGCTCCACCCACTCTTGAAGTTGACCTGTTCAAAACTCCTCCTGCCACGCAACACTCTTGTAGCTTGCTATGCATCGGCCCCACCACATCCACTCCACATGGTGACCCAGCCATGTCATCATCCATGATACACCTAATCATGCCCCAACTTACCACCTCATCTCTATGGACATGTCACCTACCATGTCGGCCAGCTCCTATGATCGATCACATCAGCAACAAGTTTGTAGCCACATCAGGTGACACGTAGGTGAATCCATGTCACCTCTATACACCCAATAACCTTCTAACATCAATAGTCTGATCTACCATGTTAGATCAAAGTCAACAATACTATACAATTACATGTCAACAATGATGTCATCTACCACATCAGCCAAGCAGACACCAATTTTTGCTGACATCATTGGACCACGGTATTAAATTTTATGGTCATTTAGCCATCACCAATAGGCAAAATTGCACTTCCCCTATAGCCATTTGGACATCAAATTTAACCTTATGTTTTTTTAATTAGACCCCTCTCCATATTCAGTTTTGATTTGACAGTTCAACTTTGGGAGGCCATATCTTAGTCATCTACACTACAAATCAAATGCAATTTCTTTATATTTTGGCTAAAATTTCCTAAATTTTTTACTGGTGCTATTATTTTCTAGTTTTGGTGCATAGATTTGTTAGAAATTTTAATTTTTGGCAATCGTACTTGTCCAATCCTACATTTTGCAACTTTAGACACTATACAGGCTCATCTGGACACATTTTTAGCTTCCATTTTTTTTAAAGTGAATATTTTTCATCTACTTTCTAGATATACAATCAGATTATAGGCTTGTTTGGACATAAATACCCCTTTTAGAATTAGGTCCTTTTTTGCATTTTATTGCTTTCATAAAACCTCATAAATTGTTCTACATCTGAGCTACATTGCTTAGTACTAGATTTGAACTCCAAGAGGAAGTTGTAAATAAAAAAATTAAAAGCCCACTTTTGTCCATTTTGACAAGTGGCCTATTGTAAATGCACTTCATATAAAGTTCCAAAAGCATCATTTTTGGGGGGGTTCTTTGATTAAGTTAATAGGGTGTGTGTGTGTCTTGTGTTCTTGTGTCTCTCTTTCTCTCTTATGATTTTTTAAATTTTTTGCCTCATGGTTTCATCTAAAAATCAACTTCTAACTTCACACAATTATACTACATGAAAAGATGTTGTATGGAGTAGACTAATGGAACAAGGTGTAAATCTATATGTTGATAGTACAATTGTAAAACCCATTGATGCTATTGTCTTAGTTGATTGGCAAGTTAAAGACAATCAGGATTTAGGAATTAATAAGAGTTGTGTTCATAGAGATCTCTTCTTCTACATTTCTAGCTTTAAGGCTACCAAGGGTGCTTAGGAAAAACTTGAAGGGTTGTATGTTAAGCTGGATAAGGGAAAGGGATTCCAAATTAAGGATGATTTACTTCTACTGGATCCTAAGAATTTTGATACAATTCAAGACTATGTCAATAAAGCCAATGAATTGAGAGCACTACTTAAAGATTGTGGTAATCCCATGAAAGATGATAGATTGATTCATCGCATCTTGAAGAGGCTACCTTTAGTGTATGCATCTTTTGTTTCAAGTTACAACACTTACATGTTGACCATGGGAAGTGCCTTCACTAAGCCTACATTTGATGCATTTACAAAAATGTTGATGTTGAAACAATCCAAGTTGATAGATATGAGAATTCTCAAGTCATCCAAGTCTACAACATTGATGGTTAGTAATGAGAACCAATCAAATCATGGCAGAAAAAGTTTCACCAACAGCAAGAAAAAATAGTGGAAGCAAAAATCACAATCAAAGACACAACAATTTTCCTCCTTGCGACAAGGAAAATCTTCTTCCAACAAGAATGGAAACAACAACAAGAAGGATAAATTATTTTGTGCATATTGTGAGAAACCAAATCATGATGAGCATCATCGCAAGACTAAGAGAATAGATGAGTTGAAGAACTTACTTAGGAAGAACAAAATAAATGTGCCAAATGATTCCAAGAATTCAAATCCATCTACTTCATAGGGAAAAGGGAAACCATTTATGGAAAGTTCAAGTTCTTTAGGGGAATGGATTCTTGAGTCTGGTGTCTCATATCATATGAGTTCTTCAAAAAGACACTTTTCTTTATTGAAGTAGTCTAATGTACCTCACATCTTTGTAGGGAATAATACACAAGTGGAAGTTGAAGGGAAAGGACTAGTTGAGATGGAAAATGGAGAGTTCAAATACATTCTCTATGTTCCTAACCTTAGCACCAATCTCCTTTCAATTTACCAAATTATTCACTATAGAGGTGGCAATTAAGTTGGATTCCTTCTTGATTTAGTAATGGTACAAAATCTTAAGGATGATTCATTGGTTCCAGTGGGTAAAGTCAATCATAACACGAGACTTTATTCTTTCTCCCACTTTGTACCTAAGTCTCCTTCACATGCCTTGTCAACACATTTAGAATCACAAAGTAAATTATGGCATGAGCAGTATGGACATCTTGCCTTCTATTATTTTCATAAACTTAGCTCAATAAATATGGTCAAAGTTCTACCTACAATCAACTTTTCTATAGGTGAATATTCAACTTGTTCAATGTATATACATCTATAAGAGAAGATTGAGAAAGGGAAGTATTGAAGAGCATTAATTGTTCTTGAGTTGGTTCACATAGTTCTAGCAGGACCATTTTTAGTGACATCAATTAGCAAAGGTCACTATGTCCTCACTTTCATTGATGACTTTTCATGCTACACATGGGTCAACTTTCTTAATTACAAGAATGAAGTGTTTGATAACTTTCTAGCCTTCAAGAGTCATGTTGAGAAGCAATCAAGGGAAGCCATCAGGGTTCTTCATATGGACAATAAAAGTAGATATATGAACTCAAGAATTAGAGACTTTTGTGAACTTGATGGTATTGATCTTCAGAATCCTATAGCATTTATTCCACAAAAGACAAGTGTAGCAAAAATGAGGATTAGAACTCTTAAGTCAATCACAAGTTGCATGATTCAAGCTAAGTCTCTTTTATCCATCACTTAAATTCAAAGCTATTAGTAGTGCCAATTACATCCTTAATAGATCTCCCCATAATGTCTTAGATGGATTGACTCCATTTTAGGCATGGTGTGGAAGAAAACTAGTTGTGAAACATTTCAGAGTTTTTGGTTGTCCAACATGGGCATACATATCTTCAAGGGAATGCATCGCACCACCACCAAGACTTTGTACTTTCATTGGATATGATGGTAGTGTTAAGGGATATAGACTTATGGATCTTGAGACTCATGAGATATTCATAGAGAGGAATGTTCACTTTGAGGAAAGTTCACCAAGATTATCCTCTAATCCTCTCCCTACTTCATACATTGTGGAAACTAATAATGATAATAGTGATAGTGATTCAATAGGTTCACTTGTGGAGGATCCTATTGACAGATGTAGGATGAGGTCACAACATCAAAAACTTCCACATGCATTCATTGCTATAGTGATAGGTCCATGTAATTTAGAATAGTTGTATACACCTCATCTTCCAGTTCTAGAATCAAGGGATGACTACATAACAGATATTTTAGGTTTGTTTGTGGAGTCATACATAGCAGAATTGGGAGACATCATTGATAATATACATCTTCTTTTTGATGAAGAAGATCCTTCTTTAGTTGTTGCAAGCAAACACTCTAACCCTCTTGTCCATTCTCTACATGATAACTCTTACAAGGTTGATATGATTGTGGATCATTATGTACAACAGTTGCAAGAGGTCTCTTTATCATTCGAGGAGACAGTTGGTTCTTTGGAATATGTTCTACATCCATCCTTGCTAGATCCAACCATTTTCTTTTCAGTAGTATTGGAAGGTGTGACCGTTAGTATGAATAAAGGGACACCATTCATCTTTAGGATTCTTTCTACTCATTAGAGAAGCATCTCATATGTACCTATGACATTGTTTCTTCCTAAAGGGAGGAAAATTATTCAACAATCATGGATCAACTTCTACATTCATCTTGGAGCAGCTATCACTGATTGAAATTCTACATTTGGGGGGGGGGGACTACCCTATCTCCTTTCTCCTTCTTCTTCTTCTTCTCTCTTATTAGGGGGGGGGCTTCTTCCTCTTATGGATTTTTTTCCTTCTTATACTTCTCTATTGTATATACATGATGTATGGTGTAATGGGGGGGTCTTAATTACTCCAGCCATCCATGCATCTTGTTTTTTCATATCTCTTTTTGGGGGAGGGTTTTTCTCATGAGGTTTTCCCTATTTCTCCATTTTCAAAGTGATTGCATTAAATTTGTACATGGGTACCTAACATGGCCTAGTAGTCGGGACCCATCAAGCTTTTTCATTATAACATTTGTGATCTTAAGTGCATCCCCCTATGTTGCACTTAAGGGGGAGTGTTAGTGTAAATAATTAATTATTATTACACTTTACTTAAGTTTACTTAGATTAATGCATTTTTTTATTATTTATTAGGTTAGAGAATTAGGAGTATGCATACTCATATGAGTTATCTTGTTGACAACATAGGAGTTAGCAACTATATTTTAGCACATGGTGTCTACAACATCATTTTAAGTGACACACCCATGTTAAGCTTATCCTCTCATCATCATACTAACTTTTGTGCTCAATGGAGGATAATCCACTCTTGGTAAACATATTCTTAGTTGTGAGTCTTATTACTTTGCTAACACCTAATTAGTCTAGAGGCCTTTATATTCAGGCACTCCTAGTGTGTATGTACATCAATTCAATTTCATATTGTTATTCTAATTATAATTTATTGGTCCATATTGTGCTACTGCTTGATCTTCTTAATCTTGTGTAATTTTTCCCTAAGGAAAATTCTTACATATCATAATCAATCATATGGGTTGAAGGGGGTCATATGCTAACCTATGACCCCCTTTGACCAATTTAATCACAAAAAGTGTCCCTTGAGGTCTTACAACCCCTAGGGATATATCATAATTTATCATATGGATCGAATGGGGTCCTAGGATAACCTACAACCCCCTTCAACCCATTTGATCATGACATGTGTCCCTATGGATCTTAGGACACCTAAAGACATATTTTAATCAATCATATGGGTCCAATGGGGTCATAGGCTAACCTAGGACCCCTTTTGATCCATTTCATCATGGAATGTGTCCTTAGGGATCCTAGGTCCCCTAGGTACATATCACAATTGTTCGTATGGGTGAAATGGGTCATAGGATAACCCAAGACCCCATTACTCCATTTCATCATAGCATGTGTCTCTAGGGATCCTAGGATCCCTATGAACATATCTTAATCAATCTCATGGGGTGAAAGGGGTCATAGCCTTAGTTTACATTTTAATATTTCACACCTAGTATTGTTTCATGACTCACCACTTTGAAAATGTTTATTATGCATATCAGAGAACCTAAGTTTTAAATTTTGATTCATTTTGACATGTTTTGACTAAGTTTTCAATCCCTCAAAGTTAGTCATTTATTGTTGTCATGCTGATGCAAATTATTCAAAATTTTAGGAGGCCTTGTTTGACTTGTTTTAACTTTGACCCAGTTGATCAAAATGAGATAATTCATTTTGTGTTGCATTCTAGAGGTCAAAGAATTGTTATGTTTCAATTTTGAGCTTAAGAAGAATCTATTTGATCAGTTTTCAAACACAATTCCATTTGCAAATTGTAAAGTTTTACTAGTGTTATTAAATTTTAGATTGATCGATACCCCTGTTCATGATGTCATAATTTTGAATCCATGATAGGTGAGATTGAATGGATTGTATCATTGGATTCTACTCTAAAAATTATTTAAGTGTGCTAGTTTGTAAACCTTGACAAATCCATCTGCACACTCTCCCAGGTCCATTACATTTGCAAAAACTACTTTTTTGCTAGTGTTTCTAGTCTTGCAAATCTGAGTAGCCCACTTTGACTGCTTTCCTAATGTGTCTTGCTATATTTCATACCCAAATCCCAAATTTATATTTTAATCAGGATAATGAACTAATGCCCCAATTTTTGTGCACTCAAGTGTTAGTTTGACCTATTTTTGAAGCCAAATCCAAATGTGCTTTATGATTTCCTAACATGTTTGCTTGCATGCAATTTTGAGAAGGTAACTTTGATGGTCAATATCTTTTTACTAAGATCTTTTCATGACATGAGATTTGACAGGGTGAGAGAATGTGGAGTAAAGAATTAGTATTTCTATTTTTAGAGCCCAGTTGGATTTTTTGTTAGTTTTTAAGGCCTATTAAAGGGCCTCTTGGCACTAAGTAGATAGTTTGCAATAAAACCTGAAAATAAGTTTTAAAAGTTGAAGAAATTATGTGGATTGTTTCTAGTCAGAGTTAGGTGTTTAGTAGATTAGTTTGAGATGTTCAGTTATTTAAAAAAAAAATTGGCCCATTAGGCTAATAGATATGTGGGGATTATGCATTTTTTGAGAGATCAAAATAATTGTGCTCACTACATGTTAGATATACATAGATGTCTTTTTTCCAAATCAAGTGGTATGTACAAGGGACTATGCATTGAATGAATGAGATAGATTTGATTAGCAAATATAATGAATGATAGTTACAATCAAGCATTAAGTTGATTCAAATTGTTACTAAAGTTTTACTCTTGAGATATGCAATTATGGGAAGATCGACTATGTAGCACATTAAGATAAATTGAACCTACTAAATTTAATTGTAAATGCTAAAGTGCTTTGTATTTCCCCATCATGGGTTAATGTATCTGACCTCATTGTAGATGAAATGTATTTCGAAAGGATTTAGTTAATGAAGATGTTAGCATATCACCCCATTATGTGAGTGCATCAACCCAATGAAATCTAGAGTCCTCCCTTTGTAAGAGTTATGAAATTTGAACTCACTTCCTTGATCTAGCATGATATGAATAGATCTCTCTTAAAAAAGCCAAAAGTCATGAGTCTATATAGGAGACATCCATTACATGTTTGATGCAACTCCCATGGTAGCGGATTATGGTAAAACTTGATTATGAGAAATCACAATTTTTTTTCATATCAATCTTTAAAACATGAGCCACAATTGCATTCACTTATGTTTAAAGTCCAATCGTTGATGTTACAAGGGAAAGCCAGGGTTATACAGGTGGAAGTTGTGGTTACATCTGTCATTAATACTAGAGGTTAGCATTTTAGATGTGCACACCATGGGGAGCATTATAGTCAAATGTCACTCACTTCTTTTGTAGTGTTTTTCAGCTTGATGTGTGGTAGCATACCAAGGGGAAGCATAAGAATTTCAAAAAAATAGCTTTTTTGAGCACTATTAGGAAGGGAGTTTGAAGGTATTAAGAGTTTTGAAATGATATAAAGATCTTCAAGACTGCCATTTTATGGAGGAGGTGTATACACTGCAGAGGGGAGAAGAAAATTTGTCTATTGGGAATGCTTCCTTCATATTCAAATCCATCTATGAACAAGTTAAAAATTTGTAATTGTAGGCCCAACATTGAAAAATGAAGAAAAGTAGAGGAAATTGTAAAAGTTTAATCCCACATTGAGTGGGCAATGTCATTTTCTAACTTGTAAATACATGAGTGCACACTAAGATTTTGTCTTAAAGACAAGCATCTTTTGAAGACAAGGCAAATATCTTTACATGGGGCCCATGGCTGGTTGGGAAGAAATTTTGAATGAATGTGCCAAACAAGATGATGATGTCGCACTGACTAGATCCAATCAATAAATTAAATCATGACACATGGTGATAAAAGGATTAGTTGTAGAGTGACACATGGCAAGGGACTCCTAACATGGTGCAAAAATTAAGGAGTTGACATGGTAGATAGTGCCACATGTCTTAATGTCACTATGTTATGATTATGTGGCACTATGTTGAGGTGTCATGTGACATAGTGACTGATGACATCATAGGATGACAAGGCAGTGATGTGGCACTACTGACTGGATGCTAACTTGGATTGAGGTGCCATGTGTCACAATGTTGCTATATCATGATGAAATGGCACCATGCTGATTAGTATGGTGAAATAGTGACCTATGAAATGGCTACCACATAGCAAGATAGGGACCAATGAGATAGCAACATGTGTCACCCAGGTGGCAGCTATCACAGGAAAGTCAAAGTTGTTGACTCAGATTGGTAATGGAGGGAAAATTAAAAATGCAAAAGATTATTTTTTAAATTATTTTCTTTACAAAAGGCATGAACATGCATTTCAAACATAAGGAAAGTTATAACATAAATTTTGAACTTTAGAAATAGGATAAGATTTAAAATACAAATGCAAACTAGAAGGTTAGTCTTGGAGCTTGATCTTCACAATGAGATTTTGGGGATTTCTTATAAGTGGATATGGCACTATTGTATATTGCTAGAATCGAGAAAGGATGAACTTTCCATTTTTGTATTTTTGTTTGCATAGGAAGCCACTAGTTAAAGTTATACAAGGTTTTTTTTATCAGATATCCATTTTCTAGTTTCATTCAGTTGGGGTAGTTCTAATTTGATTTCCAGTGAAATGTTGAGTTGAATGAACATAAGAGGTTGTATGAAGGTAGTTAGGGGAAAATTTTGTCACATCCAAGTTAGTCGAATCAAGGTATTATCAACATTTCAAATGCATTTTAGATATTTTGGCAACACAAGAGTTTTCATCATTGAAGAAGAGATATTTTGAGTTTATTACAAAATAATGATGAAACTCATATCAAATTTCAGTTATAGAAAGATAAGAGATGCTTTACAATAGTAGGGAATGAAGACTCAAGTGGAAACATGTCACTTCTAGATCAGATCTAAGATTTCATTCATCTCCTATATCTTTCTCTTTCAGATTCATTATAAGGGTTGGTTCCAGTTTTGATGTGAGATCACATTGTTGGATCCAAAGATGTGATTCCACCACATTCTTTAGCATATTTCTCTTGTATGAATATTAGTAGTTAAGCTAATATAGATAGTTTTGATCTATTTAGTGGTTTTATGAATTGTTTGCATGTATCTGAATGTATAGTTTCAAAAAAAAGAATACAAATGAGTAGGAATCTCTTAGTTTCATTCTAAATCTCATCTCCAATCTCTATAATCTACAATATTATGTGTTTTAAGGAGAAAGAACTAAGACCCATTTGCATCATCTTAACATTGTATGTTTGATATATTTTTCTTTTGGAAGAAAGGGCCAAGTACATGCTTAATGTATTTGATAGGGTTGTTGATTATTTGAGAAGAATACTTCATGAGAATGAGGTCTTTATGAACACAAATGTCTAATTCACAAAGTGAAAAGATAGATCTAATATCTTGATGTATGGAATATGTCAATGTATCATAGATGTATGTGTGTGATTCATGAAATTGCTTAATAGGTAAGGCACTAATTAGCTACAAGATCAACTTTTTTTTACTGTTACATGTTTTTAGATTTTTTGAAATCAAAATTATAATCATCCATTTCCCATTTCATTTAAGAGCTTAAAGGATTCCCTCACTTAGCTTATCAATTTCTTAGGCTATGTTATTAGCTATTTCATGTCTAGGATCTTTGCATAAGTGTTAGAAGATTAAGGGTTTTTCTTCTCTATTAGATTCAAGTGTATATTTTAGCACTAGTACCATATAAGTGAATTTGAGTATCACCTACCTAAGTTTTGTAGAGCTTAAAGTGGAAGAAGGGTCTAGCTTTATAGTTCGCCTGGTGTCTGAAAGGACATGTTGTAGATGGGAAGTAGTTGCCCCTAGATGTATCTTGTTCTCCTTAGGGTAACTTGAAACTGTGACATTTCAAAATACCAAAAAAATGATGAATCTACTAGGGAGATGATGGAAAATAAGCCTTTTTCAAATGAAAAGAATCTTTGGTGTGAATTGAATATTTTAGTCCTATTTTTTAGAATGGCTTTGCTTGTCCAAGTCACCAACAAAATGGCAACTTTGTTGGGGAGTCTATGAAGAAATTCATCTTTAAAAGTACTAGAATCTCTGGTATAAATAGCATTTTCAGAATTTGTATGATAGAAAAACCTTGATAATTTGAAAAAGATTCAATAAATTAGGAATAATTTACCATAGTAGCAAGGTCATGAGGTGTTTTCCATCTCTTTGCTAAATATTCATGTCTCTCACTAATGGTTTATCCATTTGCATTAGTAGCTTTGGGGTTGAGTGTAAATTTGTTGGATACAATTGTTCAATTGTGTATTGTCTTTGATGTTACACAAATGTCATATTAGTCATCAAACAAAGTCTACCAAGCTCAGTTGGTCAACAAGGAAAAAGACAAAGTCTACCAAGCTTAGAAGGTTAGCAAAGAAGGTTTACAGTGTCTACCAAGTGTTCTCAGGCTTTAGCCTATGTATTTAGTCTCTACCAAGTTTTGAAGGTTAGTAAAGGAAATTTAGTTGTTACCGAGAAAACTTAGTCATCAAGATAAAATATTGCAGGAAATAGTTCTAACCAAGCTTTCATGGATAGTGAAGGAAATTTAGTTCTTACCAAGTTAACTTAGTAGCCAAAGGATTTTGCAAATTTTGCAGTGTTAACCAAGTTAAGATTGTTAACTCAAGAAATTATTTTTGGAAGTAGTATTTACTGAGCAGGGTTGGCCAGTAAAGGATTTCATTATTTTATGAAATTAAGTTTATTTGTAGCTGACTGATGTATGGTTCATTGGTAAATGTAACTTATAAATGAGCCAACTTGATAGTCTGAATGGTATATATAAGAGGTCAAGTTGTGAATTCTAAGTGTAAGTGATGGATTTGATGTAATGTGAATGAGAAGGAAGACTGATTATTGTGAAAGAAAATTTTGTAGGATGATAAAAAATCATTAAGGAGCAGGAAAGCTATATTTGATTGAAAAGGATCTAATAGTGTAGAATAGAGATTTGTAATAAAAAAATTTAGTTGCATCTTATTTAGATCAATTCATTTTTACTTCTAACCATTGTAGCAATGATTTCAAAATATCTTAACAAAGTTGGTTTAATAGCCATTTTATTAAATCCTCTAACAAGGTGATAGTTCAGTTGAATTGTTCTAAAGACCTCTAGTAAGGCCACTCCTAATAGGGTGATTAGATTATCTAACAGGGTCACACCTAACACTATGTATTGTAACCTTTAACAGGGTTGGCTGCTAAGAGGGCTCACTTCAAAAGAGTGAAAATTGGTAGCTAGTTACTTGGTGGTTTTTCCCATATTGGGTTTCCACATTAAATTTGGTGTCTCTTGTATTCATTTTATTTACTTTTGCATGCATGACTACTTGAACATCAATAACAAGTTAATCTATTGAGTTATAGCATTTTTACAGTGTTTACCAAGTATCAATAGTAACTAGTTATTTAAGACATCTAAAGGATCTGTCGATTTGTTCTTGGAATAGCTAATTCACCCCCCCTCTCAGTTGCTCCATCTCTAATCCCAAAAATTAGTATCAATTTAAAGTAGAATTCATGCATGGAAAAGAAAGACTATTGGATGGCAAAGGTAAACTGATTGGATTAGGCACTCAAACAATAGGTAACTTGTTTTATCTTGAACTTGGTTAATGTTTATGTTTTATTGCTCAAGTCAAAGAAAGTTGGTTATGGCATAAGAGGTTATTTCATGTAAACTTTGAAAACTTGGTAAAAATAAGTAAATTCAAGAAAGTAAGAGGCATTCCTAACATAAAGAAACCTAAGGTTGGTCTATGTAAGAATTGTCAAATTGGAAAAATAGGAAAGACTACCTTTAAAAGTGAGACCTATCAATCTGAAGAAATTCTAGAAATTATGCATACTAATTTGTGTGGACCTATTTGCATTGAGAGTTATACTAGAGAAAAAAAATTTCATTCTTTTTGTTGATGATTATTCAAGAATGATGATTGTCATGTACCTAAGAGAGAAATCAAAAGCATTTGAAAAGTTCAAATGGTATTTGGCCAGAGTATAAAAATAAATAGGCAAAAGACTGAAATGCTTGAGGTCTAACAGAGGTGGTGAATTCATTTCACATGAGTTCAATAACTTTTGCATTGAAAGGGGAATCAAAAGATAGGTTTTAGTACTTGGAACTCCTGAACAAAATGGAATAGCAGAAAGAAGGAACAAATCTATCATGGACTATGGGAGAACCTTAATGATTAAAAAGAGCATTGCTATCAAATACTGGAAGGAAGCTATTAGCACTGCAGTTCATACCTTAAATCGAGTATAGTTGAAAAATGACTCATTCAAAACCCCTTGTGAGTTATGGTATGGCTACAAACCTAATGTAAGTTACCTACAAGTATTTGGAAGCAAATGTTACATTTTGAAAGAATCTAGAAAAGGTAAATTTGATGTAAAGGGTGATGAAGGAATATTTTTGGGATATTCTTGCAAAAGTAAAACATATAGATGTTTGAATTTGTCTACTCACAAAGTCATAGAAAGTGCACATGTGAAAGTTGATGAGTTTGCAAAAAGAATTGAAGAAAAAAGCAAAAGGGAACCTAAAGACTACAGGAGATTTGTTTATATTGAACCTGATATAATGTCAAATACACTTGTCAATTAGGAATCTTCAACTCCTGAGTCTTCAATAACTGAGTCCTCGAGTTACAAACAAAAGCTATCGAATCAACACGTATCAAGCCCAAGCAACCAAAACTAGAACCAAAAGTTGAAGCACAGAAGGATAACAATGCAAGTCATTTAAAAGGGAAGGAGCTTGTCTTAGCCAAGTATGTCAGGAAGCATCATGCACCAGATCAAATCATTGGAGATAAATTAGAAGGAACAATGACAAGAAGTAAGTTGAAAGGCACTTGTTTACTTGCTGATTTTGAACCTAGAAATGTTAAAGATGCATTAGAAAAGGAAAATTGGATTGAAGCTATGAATGAAGAAATAGAAGAGATAGAGAAAAAAAAACATGGACTCTTGTACCTAGACCTAAAGACAAAAATGTGATTGGAACTAAGTGGGTATTTAGAAACAAGTTAAATAAAGATGGTAAGGTGTCAAGGAACAAAGCTAGACTGGTATGAAAAGGATACTCTCAAGAAGAAGGTGTAGACTATAGAGAGACTTTTTCTCTCATTGCAAGATTGGAAGGTGTCAGAACCTTACTTGCATATGCTACATACAAAGGATTCAAAGTTTATCATATGGATGTCAAGTCAGAATTTCTCAATGGTATATTGGATGAAGAGGTTTACATTGAACAACCTAAAAGTTTTGTTGATCCAGAAAAGAAGGACATGGTCTACCAATTGCATAAAGCATTGTATGGTTTGAAACAAGAACCTAGAGCATTGTATGAAAGATTGCATAACTATATTATTTAGATTGGTTTTCAAAGAACTAATGATAATAGTAGTTTGCACGTAAAGGAAGGACTAGATAATAAGATTGTTTTGGTAGAGATATTTGTAGATGACACTTTGTTCACAGGAAATGATGATCTTTGCAAAGAATTTTTAGAACAAATGAACAAAGAATTTGAAATGTCAATGTTTGGAGAAATCAAAATCTTTGTTGGTCTTCAAATTCATCAGAGTAAGAATGATATCTACATCTCTCAGTCTAAATACATCAAAGAGATACTGAAAGAGTTTGGTATGGAAGACTGTAGACTAGTTGGAACTCTTATGTGTACTAGATTGAAACTTACCAAGGATGATGAATCAAAGGAAGTGGATCAGAAATTGTATAGATCTATGATTGGAAAGTTGTAGTATGTAGTGCACACAAGACCAGACATTGCCCTTGCAGTAGGAATTGTAGCAAGATTCTTAGTAAAACCAAAAGAAAATCACATGATGGAAATCAAAAGGATCATGAGATATTTAAAAGGAATTAAAGATTATGGATTATGGTATAAACTTGGAGGAAATCTGGATTTAAAAGTGTTCACTAATGTAGATTAGGTAGGGAATGTTGATGACAAAAAGAGTACAAGTGGAGGAGCTTTCTTTCTTAGAAAGAGGTTGGTTTCTTGGACAAGTAAAAAGTAGGACTATACATCCTAGTCCACAGTAGAGGTTGAATATGTTGCAGTAGCAGTAAACTGTTCAAACATTGTGTGGTTCAAACAATTATTAGAAGGTATGAAGCAAGAAATCAAAGAACTTGTTATGTTTTGTGACAACACAAGTGCAATTAACGTATCCAAGAATCCAATGATGCATTCAAAAACCAAGCATATTGCTATAAAGTATCACTTTGTTAGAGAATTGGTACAAGAAAAGGAAATTAGATTGGAATATGTCCATACAAAGGAACAAATTGCTAACATATTCACAAAGCCTTTACCTAAGGATGCATTCTTGTATCTAAGAGGTAAGTTAGGGGTCATTCCCCTATCTGAAGCTCACTAAAATAAAATTTTAGTGACACATCAATAGGAACAGAATTGAAGATCTATCTATTGATGCAACAAAGTAATGAAGACATTGCATATGAATTAGTACATCAGGTACAATGCTATTCATTTGATTTGTGTTGTCTTTGGCATGTGTTGTCAAAGAGGGAGAGTATACTATCATATCTTTTTGAAATTTGCAAGAAAATGAGAGTTTGTATAAGAGGGAGAGATTATTATGAAAGAGGGAGATTACTATATTTGAGGAAGAGGGTGAAGTATTATGTCAGTAAAGACCTATTTTCAAATTTCATTCTACTATGACATGTTGTGTTGCCATCAATGCCAAAGAGGGAGATTGTTGGATACAATTGTTCAATTGTGTGTTGTCTTTGATGTTACATAAATGTCATATTAGTCATCAGACAGAATCTACCAAGCTCAGTTGATCAGCAAGGCAAAAGATAGAGTCTATTGAGCTCAGAAGGTTAGCAAAGAAGGTTTACAGTGTCTACCAAGAATTCTCAAGCTTTACCCTGTGTATTTAGTTGCTACCTAGCTTTCAAGGTTAGTAAAGGAAATTTAGTTGCTACCAAGAAAACTTGGTCATCAAGAGAAAATAGTGTAGGAAATAGTTCTAACTGAACTTTCATGGACAGTGAAGGAAATTTAGTTCTTATTGAGCTAACTTGGTAGCCAAAGGATTTTGTATATTTTGCAATATTAACCAAGTTAAGATGCTTAACTGAGGAAATTATTTCTAGAAGCAGTATTTACCAAGCAGGGTCGACCAATGAAAGATTTTATTGTTTTGTGAAATAAAGTTTATTTGTTTAAAGTAATATTTGTAGCCGACTAATGTATGGTTTATTGTTAAATGTAACTTATGAATGAGCCAACTTGATAGTTTGAATGGTATATATAAGAGGTCAAGTTGTGAATTCTAAGTGTAAGTGATGGATTTGATGTGATGTGAATGAGAAGGAAGACTGATTATTGTGAAAGCAAATTTTGAAGGATGATCAAAGATCATTGAGGAGTAGCAAAGCTATATTTGATTGAAAAGGATCTAATAGTGCATAATAGAGATCTGTAATTAGAAAATTCAATTGCATCTTATTCAGATCAATTCATTTTTACTTTCTAACCATTGTAGCAATGATTTCAAAATATCTTAATAGAGTTGGTTTAATAGCCATTTTATTAAATCCTCTAACAAGGTGACAGTTTAGTTGAATTATTCTAAAGACTTCTAGCAAGGCCACTCCTAATAGGGTGATTAAATCCTCTAATAAGGTCACACCTAACAGTGTGTATTGTAACCTTTAATAGGGTTTGCTGCTAAGAGGGCTCACTTTAGAAGAGTGAAAATTGGTAGCTACTACTTACTTGGTGGTTTTTCCCATATTGGGTTTCCACATTAAATCTGGTGTCTCTTGTGTTCATTTTATTTACTTTTGCATGCACAAATGCTTGAAGATTAGTAACAAGTTAATCTACCAAGTTACAACATTTTTACAGTGTTTACTAAGGATTAGTAGTAACTAGTTATTTAAGACATCTAAGGGATCTATGGATTTTTTTTTGGAGTAACTGATTAAACCACCATCTCAGTTACTTCATCTATAATCTCAACATAAATTGTGGTTACTAAGAGAGTTCATCTTCAATCAATTTAGTCATATTTAGTTTTTGAAGTGTTGTTATAAAATCAGAGTCAAGAATGAACAAAAGGTTATATTCATTTCTCCCACATCTAAAGGTCTGGTTTAGATTTGTCAAGTGAAAAATTATGTTTTATTCCTCACAATCATGAGTGGTGACTCTAAATCTTTGCACCATTTTTTTCCTAGTTGATTTCATTAGGATATTTTGAAGGACCTTCATGTTGTATGGGTAGATCTAAAGCTTTTGATTGTCTCTTGAAAAATAAGTATAAGTTTTGATGTTTTAAGGTGTTGTTGCATCTACTATTATAAGAAGTAAAAGTGTTAAAATTAAATCATAGTAGTGATTTCTTTATCCTCTTTCAAAGAGGTGGTGGCTCTACAAAGTTTGGCTTAGTGACATGAAGGAATTTCAATCTTGTATCTATGCCAAATCAGCAAATCGATGCCTAACATCAGCACTTGAGGTATTTTTTATTTTCATGTTTCTCTTTCATGGAAGTCAAGTGTTAAAAATGGTTGCCTCTATTTAGTGATTTTCAGCATTAACAAAGGAGGTAGAACTTTGAGTTTTTGAAGGGAATCAGATCTCAAATCTGAAGTTAGTTTACCAAGTCATGAAAATGTGCTTGAAGATACTATAGAAATAAGAAAAGAACTTCATTATCATATTGTTACTTTCATAAGAAACATGGAAGGAAGTGTTCAAGGTCTAGGATATTATCAAATTTATGTAAAATTCAAATCAACACTCATGGAGTTGCATTTTGATTTAAGACCTAAGGAATCTTCCTAGCCTATTGTTTTCCTAGATGTCTTTATTCCTGATTCAGTTGACTGGCCAACACATTTAAGGTTACAAAAGCCTTTGCAAATTGAAGAATATGTCAAGAGGATGGAAAGTGATTTGTATGAAAATAGAATTCATTTTGAGTCTTCTAATAATCATGGGTGTGTTAAAAGTCAAGGTAGTAATGAATATAATGAATCCAGTTATAGTGGTAATCTATCTTCCAAGTATGAAGAGATGGATTCAAATGCTAATGAATCGAATGATTGTAATCAACATGAGGAAGATGGATAAGAAAGTGAAAACAAACCTTGTTATAGTGAATATGAAGTTGAGGAATTATATAATAGCAGAAGAGGTAGTTCTTGCTAGCATGAGAATGAATGTTGTAGTCTTCTTGAGCCCTGATGAAATTTCAAATTTGTTGGCTCATGATTTTGCAAAACATGTAAGCTTTTCTAAGGATGCTCATATTTTCCCCCATAACATATTTTCATTAGGTTAAGTTACTTCCCCAAAGTTTTATGTGGAAAGAGATATAGAATTTGAATAATCTTTGACAAGCTTTGGAGGTGTATATGATAGTACCTCAAATGTTATTGCACACAACAACTTGTTAGATGCAGAGGATGTTAGTGAAGGGAAATTTTGCACCATTTCAAATTTTTCTCATGTTAATGATAATGCTACAATTCAATTTGGTGTTTCATGTGATGAAGAGGAAAATAGTGAAAGTTTTCAATCTGACTATGGATTTTCTTTATGTGCTGATAAGTCTTGTAGTGATAAGTTCAAGGTTCATTATGACAGTTTGTCAAATGAAGAAAATAATTGTGATCAACATACTTGAGATCAACACTTTCAAGATAAGTTTTCATACTTGGTGACTAATAATTTGTTTAAGTGTGAAGTGGTTTTAACAAAAGATAAATATGATTTAATGAGTAACATGATTGCAAATAGGTAGTGATCAGATCTTACATACTCCTCGCACTTGGATACACAAGGTGAGTTGCAAAATTTTGACACATGTAATTTTTTAACAAAGTAGAATATGAATCCTTCATATTTTTAGTTGATATCATGCAATAGTCATATGTAGATGATTCTATTTTACATGAGCATGCTGATCTATATTTTCATAGTGAGCATGATGTACAAGTTAATGCTGATTTGTGCATGCACTATAAGAATGAAGGCTTAGATTTTGTTTTTCCAAGTGTTTTAATTCAGAGTGCTAATCTAATTGGTGAAACTAATAGAAGATATTTTTCCAACTTACCTCATGAAAGTGCAGATGAAAATCAGATATATGATAGAGGTAAGAAGTTTTGTTGAAGTCTGGTGGGTTGGGGCCATCATTTCTACAATTTAGGAGTAGTTGTTTTTGCTTTCAATAAAGCTATTCAAGGGAAGGGTTTTGCTCTCAAGTGTGTGGTCTACTTATTCTAGTGATTATGATATCCTTTCTATGCATGAAAGAGATGTGCATCCCCAGAAAGAGCCACTATTGAGATTGAAAATTGAAGCTTTGATTTTGAGTACCATTCTAAAAAATAAGCCCTATAAGAATTTTTTAATGCATGTGTACTTGGTTGTCCTTTAGAGGCCTAAGAGGTGTTTAATTTTTCTAACACCTTGTATTCAGTATACCTATTCATTCCATGAAGATAAATTACTATTCTAAGTCATCCTATGAAGTTCCATTTTGAGCAGTGTCCAAATCTACATTTTTTCCCAAGTGTCAAATAGTGTCAGGAGGCCTAGTTTGCATTTGAATATCTTGCACCCATTATTGTTTCATGTCTCATCACTTTGAGAATGTTTAATATGAATATCAAAGAACCTATGTTTAAGATTTCAAATCATTTTGACATGGTTTTTACTATGTTTTGAATCCCTCAAAGTTAGTCATTTATTATTGTCATACTGATGCAAATTGTTCAGAATTCTAAGAGGCCCTATTTGACTTGTTATAACTTTGAGCCAATTTTTTTAAAAAAGATAATTCCTTTTGTGTTGCATTCTAGAGGTCAAAGACTTGTTATGTATCAATTTTGAGCTTATGAAGAATCTATTTGATCAATTTTTGAATGCGATTCCATTTGCAAATCATAAAGTTTTACTAGTGTCATAAATGTAGATTAATTGGTACCACTATTCGTGATCTCATAACTTCTAATCTGTGATAGGTGAGATCAAATGGATTGTATCATTTGATTCTACTCTAAAAATTATTTAAGTGTGCTAGTTTGCAAACCTTGACAAATCCGTCTGCATACCTTCCCAGGTCCATTTCATTTGCAAAAACTATTTTTCTACTAGTGTTTCCAGTCTTCCAAATCTAAGTAGCCCACTTTGACTACTTTCCAAATATGTCTTGATATTCTTCATGAGCCCAAATCCAAGATTTATATTGTCCTTATGATAGTGAACCAATGCCCAAATTTTTGTGCCCTGGAGTGTCAATTTGTCCTATTTTTAGAGCCAAATGCAAATGTGTTTTATGGTTTTCTAACATATTTGCTTGCAGGCAATTCTAAGAAGGCAACTTTTACAATCAATATCTTTTGATTGAGAATTCATTATGAGATGAGATTTGATAGGGTAAGAGAATGTGGAGAAAATAATCAGCATGTCTATTTTCAAAGCCTAGTTAGGTGTTTTTGTTAGTTTTTAAGGCCAGTCAAAGGACCTCTTGGAACTAAGTAGAAAGTTTGCAAAAAGAGTTGAAAATGAGTTTTAAAAATTGAAGAAATGATGCAGATTGTTTCCAATTAGAGTCAGATGTTTAGTAGATTAGTGTGAGATGTTCAGTTGTTTGAAAATGAATTTTTTTTAGCTAATCCCCCTTTGGGGCTCAACTAATTATATCAGGATGATAGATATGTGTGGATTATACATATTTTGAGCAATTGAAATAATTGTTACTCACTGCATGTTAGATATACATATATGTTTTTTTTTCAAATCAAGTTGCATGTACAAGGGACTATGCATGCAATGAATGAGATTGATTTGATTAGCAAATATAATGCATGATAGGCATGATCAATCATTGAGTTGATGATGATGTCACACTGACTAGATTTAACAAAAAAATGAAATCATGATACATGGTGATAGAAGGACAAGTTATGGAGTGACACATGGTAGAGAACTTCTAACATGGCCCAAAAATTGAGGAACTGATGTGATAAATAGTACCACATGTTGCAACATCACTATGTCGAGATAATGTGGCACCACAATGAGGTGTCATGCTACATAGAAATAAATGACACGGTGGTGACGTGGTGCTACTGACTAGATGTTGGCATGGACCGAGCTAACACATTTCAGGATGTCACTATGTCACAATGATGTGGCAACCTGCTGAGTAGGATGGTGACATAGCAACTAGTGACATGGCTGCCATGTGGCAAGATAGGGACCAATGAGATAGTGACATGTGGCACTTGGGTGGTAGTGTTAGGTGCCTATGTAGAAATCAAGCCAATCTAGTGGTGACACGTATCACAAGAAAGTCAAAGCTTATTGAATTGGATTAGTAATGGAGGGAAAATTTAAAATGTAGAAAACTAATTTTTTATTATTCTCTTCACAAAAGGCATGTATAGGCATTTTAAACATAAGGAAAGTTTTAACATAAAGTTTTAACTTTAGAAATAGGATAAGGTTTAAAATACAAATGTAGACAAGAATGCTAGTCCTAGAGCCTAATCTTCAAAATGAGATTCTGGGTATTTCTGATAAGCGGATATGACACTATTATATATTGTCAAAATTGAGAGAGAATAAAAATTCAATTTTTAGAGTTTGTTTTTATCATAGGAAGCCAATAGTTCAAGTTATACAAGGTTTTGTCTTAGGTATCCATTTTCCAATTTCATTCAGTTGGGGTAGTTCAAATTTGATTTCTAGTGAAATGGTGAACTGAATGAACATAAGAGGTATTATGAATGCAATTAGGGGGAAAAAATTTCACATCAAATTTAGTTGAATCAAGGTATTATCAGCTTTTCATATGTATTTCAGATATTTTGGCAACACAAGGGTTTTTATCATTAAAGAAGAGATATTTTAAGTTTGTTATAGAACAATGATGAAAATCATATCAGATTAAAATTATAGAAAGATGAGAGATGCTTTACAATAGGAGGGAATGAAGATTCAAGTGGACACATGTCACTTCTAGATCAAATTCAAGATTTCATCCATCTCTTGATTCATTGTAAGGGTTGGTTCTAGTTTGTCTTTGAGACCACATAGTTTGATCTAGAGCTATGATTCCACCACATTCTTCAACATATTTCTCTTGCATGAAAAATAGTAGTTAAGCTTATATATATAGTTTTGATCTATTTAGTGGTTTTATGAATTTTTTGCATGCATCTAAATGTATAGTTTCAAAGAAATGAATACAAATGAGTAGGAATCTCTTAGTTTCATTTTGATTCTCATCTCCAATCTCTATAATCTACAATTTTATGTGGTTTAGGGACAAACTAAGACCCATTTGCATCCCCTTAAGGTTGTATGTCTGATATATTTTTTCTATTGGAACAAAGGGCTAGGTAAATGCTTGATGCATTTGACAAGGTTGTTGGTTATTTGAGAAGGATACTTCATGATAATGAAGTCTTTATGAACATTGATATCTAATTCACAAAGTGATAAGATAGATATGATATCTTGATGTATGGAATATATCAATGGTATCATAGATTTATGTGTGTGATTCATGGAATTTCCCAATAGATAAGGCACCAATGCTATAAGATCAGCTTGTTCTTACTACTACATATTTCAAGATTTTCTGAAATCAAAATTATAATCATCCATTTCCATTTCTATTTAAGAGCTATAGGGATTCCCTTATGTAGCTTATCAATTTCTTAGGCCATGTTATTAGTTATTTCATGTTTGGGTTCTTTGCATAAGTGTTAGAGGATTAAGGTTTTTATCTACTTTGTTAGATTCAAGTGTATATTTTAGCACTAGTATCATATAAGTGAATCTGAGGTTCATTTGCCTAGGTTTTGCAAAGCCTAAAGTAGAAGAAGCATCTAGCCTTATAGTTTTCCCATTTTCTGAAAGGATATGTTGTAGATGGGAAGTAGTTACCCCTAGGTGTATCTTGTTCTCATCTAGGTAATTCAAAATCATGATGTTTCAAAACACCAACATAACCTTTGACTACTTTCGACCTATCTCATTATGATGTATGTCCCTGGGGGTCTTAGGATCCCCAAGAACATATCATGATTGATCATATGGGTTGAATGGGCTTGTAGGCTAACCTATGACTCCCTTACACCCATTTTCTCATGATATGTATTCCTAGGGGTCCTTAGATCCCTAGGGACATATTATAATTGATCATATGGATTGAATGGGTTCGCAGGCTAACCTACAACCCTCTTCAACAAATTTCATCATGGCATGTGTCCCTAGTGATCCTAGGACCACTAATAACATATTATAATTGATCGTATGGGTCGAAGGAGGTCATAGGCTAAACTATGACCCCCTTCAGCCCAATTGATCATGACATAAGTCCCTTGGGGTCTTAGGACCCGTAGGGACATTTTGTAATTGATTGTGTGGGTCAAAAGGGATTGTAGGCTAACTTATGACCACCTTTGACCACTTTCATCACAAGATGTGTCCCTGGGGTCCGAGGACCCCTATGGACATATTATAATCAATCATATGCATTGAAGGTAATCTATAGAACCTTTCAACCCATATCATCACAACATATGACCATAGGGTTCCTAGGACACCATGGGGCATATTATAATATAACAAATTACATAATACTATGTAATAATTTCTAATACTATGTTAAAATATTAATATTAGAGTAGTATATTTAATAATATATTGTTAATATCATATATATAATAATAGATAGATAGATAATATTTATAATACTATTGATAATATAGAATACTATATAATAATATATAGTACTATGATTTTAATATACTATCTAATCATATTTAATACCATATATAATGTTATAACAATAAAAATTATTATATAATATATAATAATAAAATAAAATAATAATATTCAAATATTATTATATCTTAAATGTAAAAGATATTTAAATATGCTTGTAAACCTTTTGGTTTAAAATGTACAAATTGTCCCCACTATCTCAATTTCTAAAATTTATATTTTGTCGCTAAATTTTGGGTACTAGATTTCACATCTAGCATCCAATTAGGCTTGGTATTTATCAAACCTTTTTGGTCAAGTTAAACCACATGTTTGAGCCATGGTTTCCTAATATTCAAACTTCAATTGGCCTTCTGACAATATTTTTTCATCCAAATTCAATGAAATAAAAAGGATTTTTTGAAAACACTCTCAAGATTCCATGGATATAATTATTGTCAAATTATGAGTTGAATAAGTATTTATTAGGTATTTTATAATGAAGATATCTATAAAGCTTTTATTGACATACTGATTGAAAAATAGCTATAACTTTTAAATGGTATAACATTTTTGAAATCAAAAATTTGCATCACATTCTATGCTTCCACTAGTATAAGAAAAAATAAATTAATTTTGTAAAGTTTTCAATTAGTTAAGCTCGTCAGATATGGGAGCTTCTTATTTTGAAGAAGTTATAATAGAAAATTCATATTTAATTATTAATTTGGAATACAAATACCCAAAAATGTGTATCACATTTGGGCATGAGTCTACTTTTTATATCTATAATTATATATAAAAATATTGTCATTTGATTTTTAGTAGGGTGGTCAGACATACACCTACTTTTTATTTTTACCCTGAATTTTTTTAGTATTGCATTAAAATCCAAAATTTTGACCAATCAAATAATTTTTTCTCTAGATAAGGCCTAGTAGTTTAGAAACTACATTAAAATTCCTACTGATTATTTTTTATGAAATTTTGATATAAAGTCCTTAACTACTTTAAAACTATGAGTCAAGTTGACATAACCCTGATTATCTAGTTTTTCTTGATGACTTAAGGCCATAGTTTGGTTGACCATGATCCTACACATACTAATAGTCCCATTAATACTCATTCAAATCAGAACTTTGATTACATGCCAAAAGATGAGAAATGTTTCTTCTTACTTTTTCTCTATTAGGATGTTTAATATTTGACTCATCAAAATTAGGTTGTCTAGAGGTGGAAGCTTCAACACTCTTATCACTAGGAAACAATTCTTCTCCCCAAAGGATATAAGTTGATGGAATGAAATTCTCCCATGGAATAGTATTAGTCATGAGGTGAGCCTCATCCTCTGATTCATTAGTTATGGGAGGTTATTCATCATAGATAGCAAGGTTACATTCAATGCCATCTATGAGACCCATTTTATCTTTGATTTTGAGACCTTTTGTGTGACTCATAGGTTCAATAAGAGCATACTTATTGTCACTCAAAGGTCCATGTCTAGGGTAGCTCATATTCTTAAGGAATTGATAACCTTTTCCACATCTTTTAGGTAAATAGGTGTAGTAAGTATGACTTTATCAACTAGATCTTCTTGCCTATACATCCAATCTCTCACATCTTGGTCTTCTTTTTCATCTTCTAAAGCAATCGAAGATTGAAAAAATGTTCCATAGATAGTCATAACCAAAGAGGTAGGTTTCATGTTAGTTCATAGTTTCTCATATGAGTGGGGAGATATTGGCAGTGTAGCAATAGAATCCAAGGTGTATTTCTTGACACCAATACTCATCATCACCATCTTCATCTTGCATTTAACAAGAAAAGGTCTAATATTAGTAGCATGTCTATTATGTGGCATTAATGACTCAACAATAGTGATCATGTTAATAAACATATATTTATCCCCTAGAATCATGATCTTGACACCATTGAAGGGGAATTTATGCACTAGTGACAAGTCAATGGCATGGCTTGCATATCATAAATCAATGGTCTGCCTAGAATAAAAGGTTATATGAGAGTGGAATATGGAGGACTTGAAACACCACATCCTTCTCCATTAGACCAACTCAAAGAGGTGGCATAATAATACATTTATAAGATCATTCAACTTCATCATAAGCCTTTATGGTAATTTTATGTCTAGGGTTAATGTAAAATTAAGATAATCCAAGTTTCTGAACCATGCTAAAAGAAATAATGTTAACTCTGCACTATTGTTTATTAATACTTATCTAGCTTAGGTACAACTAATTTGGACCTCAATATGAAGGGAAATATTATGAGGATGACTTAATTATTTTTTATCTTCTTCAGAGAATGTAAGATAAGATGGTTAGTAAATATGGTTCACCATAGCTTTGAACTTATCTATGTCAATATCCATGGGAATGTTAGTTACGCGCAAGGCTCTTTCTAGAATCTCTTTATGTATAGGAGATGACTCTAACAACTCAAAGATGGATATTTAAGCAAGGGTTCATTATAATTGATTCACAATATGTCCAAGGGGTTTATCTTAGTTGGTTGAAGCAATGAGTTCTCATTGTGGAGACCCTGGTTCAAATCCCAAGAGGGACATCTTTGTGGAATTCTAAGTTTTAAGTCTTGGTCTTCTATTGGTTTTATTTATCTTATTGTAAAATGTGGATTCTAAATTGTGACTCTTGGTCTTCCAAATGTTTTTTCTAGTGTGGTTGCTTGAAAGGAGCTTGAATAAGCTTGTGATTCTCATGTTGTTGCTTGAATGAGCACAAGATTTGTGAATAATTTCATTATAAAATTGACTCCCAAGATCATAAATGGACACAATGGAAGTAGAAAGTTTCTTAGAAGAGGAACCCTATTTAGTATCATTATCTAATTTAAGGACAACCTTAGAGTTCCCCCTAGTAATAAAATTTAGTGTCCCACCACGAGAAGAAGAGAGATCCTCTACTCTAAGTGAAACCCTAGGTCTAGTGTCATCAAAGTATGGAAAGGGATCACTGTTCTCAATACTACCTTAGGCTTTCATCATTCATGTCATAATGAGGCTCCTCATAAACTTCAGGACCCATCATGTACACATTCTCCTCAATAAGTTCAAGCATGTTATTAACATGTTCTATGTTGGCATATGTTTAATTAATCTTTGCATCACCACATTTATTGTTAGCTTTGGATCTCTCTTTTTTTTAACTAAGGAAAAGTTTGTTTAAAAGCCTTGTAATTTTAATTATTAACCAATCTATTAGTAAAAACCTACCCTTCATCAATGAGATCTTGTATTGCATCCTTACATTTAAAATAATTATCAGTATTGTGACCCTTATTTATATGACAATTATAGAAATTTTCATCCCTCTACTAGGTAAGTTTAACAAGTGGGTCATAAGGTTGTGAGTTGTTAGGCAATGTAACAAGTTTTTTGGTGAGAAAAGTCTTCAAAACTACATCATATGATTCAACAATTAGGGTATAGGTGCACCTAGGTCTAGAAGGCTTTTAAGAATTATCATGAGATTGTGATTTGTTGGAATCATTAGACTTTTTTGTTTCTTGTTTCTTAGTAGCATATATAGAACAAGTCAAGTGAAAAGTAGGTTCTTTTTCACTATGAACATCCACAACATCATCATTGACAATATAATTATTCTTGTTCCATGCTTTATTCTTATCCTTTCCATTCTTGTTTCCATTTTTATCCTTATTCAAAACTATGTCACCCTTCTTTATAGAAATGTCTTCAATATGATAAGAAATTTTAATCATATCATTGAAGCTAGGCAATAGTTTTTTATTAGGTCATAATATAGTTCAAGGATAAGATTATTAAAAAAGATATCTATCTTTTTGTTCTTGGGAATTTGTCTTGGGTATCTAGCATGTAGTCTTCTCCATCTTTGTAGGTAGAAAACAAAAGATTCCCCTTGTTGTTTCCTATTGGTGTAAAGATCTAACATGGTGAAGGTGTGTTTTATGTTATAATAATAATGTTGAATAAAACATTGTGAAAGTTCATGGAAAGACTTGAGAGGTGGGGAGATCCTAGTGAACCTTTCCATAACATGTCCACTTAAACTCCTTGGGAACAATCTCATAAGTTATGTGTCTTCTTGGAAAAAGTCCATACTAAGTACATGAAAGTATTTAACATGATCATTAGGTCACCATTTCTATCATATTTTTCATATTTGGGAACCTTTACATCCTTAGGAAATGGTATCATCTAAATACTTTTATCAAAGGGAAGATCAAATATAGTTTCAACAAAGGAGGTCTTAGGATTTTCCTTCTCCATTTGCTTTTAGATAACTAGAATTGTTATATCTTGGACTCACTTCTCTAAGATATCCTCTCTAGCCAATTCTCTCTTCTAAATAATTCATTGAACATCAAAGTCATAGGGTAATTTCCAACCTCTACTTTCCATCTATGCAAAGTATGGATCACTATTTTGTTCCAATATCTTGAACATGAGCTTTTGAAGATACTCATCTTGTTGTAATTTCATGATATCTTCACTAGTAACCTCATTTTCTACTTTACTTTCATGATGTGAAGGTTGTGGGAATCTCAGTGGTGATTTAAATCCCTCAACACATGATCATAGAGTTCTAGGAGGGGTATTATTTCCATTGGTGCCAAAGTGTTCTTAGTTTGCAAAAGGATTACTAAAGGTGGTGTTGGTATTTTGATTCTCATGGCCAAAGCTTTGAGTTTTGTTGTTGTGAGAATTATTGTTTGCATATAAGTAAGAAGTTAATCATTCAAAGAAGAATGAGAGATGACTTGATCCAATTGCAACCTAGTTGTCTGACTTGTAATAGCAAGTCCTAGCTTAGTAGGATGACACAAAGAAGTTGGAATTTAATCTTGAAATTCAAGATGTTCACTTGTCAAAAAATGTAGTAGAGATGAAAGCTTATCAAAAGTATCCAAGAAACTTACAACATTAGTGACTCAAACCAAGAGCATGACAAGAATCCCAATAGAACATAGGCAAGAAAGGAAAAATGAGTGAGTTTGACAAGTGAACAATATATGACATTAAGTTTGCACCCAAGAATCCAATATTATCTCTTAAACCTAAGGCATGACCAAACATATCGATTATAGACCAGATACACAATGGGACCTAGTAAGGAACACTTCTAATTAGCTAGACTATAATTAAATACCAAATTTTACAAGTAACAAGTTCAACAAATAGTTTGTAGAAATCCAAGTGACAAAATTTTAGCACAAAGTATTGTGTGATAGTTTCTACAATAGCTAGGTGATAGTTTTGATGATATGATAGTTTCTAGGAGGTCATGTCACATAATACAAAATACTCAGGAAATGTAGTTTTTAAAGTGATGGAATACTTCTAGAAATCAAGAAGTATCATACAATATTGTTGACAAAAGAAGTGTGATTCAAGTTCAATACAAACAATATTTCTTGACTTTGTTCCTAAAAAAACTTATAGTTTGACATAACTTTTTGTGTGTTAAAAAAAATGATAGTTATAGCAATGATTTTTCTAGTTTTTAGAAGAAAGTGTGATGTTTTGAAAGAAAATAGTGACACAAACACACAACTTCAAGAAATTGAGCAAGGGACAAAGCATGTATGTGTTCAATAGATTTCCATAGGTCCACCACAAAAAGAAAACATGCCAAGAACTATCTACCTAAAGGTCATGGTTCATTAGTCATTACCTTGGCCTATACTTGGTTCCCCCTCACCTCACACAAAGTGGTTTCCCACAATAGATATTGGCTTTGTCATGGAAGTTTTATTAACACAACCAAAGGGACAAATATGGTGAGTGTAATATCTTAGGGTGATCTAGGTAGTCCACTAGGATCAATCCTTGCACCAAGATATTGAGTGGCTAATAAGGGTGTCCTCTAAACCCAAAAGTTTTTATTAAGGATCCCATTTACAATACTCCTCTTTCAATTGATAACATAACACATTATCATAAAATAAGTAATGAACCTTGTGTCCACAAGAGTACATTAAGAATTCTCACCTAGTGATTTGTTCATTGCCCCAATCCCACAAGTACACTCCCTAGATGAAGACAAGTGTTATGCCTCCCAAGGATTTGGCATTTTTCAAGGGGTTTGTGATTATAGTTGGTTGGGCTAGCTGGGTTTTTCTCATTTCCACTTGAGATCATTCTTATTGATATCTTTTTGCTAATAGTAGACTATCCAAAAGTGTGAATCTCACTAGGAGATTAAAACAAAATGGATTTGCACCAAAGAGTTCAAGATTTTTTATTCACCTTAGAAGGTGAAGAGCATACTATCCTATTCCTTGATTCCTTCCCAAAACATGCCGACAAGATTAATTAAAACCTTTTAAGTGGAGTACCCCACTCACTTTTGTGACTCAATGAAGGGTCAAGATTTTTGATTCTCCTAAAAGGTGAAGAGCATACTCCCCTAACAAAAATGAGACCCTACTCCAAAGTTTATGTGCCTAATGAAAAGAATCAATTAGTAGAATCTTGCACTTGAAAATGAAAGAAGATAAAGAGAAAAACTTTTTTTTTGTTTGCTTTCTTACTTTGATGGGGCAACCCTGCAACAAAATTTTAGTAGCTATTTTTGCAAATTTTATCTTTGACAATCATTTTTTATCAAGAAAGTGAGCAACCCCTACAAAAAAATAAGGTCAAGGTAATAAATATTTAGAAAATCTGAAATGAACCCTACAAAACCATTGGTTAGACTATTATAAAACAAGAAACCTAAATATGGAGAACTTCAAGTAACAATAATGCCAACTAAGAACTAAAATAGCTAGCTAAACTAGACTAAGTGATAGTTTTGACTGCACAAGTATCATATGTCACTTCATAGTTTAACTAGGTGATAGAATGTCTTGGTGTGATACTATGGGTGACTTTGTGTTATACTTATAGAAAAAGCATGCGATAGAAACTACAAAGGTCATATGATATAATAACTCATAAATCATTGCACTACTATGGGATAAAGTATTGTATGATATTGGAAAATTATTTCATGGATATAGGACAAAGTAGTATCGCACGATAATTATGTCTACAAAAATAAAACAACCAAAATAACAAGTAAGAAAAAGATGAAAATAGAAGAACAAGAGCTAGACAAGGTTGTCCACCCCAACATTGGGTGCCAAAAATGTATGCCAAAAATGTATACACCAAAACATACACTTCTCTAAGACCTTCTTTCCAAGGGATCTAATATCTTAGGAACTTTGAATGATAACTTAGAGCTCCATATCCATAATGTTCAAAAGGTATAAAGAAGTGTTGTGACCCTAATTGAGCTTCAATATGCAGCCCCTTGCAAGGTGCACCGTGAAATGGGAGATTCAAAGATAAGAGAAATAATTCTAGTGTCCAAGAACCCTTATCCAATGCAATGCAAAATGAAAAACTAAGCTAAGAAAATGTGAAAGCAAGCTAAAATTAAAAACATGAATTGGTAAAAATCCCCATATTAAGATAGATGAGCTAATCTAAAACATGAAAGGAAAGCTACACTAATGCAATTATTCTGCTAAAGTAGATTAAATGATGCAGTGATGCCATAACCTCTTCAAAGCTCCAAAGAGTACCTAAAATCCTATAGCATAATATTATCATAAAATATTAGATCCTAAGATGAGGACAACACTCTCCTTTTTAAAGATAGATGAATGGTGGGGATCAAAGGACAAGAGGTATCCAATAAAGGGTGGAGCATAAAAGTTTCATGATCCATGTATACAAGTGTTTCAATCAATTGTAATCAAGACTTGACTTTTGTGCCCCTCATATGAGATGAAAGCCTTTTCTCTTATTTTTTGAATGGGGAAAATGCTTTTTCTATGCACATTTTAGGATAAGTGGGAATTTGGGACCTTTATTTAATTAAAGGGGAAAAAGTTCATTTTAATTAAATAATAACTTAGGATAAGGTGGTGAAACCATAGTTTATAACTGAATAAATGGATTTTTGATTATTTGATCAAGAATAAGTAATTAATAAATTATGAAAAAAAAACTAGAAAGGGGGCTAATAGTCTTGATGACCATTTTTGGGTGATTACACCAAAGAGATAGGGTGGAAAGAGGAAGAAGATGGGAGAAAAAGGAGATCGATAAGAGGTATATGCACAATCCAAAGAGGGAATTATGAAGAGGGAGCTAAAGAATTTTAAAAGGAAAGTGTGTCCATTTTAAGATAGTACAATTAGTACACACATAATTTCAACCCTACTTAGTTAATATTCATCTAAGAATAAATGCATCATCATAATTATATTAACATATGTTCACTCTTTATTTGAGTTAGTACCATCACAAGGATTTCCATAACCTTTTTTTCATGTATCTTATTCATTATTTGTAGATTCCACTATGTCTTTGTCAACTATAGCCTAGGAATGCTTTATACACTCCATAGGGAGTACATGTTGTTGAGTAGGTGCATGTGACTCAAACTGATCTCATAAAAAATAGATGCTTTATCAAGGACATACAATTGATGTTTATTTGAAATGGATTTCTTAGGTATACATACATTGGATGGTTTACCATATATAGGGTTTTGATTATTCGTATGATTTGACCCAAAATTCACATTAGAAAGAACATTGCTAGCACCTAAAAAAAAATGGGGAAGAAAATTGATTAAAAAAAATTAATATTATTTACAGTTCTTGTATATCTTTTATCAACTCCACATCCATATCCAAGAGAGTTTACTCTTTTATATCTATGTCTTTTTTTCATTCTAAACTCAAATATCCTTTCTAGATCCATTGCCTCATGAAAATCCTAGTACATTATTTTGTATAAATGTGTCTCTTAGTTAATAGATTATCTTTCCATCAAAGGAACCCAAGAGGACAAACCAAGAAAATTCATCACTAGCTCTTATTCTTGTAGGAATCATCCTTAATGCCACCATGAGTATTTAGATAAATATTGGAACCAACTCTTTTATCTCAATTTAAAAGTTCATAAATTCATTGAAAACCACATTACCAAGGATTATTTCATAAAACCTCTCATCAAATAATAACTAGAAATCTTCCCAAGAACCACTTGACAATGGAAACTAGTTAGGAAGTGCTCCCTCATCTCCTTTCTTAAGGATATTACAAATGGTCTCATGATCACATCCTCCTGACAAAACACATAATCTTCTATGTAATCTATGAGTATTTGAATATGTCTAAATGGAGATTCAAAATTACTACCCCCAAGATTTGGTACTTAACCTATGATCTCTAGTGTTATGCCAACCAAAAACTACCCATGTTACTAAATTTTATGGCCATATACTATTTTTTACTAAAACTACTTAGATTATATAGTTGGGATTGGTTACAAATTATGGTTGCATTTGGTACTATGTCTAGAAACATAAAATGAAACATCTTGATGGGTGTATGCACAAAGTTGTGGTACCAAAAAGGTGCTACATTTTTTCCCTTTTCTAAGAGATATTGGAATTGCAATTTTTTTTGATGGAATGAGCCCCAAGCTTGTAAAATTAAAAATATAGTGCATTCACACTATAGTGTGATTGTGTTGTCAAAAAGTTATTAAATTGGAAAACCTAATGGTTATTCCTTATTTCTCTACATTTATTTATTTATTGTGTTTTGGGAATGTTTCTTCTTGGTGAAGGAGTGCAACAATGCTATTTGGAGAAAATTTTATCACCAAATCACACCAAAATGCTTCCACATTATTGGAAATTACAAACTGGTGGAAGGGGTATGAATTTTAAATCACTATTTTTGCTAAAATTTATGGTTTTTAATGTTTTTTACTCAATTTTGATTTATGTTTGTTTAGTTTTTTAAAATAATATTATTTAATTTTAAGCTAATTTACGAAATACACCACCTAATCCTCCTAAAAATAATCCATCACAAAATCCACCAATCCAACAAGATCCATCAAAAAACCCTCCACAAAATGAACCTAAAAACCCTCAAAATATATAAAAACTACTTTTACAACCTTTGCCAATCAAAATACCTCCTCTTGGGATCCAAAAATAGTATTCAATGAAATTGAAAGAGGGGAAAACATATCAGAATAAATTATTAGGAGGCTAAATCTGTGGCATAATAAGAGAGGAGAACAAGCAAGATATAATGCTAACCAATTGTCTTATAAAGAAGTTAAGAAAAAGAAAATGTTGGAATACTTTAGAATAACTGAGAGGGAAGATAACCAATTATCAAAGGTACAAATTTACAAATAAAAATTTTCAATACTTAACATATTCATATCCATAAAACCATATCATGCATGCATTCATTAAAACATCCAATACCTTAACTTAGTAGGTCACTATCCTAGGTCAAAATAACTTTGCAGAAGTGTAAGCATGAAATACCACATAGTCATTCACACTATTTGACACAAGGATTTTACATCATAAACCAATTTGGGAAAACCCACTAGTAACATGCTACCAATTTTCACTCTTCTAAAGTGATGCCCTGTTAAAGGCCAACCATGTTAAAGCTTACACTAGGCACTGTTAAATCTGACCTAGTTAAAGGATTTCAATCACCCTATTAGGAGTGATCCTTGTTATAGGACTTTAGAACATTCTATTAGAATGTCACCTGATTAAAGGATTTATAGATGATTGTTAGGGCAACCGGGCAACCTTAATCCAAAGGATTTACCCAAACTAGTACAGTTGTTAGAAAATAACAATAGGACTTGATCAAATAATAAATACAACTCTCTTGCATATTATAGATCTTAAGCCTTCTTTCTTTGTATGCCAATTACAAACTCTTCTATTCAACCACCATATGAAGCAACACCCTAGACTTCTTCTTTTCCTTAGGTTCTTGCACATGTCAATTGTTGCTTCTAGCCTTCTATCTCTATAAATAGAGAATTTAAATATTTTTCCTGTTTAACCATAATCAGCATTTTAGGGTTAGGTAAGATTCAATGAATCTACTAACTTTTCCCTATTAGTCCCTTTTAGAAACTTCTTCTACAATACTCTTTAAATTCACCTCAAAATGGTTTATCTTGAATTCTATATCACTAGTTCATCATAGAAATCTTCCACATGCTTCACAAAATTCAAGAAATCAATGTTGTTGGCTCAAATTCATCAAATCTTTGATTGAAATCTTTTTACTATCACTCAGCAGCCACATTATTCACTTGAAAATAACAATCCTCTGATGCTCATCCAACACTAGGTTGCTCATCATTAACTAAGCCTTCTTTGCTCGGTCACTACTGTTATTTACCTGATGCTCAGCACATACTATATTTTTTAGATGCTTGGCACTTACTAAATTTCTAATACTCAACACATACTAAATTCTACTCGACTTGAACTAGGTTTTCTTGATTTATACTATTTTCTTAGCCAGGCTTGACATACACTTTTTTATGAAAACTCTTCTTCTAGGCTTAGTTTAAGTAACCATTTACTTTATCCTTAAGTAGATCAATAATACATAATATCATCAATGTCTTACTTGGTCTTAGTGCTCCTTTTAGACACCAAATAACTCAACCTTTCTCTAGGTACTCTTGTTATTTTCTTATCAAATCCTCTTCATCAATCAAACAAATGATAGCATTCATAACAAAAAATAGTTGTCTCACCAACATGTAGCATGTTTGACATCATTGACAAAATAATGATTTTTCCATGATAGGTTGCACACTTCAAACAATTTATTTTCAATAGAAAATTACAAAAGATGACATATATGTGCTTTGTATAGAAATCCAAGAGAATAGAACACTCTAAGAAGTACTACCAAGAGCTTCCTCATCCATTGGTGCATTAATGAAGATATAAAAAGAAACTTTTGGGGAAAATGGTGGATGGTGTTTGATTCCCCTAGTAATATTCATGAAGATCCAAAGTATTTCTTTATGAAATTGTATTGTGTGTTTATAATTGGGAGATCCCAATTATTTTGATATGCTAGATTCCTAGGGTAGAGGTGGGGGGATACCATTTGAGAGGATAGGGGCACATTATGGCCCTAATTCAATTAGGGTACCTATTAGCAAGTTGTAGGTGAAGCATCTTATTGTTCCTTCTATTGTTAAGGAAAATGTAGAGGCTGACACACTAGGCACTATTAGTGGTTTTACTCAGTGCCTAATTTAGTGTGCCACTCCTTTTGGTTGTAGATGACCCTCATCAATTAGAAGGAGGTCATATGTGCACATCATGTGGAGCTTTGTGTAGATTTGACATTTTTAGTAGAGATGATGAGGATGATGGGGAGATGATAAATGACTTTCTTAATGCCATATTTGGCATTAATACACAATTAAATATTAATAATTTTTTTTAAAATAATTCTATTACATCTCATATGTACATTAATTACTAATAAATTTTTATGCCTTGATGTTGTTCAAAATTTAGGACAAACTGTTGCTGGACTAATATTATCCCCCACCCCATTTTATCCCACATTGTTGTCTCAATAGGCATGTATTGATTTGATCATTTAAATTAATGCATCTATTTATAATGGAATCAAATTAAAGGTTGACCCAAAATTTTATTCATGTGTATTAGTTCTATGATGGATCATCAACTTTCACATTGGGCTTTAGCATGGTTGTAATACCACTCATGTAGAGGTACATTTTTTTTAATGTTAATTTGATTCAATTGGATATATTTACTTAAGAAGTGAATGAAAAATTAACTAATTTGTCTTATTCTAATCATACACAAAGTTTGAGTGATCATGGTGATGTTGATTTGGGGTCACATAGCTTTTTGATGACTTCATTTTCCTATAGGTATATACATGTCCATCAGTATGTCTATAGCACATTATTTTACATGAATGTAATGCAAATCCCTCTAGTACACCTTGATTGAACTTGGTGGTTTCACCATTTCTTGGCACACCTACAAGGAATTAGGTGCATCTCAAAGGTCTCAATAGAGAAGCCTAACTTTTAGGTGACTAAGATAACATAAGAAACTTGTTTTTGAACAAGCTCACCAATCTCAACTATCTACCAAGACCCACATGAAACAAATCCTAATTTCAATGTTCACTCTTAACCTTGGCACAACCTTTACTCCCTTGATTTATCCAATACTTGATCACTACTCAAATAGATGTCATTGAACCTTCTAAATTTTTCAATACACTTCAACTAACGTGAATACAAATTTCTAGACCATATTTGGTATTGTTTTAACTCCCAAGACCTAATTGCTCTTTCTAAGCTCATTCCTAGTAGTCCTCCAAAATGGGCAATCAACAATTTTCACAAATATTTTCAAAAGAACTTCAAAAATAAGTAGGGTTTCAAATACCCTTTTCAAAGTTATAAAACACATCCCTAAATCAATATAGGTTATTTTGGACTGGTGAATAACTCCAATACCTTGCACCCATCAAATTAGGCCTAATTAGCTTCCATTTACCAATAAAATATTATATCCTCTTACTACTACACCCTAAAAATAAGAAACAATATTAATTCATTGTTTAAATTGACACATTTTCAAGTTTATATGAGTAGTCATGCTCATCTTTAATTGCATTCATAAATCCCTTCTTTTTAGGACTCTAACCTAGGGTTTTCTTCAAATCAACCCTCCAAACCCCACAAAACAAACCATTAGTATAGAAACCTTTTAATAAAATCACATAAACATAATCCAACATAGAAAGTACCCATTTTTTAGAAAATACTCCTAGGTCAATACTTGTTACTTCTCATCAAACTCTCTTTCACCATGTAAGTTTTGCCCAACCATCATTACATTGATCAAAGCCATGTTCTGTTATGTATTTCCTTTAAATTTACACCATAAATAGACTCTAATACAACTCCTAAATTTGAAAAACACTAAAAGGTAACAAGGTAAATTCAGCATGATCAGTTATAACTAATTGATCATGAATTTTGTGTAATTAGGAAATGTTATCAAGTTGACAAAAAGTTGTCGACTTTGATAACCACTAACCTAAATAACCCAATATCACTTGGAATGGTCTTCAAATGAACTTATAACATATTAAAAAACCATTAAGCTCCTTTTTTACCAAATAATCTCTTAATTTATCCCTCTAGGCCCAAGTTAGCAACTTTTGATAGTTTTAAATCTTTTGAATCAATATTGCACTGTTACACCAAATGACCCATATTACATCACAATAAGATCAAAATGACCTAATTATGTCAAATATTGAGTATTATATGAATATTTAATAGCCTCCAAAGTATAATTTTAGGGCATAGATGTCATTATGGCTTACATAACATTGTTGTTGATCCAACTATAAAAAATGATATAATGACCATATAAACTTCACAAAATGATTATTGTTGACACAAAAGTATACACTCTTGCCTAAGGTATGACCCTCAAAAGAACTTTTGTAACATGGAAAAAACCTCCAAGTGTGGGACTTTCTCTTTGAGGCTATCTCTTGAGAAGGTTGACTTCCTTACAATCAGGATTCACCTAAACTATCGCTTGAGAGGAAAGGAGAGAAGGAGAATATAAATTTTAAAGAAGAAAGGGAAAGTTGGGTGATGCACAAAGATAGAATCATGGTTATAATATCTATTTTCAACTACACAAAACATCAATAAAAACCCAAAATACACTAAACTTGACTCTGTTATTTTTCCCAAAGAACCACATGTAGGTTTGGAGCTAATTGAAGTGCTAAAAGGAAAGATATTTCACTATGTAGAAACTACTAGTAGACTTAACATAACATATGAATCAAGAAAAGTAGAAAATAAATATTCACTACAAGGTACAAACATGTGCTAGATAGTAGAATATCAAGAGAAGGTAAGGAAGAGGGATTTTTCATTAATGGAAGGAAAAAGTTGTAGAGCATAATGTTGTTGCAAAATGAAAATAGAGAAGAACCATTAAGAAATACTTACAACATGCCTTTATAGAGTTTAGGCATAATTCTAATGTTTACATTGAGTTCAAACCCCAACGAAGTGGAGTTAAGTTGCAGAGGAGAGTAATAACTGAGAATTGGAATGAAATCTAATCATGAAGTAAAATTGTTGTTAGAAGTGACAAGATGGGAAAAACACAATGTGTCCACTTGTAAAAGGGATCATATCACCAAATATTTGATCATTACATACATTAAAGAGGCATGGAGTACATTGGCATCATGGAAGCAAGGCTTGAGAGGTCACTTGGCATTGAAGAATAGGCCCTATTCACATATCATGACTGCCAAAAGATAATCCACTTGCAAAATGTAGGGTTGATAGGGGGGATCTAATTTCCCCAAAATTGAATGTTGGAGGTTGATGAAGTACTTCCATTGAAATGGACAACAAAGATGCCATGAGAAATCTCCCTAATGACAGAAGTCACTGTAGAACAAGAATTAGTATGCAAAGAACATTAACAAATAAAGTAAACATTCACAAACCAAAAACTAAATTCACATATATGCTTAGACAAAGAAAGAGGACAAGAAGTGCAAACCTCACAAGAGAAAACACTCCATGCTTTCTTGATTCTGTAGATGTGTCCTTTTGCTATGGGTGTATGCTCAAGATGCTCAAAAGCTGCTTCAATGGAGATGGGTAATGGCAAATTGGTAGCTTTGTGAGCTCTCAATTTGGCATTATAAGGGTATGGTTGATGGCTTTGGTTCTCAAAATAGCATGGTAACTTTAGCTCAAAGATTGTTGATGAAATGGCTTGGGATGGGATTCAATTTATAGGCTAAGGGGTAAAGGGATGGAGGGCTTAGATGCAAGGATGGATGAAGGCTTAAGGAGGGCTAGGATGCACTCAAAAGAGAGCACATGGATTGTGCTTGTTTAGCACCAATGGGAAGGTGACACTTGTCACAAGGAGGATGAGTGTGAGAGGGTAGGGTAAAGGGTTGGTTAAAGGCATGATGAGTGAGGTTGAGTATGTAAGAGAGGTGTAAGATGAATGAGTGTGGAAGAGGGAAGAGTGTGGAAGATGGATGTAAGAGTCATGAGTGGGCTTGTAAGAGTCTTTATGTTTTGTAAGAGCACTCATGACTTAGTAGTTGGGTTTTTTGAGGGGAGACTTTGGTTTGGATTAGGAAAGTCTTAAACTTGTTTAAGGAATGTGACAACATTAGGGGGTGGATTAGGCTTGGGTTTAGGATTAGCTTAGGGATGTTAGAGATGTGCAAGTGGATGGCATTAATGAGGGTGGGTGAGTTAGTGGCTAAGCTTGGTTAGTATGGGTGGATGGGGTGGATTAGGCTAAATGGAGGATTAGAGATAGGTTAGGTTTTTTTGAATTTGAGGATTTCATTTATCAAATAGATTTATTTAATAAATGGGGATTTTTGGAATTAGATAGGAGAAAAGGATTTAATTGATAAATAATAGATTATTTGATTTATCAATTAGGACTATAGATGATTAATTAAATTAATCAACTAGGGGATGACAAAGGATTAATTAAATAGAAATTTAATTAATAATGTCTTTTTAGATAACTAAATAGGATTACTAAAATAGTGTAATCAAATTTAGGTGTCTACAGTCACCACCATCGATGTAGATCTTCTATTTCTAGCATATGGCTGAGATGTCATGAGAAATCCTTAAGTGTGCCAAATCCAATTGTTGTTGTGCAATTCTAGGACTTGGAACCTTTTGGAAACTCCATGGTGTGAAGAAATGTTAGAATGGTGACACAAGGTAGTGTGACACAATCACTAGCTTTAGAGTGTTGAGAAAGCATCACAGGAGGACAATGCATTGGAAAGGTGATTCATGGTAGCATCTCACATAATTGTAGGCTTTGAAGTCTCATAAAGACACTTTCATATGAGGAATCACTAGAATGGTGACACTTGGCATCATTTTGCACTTTTCTATTTGAGAGAATGGATGATAATCTTTTAATCATTCATTAATCTTCATTGTCAATCTATGCATGTGCATATTGGGCTAACATAAGCTTTGGAGATGGGAACCTCTATCATGTGGCACAATTCTACATTTCAAATCCTTTAGAAGGCATTGCAGTATGAAAAAATGCCAAAATGGTGACATGCGATAGCATCACATCTTATTCTAGGTTTTGAAACCTCACAGAGACTCCATAGTATGAAGAAACACTAGAATGGTGACATGTGACATCTCCAAATTTATGGAAGATGGGAAAATATCTTGTGAAAACATGAGAGTCATCATATCTTTCATAGCTAGTCAATCCAACCAAGAGAAAATTGAGCTAACTTGGTCAATGCAAAAATTGTAGCTTGATTAAGAACAAATTGAGTCAACTTGCTCAATGAAGGGATAGAGCTACATGAAATGTTAGCCATCAACCTTAGTAGGTTAACCCAAAAAAAGAATCTAGCCCATTGAAAATCTCTTAGATAAATTATCAGTGATGGGCTAAATGGGGGGGAAAAAATGGCCAACATTCTTGGGGAATTAGAGGGGATACATGTATACTAAGCATAGATTAGTGGTCTTAAGAAATCCATTGGGCATAGAGTCGCCAAAAAGAACAAGACACCATTTCACTTGCAACTTCATAAAATTCTACCTCCACAGCTACCAAAACTTATAAAAAATCTATATCTAGAAGGGAATAGTTGTGCTCATGCACATCTTGGAAAGTGGAAAAATACCTACTCTTCTATGTACAAATATTTAAAACAAAATGATCAAACAAAGCCATTGACTAGCTTGTTGAAGTATCTTCCTTTCCTTACACGATTATTTTTCTCTCATGCACATGAGTAGCAAAATTAATTAGCAAGTATGAAAAGAATATTGTTGTAAATTGAAACACCTTCCCAATGCTGAGAAAAAAGAAGCTCTCTAGCACTGGGACATTATCTTCTTGAGCAAGATATGATTTCTCTTTTTTTTTTGTCTTCACCCTCATACTCTAAAATGAGCATGATTGGGAGAATCTTGTTGATTTTTTATAGAGCTAGATGCCTAATGGGGCATCCCATTGATGGAACTTAATTTAAGTGATCATCCTTGACTGTGTTGATGTGATCCACAACATTCAAATCCTATGGCCAACAGGGGGTGTGTCTCATAGTGTGGTTGGTAATATGTATATTTCTTCATGTTGTGTCTATAACATATGTTCCTCCTCTAGCCCATTTGAATCCTTGTAGATAAGGGGATGCACCTCATGCACTTGTGTAGGCTCTTGTGATGTGAAAGGAGTGGGTTGTGTTATTTTTAATGGCTCTATTATATTGGATAGCATACTCATTAGCCTCATTTGTAGTTCTTTTCCACATCCTTCTTTTTTTGTTGCCAAGTCCCATGCAAGAATTGCTTCATGCTCTTATTGTTGGGCTTCCAAACATTTTGCAAGCTCTAACTCAAACTACCTTCATTGTACTTCTAGCTACTACAACAATATTTCTCTCTTTGGAGTGTTTTTTGCCTCATAAGTAGAAACGTGTCCCTCGTGTACTTGGGGCAGCCTAGGAAATGTTTCTTTCTCCACCATATCATGGAGACCTCTTGGAAAAACACATGGTTTGGCTCTTCTTCTATTTGTATCAGGCCCTCAAGTTCCACCATAGGCTCAAAAGCCAAAAAAAATTCCTAAAGAATAAGAATAGCCTCATTGTTCTTTTCCTCCATGTCTTCTTATTAAAACACATGCTCTTTAATTGGTAGTTTCTCCCTTGTTGTCTCTGATTTCACAAAAGGCTTGTCTAATTTATCATCAATAAAGAAGGGACAATAATAATGTGTGGGCTCACTATCATCAACATGTGGAGGTATTCAAACTATAGGCTAGGGCTCAAGGAAGTTTGAAATGCATTTTTTCTCCTTGGAGGCTCTTGTTTTTCAACTTCTTAAATTTGGGAAAGCTTAAGCCTTGCCTCCTCCTCACATTTATTTTTTCTTAACTCTTCCTCCTACAAACTAAGGAGGGCTTGGTAAGCCTTGTTAAAAATATCAAGGGCTTTAGACACCATGCTCCAAAAATTAGGATCATTCTTCCACATCTCCTTCTCATTATGCAAGTCATTCAGCCAAGAAGTCATAATGAGCATAAGATAAGTAGAATCCCCATAGTTTGTATCCTCATAAGTATCATGAATATATTCAAAATTCTTATCTATGTCATCATATCCAAGGCCCAAATTATTTATGCAATCATAAAGCTTTCCTACCTTGGCCTTGGAATCATTATAGGGTTCTATTGAAGACTTAGTAGGCTAGTCATTTGATGTTGTAGGGGAGACTAGGCCTAACGAGGTATCAACATATGGATCTATTTTTTTCCTCTTCTCTTTTTGCTCTTGAAACTCAGAGACTATGATGAACTTAGAAGGGGAAAATTCAACACATTCATGTCCATAGATGACATGATAGGTTGGATTCAAATTAGCCTCTTCATGATATGTGGGAAAGTGGGAGGAATCTCTATTAAGGGAATCCATGATAAAGCATTTAAGAAAAACAATTCATAGAAATCCTAAGGAAACATAAAAATTCAAAATCATACCAACAATTGGTCTATTGAACCAAAAGATGCATAGAGTTGTATGCCTAAAATGTGAGCACACTTCTATGAATCATTATATTTGAGATTACTCAAGAATGAGGTCTCAAATGGTGACTCATAGCTCTCTAGTCATGGCATGCAAGGGTTTTGCAATGTAGGCCCTCAGTTTGACCTAGTTTATGCCCATGCAAGTACACCATGAAATGAGAGATTCAAAGATCCAAAATGCATGCAAATGGAGATGAAAACTAATCTATATGATAACAATGCAAGAACAATGCAAAATCTAATCTATGAAAGCAAGATCTAATCTTATGAAAGAAAATATGACTCTAAACTAACATGAAAATGCAATAATAAAAGCACATGATGAAAGCCATGGGTGCAAGAGAGAATGAGACAAGAAGATAGAAGTTCTCCACAAAAAGCTTTAGCATTCAAAAACCCCTTCTTCAAAAATTGCTCTCCAAACCTGCAGCATAACAATAACATCATCCATCCTTAAAATGAGGAGAGGGCTCTCCCTTATAAAGGAAATTATGGAGGTGAGAGGCTTCTCACAACCAATATGGGATAATAGAGTTTGATCCATTTGAGATGAAATTCCACCAATGAGAAAAGAGGAGTGGTTGAGAAGAAAGTGAAAAGATAAGTCCCACTTAGAAATATGTGCATTTAAGTGTAGAAATTAAATAAAAGAATTTATTTTATTTTCCTTTCATCAACAAGAGATATTTAAGTGGGATTTTTATTTAATTAAAAGGGAGCAAGTTCTTTTAATTAAATAGGAGATATTTAATTAAATTAAAAGATGGGTTTTTCTCTTAATTAATTAAATGCAGATGAATTATTTAATTAAAAGAGAGGTTTCCTTTTAATTAAATGGGGACTTATTTTATTTAATTAAAAGAGGAGATTTTATTTTAATTAAATAAGACTTAGGATAAAATGATCAACCTTAGAAATAAAATAATCGAATTTGATCAAGGAAATTGATTTGAATTGATTCAATAAAATATTGCAAACTATTGATTCAAGAAATTTGATAAATTGATAAATTGAATAATGGGGGCCCATAGTCTAGGCGACCATTTTAGGGTGTATACATCTGCCCCTCTTTGACTAATGTGTGATCGATTTGGGAACACATGTAGTCAAAGAAATAAATTGAATCAAAGATTGAAGTTAATAATTATTGCCCCCTCATGATCAAAATCGAAATGAGATAGAGGAGAGACAACAAATTGATAAATTTGATCAAATCGAACAAAAGATAAGGTTCTTGATGTAAGATGAAAGATATAAGAATCATTGAACCAAGGTAGATCATCAAGCATGAAATATTATGCCCCAAAGGTGATTTTAGAAGAAAAGAAGTGGGGGATAAAGAAAATGGAAGATAGGAGTTTGAAAGATATGGAAAGAAAATAGAAAGAAGAAAAGAAAATGTCCCAAAATCAATCAACTGTTTAAGATAGAAATTTTGATTGAGATCATGAAAGAAGATAAGGAAATGAAGATCAAAACATGACCACAATTGATTAAAAGTCCACAATAAAGATGAAGGGAGAACCCTCTCAAACTCATAATGTAGCCTAAAAATGCAAACTAACATGAAGTCTAATAATGCAAGCTACATGAAAATGAAATGGTGTACTTGCAAAAGAGAAACTATAACATAGGATTTTGTGTTCATCATTCATTAGAGAATGTAAAGAACTTATTTTCATCATTGGGCCATTATTAACGAACATCAAAAAAATCACACAATCATAAATAGTCACAAGTGCAACTATGAAGATAACTTTCTCATTTAATTAAATAATTACATTTAATTAATCAAGATAGGCATATTTATTAAAAGTGATTTAATTTAAGGATTGGTTTCGAAGTTGATGATACGAAGACCAATTTCTAAGATTTTAAGGACTATCTCTAGAATAGAGCTTAATCCCAAGGAATCCAGGCAGAGCATCTAGATACCTAAGATTGAAAGCATTTAGAAGATTGTCTCCAGAACGGAGCTTAACCTTCAAGGATCCAGATAGAACACCTAGATACCTGAGATTGAAAGCATTTAGAAGATTATCTCCAGAACGGAGCTTAACCTTCAAGGATCCAGATAGAACACCTAGATACCTGAGATTGAAAGCATTTAGAAGATTATCTCCAGAACAAAGCTTAACCTTCAAGGATCCAAATAGAACACCTAGATACCTAAGATTGAAAGCATTTAGAAGATTATCTCCATAATGGAGCTTAACCTTCAAGGATCCAGATAGAACACCTAGATACCTGAGATTGAAAGCATTTAGAAGATTACCTCCAGAACAAAGCTTAACCTTCAAGGATCTAGATAGAACACCTAGATACCTAAGATTGAAAGCATTTAGAAGATTATCTCCAGAACGGAGCTTAACCTTCAAGGATCCAAATAGAACACCTAGATACCTGAGATTGAAAGCATTTTAGAAGATTATCTCTAGAACAGAACTTAACCTTCAAGGATCCAGATAGAACACCTAGATACCTGATATTAAAAGCATTTAGAAGATTATCTCCAGAATGGAGCTTAAACTTCAAGGATCCAGATAGAACATCTAGATACCTGAGATTGAAAGCATTTTAGAAGATTATCTCAAGAACGAAACTTAACCTTCAAGGATCCAGATAGAACACCTAGATACATGGGATTGAAAGCATTTAGAATATTATCTCCAGAACAGAGCTTAACCTTCAAGGATCTAGATAGAACACCTAGATACCTGAGATTGAAAGCATTTAGAAGATTATCTCCAGAACAAAGCTTAACCTTCAAGGATCTAGATAGAACACCTAGATACCTGAGATTGCTAAAAGATAACAAAGTCTAATCATGAGACGTAGGATCATCCCCAGAATGAGGCTTGATCCTCACGAGTTGGGGTTTAGACTGTCCCAATACCTGTCAATCAAACTTTGAGAGGAGCTATTATAAGGTTGATCAATTGATGAAAAAAATAAGATAGATAGAAAAGATGCCAGATAGAAGGGAAAAAGATGCCCCAAGTGACGAGGACATACGATGGGAATGAGATGCCCTGAGCAATAAGTATTTAATGATTTAATCATCCTGCCCCCTCGGGAGTGAAATCAAAAGATGACGCACTAGAAATATGATGTGAAGCAGTATATCAATTTTGAGATTCAACAGAAGAAGTCTGAGATGTAGCAGAATGTAGAAGGAATCTGAACGGTTGAAAGAAAAGATGAGAAGATCAGAATGATCAGAAGAAATTGAAGAGATCAGAACAATCTGAAGAAATGTGGAAGTTGATCCAAAGTGTTTTTTGAGGTCCAAAAGTCTAAGTTTGATTTGAAAAGATTCCAAGAATCACAAAGTATCAAAAGAATTTGGATTGCCCAAAATTTTATAATGTATTTTTGAGCCACTTAAGTGTGTCATATTTTGAATTCGATCCTGAAAAAAAATGGGTTCTAAGCAGCCAAAGTAGCCAAAAGAGTGATTAATCGATCATTTGTGCAGTCGTGAAGAACATGATACTTTGAAGAGATCAACAATCCCTCATCAGAGAAGGTAAAAGTAGATTTGCAATTGAATCGCATGCTTATACAAGTGAAGTATGCAATGTGAAACTATGTTAAATGCAACCCTAGGTCTAGTTACCAAGCCTCAATATTTAATCATCACCGGATATAGAACAAAGCTCGTAGGTCATACAATTCCCACTGACATTGCAATCATGGAAATATGAATATAACATACATTAGTGGTTTGTTAGGATTAAATGTAAGAATTCGAGGCACAAGAAGCCAGAATGACCAGAACATTTGTCCCTTTTAATCTAGCAAGTTAACATAAGCATCAAAGCATAAATGCTAGGATGACCTAAATGTTTCTTGTGTAACAGGCACACCAAACACACGGGAGATCCCCCTTATGCTAAGTATTTAGTATTTATTCTGTCCACAATGACCCTTGCATTCGTAACCTGAGACAGAAGTGTGCTAAATATACTCACAGTGACCCATACGTTCACTTAGTAGGACAAGTATCAGTATTTACTATAGCATGAAGAGTTCACTCCAACAAACAAGGAGAAGAACCAACGTTATTGGTGTATTCATATAAAAGAAGTTGAGGTACACACGGCCATCCAATACAAGATGGAGGCTCTTATAGTGGACACCCCTCTTATAGGAATATATCAACTTATTGGAACTAAACCGCAAACAAAAAGCAAAGAAAAGGATCATGCCCCCAGTCATTACTTCCCTAGTCGAAGATGACATCATCGAGTTGCTCGAGGAGGTATGATAAAGCAAAGACAAAGAAAAAAAAGGAAGAGCTCAGCATATCCAGACAAGATATCATTTTTGAATTTATTGTTTTTGGATTGATGTCAAGTACTAATGTCCAAAATACATTTGAAAGAAATCTCTTTAGTAGGGTGACAACAGTAGGTAGACGTAGTTAGAATGACTAGTGACTGATGTCAAAGATAGTCGAAAGATAGTGTTTTGGGATTGATGTCAAGTACTAATGTCCAGAATACATTCGAAAGAAATCTCTTTAGTAGGGTGACAACAGTAGGTAGATGTAGTCAGAATGACTGGTGATTGATGTCAAAGAGGAATCTTCACGATGAAGAACCTAAAGAGGACTGGGCGATAGTAGACAGACACAACAAGAACAACTGGTGACTGATGAAATAGAGATCTTCCATAAATGAAGCTGGAGACGTGACCTAAGCAACAGTAGGTAGAAATAGCTAAAACAACTGGTGACTATTGCAAAAGAGATTCTATGAGGAGAATCTCGAAAAGTGTGACACTAGCGACAATAGGCAGATGCAGTTTGAAATAATTGGTGACTATCGCGAAAGAGATTCTATGAGAACCTCGAAAAGAGTGATAGTAGGTAGATGTAGTTGAAACAACTGGTGACTATCACGAATGAGATTCTATGAGGAGAACCTCGAAAAGAGTGACACTAAGGGGGAATGCCCTCGAGCTGGGACAAGACTCAATCCATGGATACATGAGCAGGAAAAGAAAGAAAGAAAAAGCATGAAAGTGACTATACAGAATAGCTAGAAGATGCACTACAAGATGGAGCATTGGGAACAAGAGGTGCCTGTTTACCAAGTTTTCACCTTCTTGGCAAGATTTTCTTTTTTTGCTACCATGATGCCTGTTTCCAGGTTTTCACCAATGGCACTTTTCTATTTTTCAATTTTTTTGTATTTTTCTCTTTTTTTGATTTTTTTATATTTTTCTCTTTTTTGATTTTTTTGTATTTTTTGAGATCTTTCAATTTTATTTTTTTGGTGTTACCAAGGCACCTATTGCTAGGTTTTCACTAGGGTAACAAATTTTTTCAGGACTTTTTTCTGATTTTTAGATTTTTTTCAAATTTTTAGAACTTTGTCAAGATTACTAGCTCTCAAGAAGGATTACCTTGATTTTGTTTCAGTGTCTAGCAAGGTGTAGGACAAGATGTAGTAGCAAGTGAGTGGATAAGTAGAGATGGAAAGGCAAGGAGTATGAAGCGGTGAATGTTACCCTCAAGGAAAGGCTTCACAAGATTACTCAAGCTAGGGAAAAGGAGATAACAATATGAGCTCTTGGTGTAGTGAAGGGTGTCACGTAAGTAATCCAAGAAAGTGACCATGTCAAGAGATAGCCAAGAACTGAGTTTTCTTCTCTCTTTCATTGATCAAGACCAGAGGGTTAACTAAATAGGATAACAATGTTTGTTATGGAGGTAATGAGTGAGTGACTTGAGACGAGGACATTTGAAGGATAAGCAAGATCATGATAGGATGTAATGGATGGAAGAATTATGCATGATGCATGTTTACCAAGTTTTCATCATGGTACTTATCCAAGGTGCCACAAGAAGTGGTTTTCACCATAGGACAGATTTATTTATCTTTACTTTTGCTACCAAGGTGCCTGTTTCTAGGTTTTCACCGAGGTACATTTTTTTTTTCTTTTTCTTTTTTTTTTGGATTTTAGAGTTTTTGGAAAGAATTCAAGCCTTCTTCAATTTGAATAGTGCTCCTATAAGAAAGATAAGTTATGATAAGCCAAGGCCATAGCAAGATACACTGAAAGATGCTGATAAGGTAATGGAAGGGAAATGATAGAAAAATGAAAGGTAGATGGAGGATAAGGTTGTTGGTTTTGGAAGACTGAAACAAGCAAGGATGGCAAGCAGGCATAAGATTTAGAGAATCTCATGAGGGTGGATGAGATATTAGGAAAGATCAACATTGACACACACCTTGAAGTGTAGTGGAATGATGGAGGAAATATGGATGAAATAGATTGAGGCTTAGATATATGAGGTAGCAAAGCCACTTTGGAGAGGGGTGGAGTAGAAGGTTTTGAAACCTTTTTAGGAAGATGTTGGGAAGGAGATGGAGTGGAAACCTTTAGAATCTTGAATGTCAACTTTGATTTGTTTTCAATATTCAAGTCTTTCAAAAGAGACTTGGGAATCCATATAGCTTTTGATTTTTCATTAGATGCTTTGGAACACATTTCTTCAACAATAGATTTAAGAACCCATACTTTCTTTGGTTGAGCTCTTTGAATAGTGGACCTTTGCGGTCTCTTTTTTATATTTTCCTTCTTGACATTCACATGTTGATTAGAGGAGACATAGTGAGCTTTTGAGGATGGATTCATGCACTTGTGTTTGAGTTGATCATCCAAATTGCTTCCAAAGGACTTGGGATTTATGGATGAATGAGGCCAATGTGATTGGTTTAGATGGAAAGGTGAATGTGAAGAGTTCAATTATGTGTATCTTTGTTGATCTTGGGTTAGGGTAGGAGGAATGTGTAATGAGCTAGTAGTGGCAATAGGAGATAGAGGAACATAAGGTCCCAATATGGATGGAAGACTTGAAGGTTTTAGCTTAGATGGATAAGGACCAAGAATAGATTTAGAAGATGTGAACGGACCATGAGTATGGATATCAACATCTTTAGAGTGAGAAAAATGACCAAAGCCATCAATAGATTTATGAGGAACTATTATAGGAGAAATACCTTTGATAGGAGTATTTAAAGCTTGAGAATAGTTTTGAAGTGAATGTAGCGAGGTAGAATAAGAGAGCGAGGGAACACTTCTCTCTTCAAAAGGAATTTTAGGTAACATAGGAAAAGTATCCTTCTCTTGATCTTTTGTAATCTCGTTAAGGATGGTGGAAGGAATATCTTGATCTTGCTTAGTAGAGGTGCATGACATGGGAGATGGAGGACTATGTGGCTCTTGAGATGGAGGCACAAGATCTTGGAAGACTTGAAAGGGGATGAAGGAATCTTGGTCTTGATCAACACTTGTTTCTTCATCATTTAAGTGGTCCTCTTGACATGAAACCAAATCCAAGGATGAGGGAGTATCTGAATCTATATTCAAAAATATTTCTAGAGTCTCCATAACAGGCTCTTGAAGGGACAATGGAGCAATAGTTGGGTTGGGGATAATAGGAGGAGCAACACATGGAGGTTTTGGGTCTTTTCTTTGTGTAGTATGGGAGAGGTTTGCAACTAAGTCAAGATTAGCTTGAGTTTCCTTTAAAGGTAGTCCTTGAGGGTACACATAGTCAACTAGGGGAATAGTGGGTTCTTTTGGTGAATATGTGTTGAAAAGATTGGACAATTTAGAAGGTGGATGTATGTTGGAAGAAGTAGAAGTTGTGTTTGAACCATTACTAGACATGGTTTAATGAGGTTGATCCTTCTTGAGAGTAGAATTTTTAGTAGTTGAGAGCTTAGATTTTTGAATTATACCATTGTCAAAGAGATCTTGGATCTCATTTTTCAGCTCCTTACAATGGGAAGCTTTATGTAAATTATGTCTATGATAGGCACAATAGTTACTCATAAAGGAAACTACTACCAAAGTGACCTTAGGTAACACAATGAGTCTCTTTTGAAGAAGTTCTTCCAAAGTTGATTCATAAGATCTTCCCAAAGGGGTGAAATCACACTTTGGTTTAGGTTCCCAAGGTTTTTCTTCAAAAATATTTCTAGATTTCTTGGGTATTTGCAGAATTTTTTGAGATGGGTTGGACTCAACATTATAGGAAGGTAAATAATCTCGCAAGGAGAATTTGTTCGATGATGTGTCATATTCCTCCTTTAGTCTTTGAAGTTGAGTGCTCATTGATTGAATTTGTTGCTTCATTTTTGCAATAAGTAGCTTTTCTTCCTCACTAGGAATATTGGATTTAGCACATTTGTTGTTAGCCATTTTGATGTACTATGTTTCAAGTATTGACAGCCAAGATTTAGAACATAAGTCAAGTTACCACAGTCATAGACAATAACAAAAAGTAGCAGCTTAGACAAGGACCACACTAGAACGTAGTCTCAGAAAAGGATGAGATAATAACAAGAATGTTGTCCACCTAGGCACAAATGGTCTAATTTAAAGGCTAAAATAGCCAGAGATTATGACCAACGTGACACAAGGTATGAAAAACATTAAGAAATGAAGACCAAAGGTAACTTAAGAGATGAGACTAGTCAAAGTTCAAGACACAAGTCTTCAACTAAGCGAAGTGCCACTATTTCAGGACTGTTTATAGATAGAGGGTAGATTTCAATCATTTTGAGTAAGCAAATAGATAAACAAGCATGTAGAACAGCAAGCAGGTGATATCAAGTACGTCTAAAAAATGAGCAAGGGAAAAAGAAACCTTGTGGATGAACAATAAAGTGACTTAGTTTGTGCTAATCCCTAAGAGAGCTAATTGTGTATGTTTTCAAAGAGTTTTGCAATCATTGCACACATTCCTAGAAAATGAAAAAAGTTTGGCCTCTCTAAGGTTTTTAGTAATGGTTTGACTCTGTAACTTTTATGACTCACAGGGGTGACCTCCAATCCTGGTGCACCAAGGTTTTGACACTATCTGAGAACTTAATCTTCAAGAGATGCTGGAGAGATCTGACAACCCACAATGAGCCACACCCGTGGAGATTTCTTCCACAAGGACATTTATATAGCGATTGTCACTACCATGGTGAAAATGGCTATTATCACTTGAGGTTCCGTCAACACAGTTTGCCCTGTAGAGGGATTGTCTACTATGGTTAACCCTCTCTAAAGGTGACCGACTCACAATACTATACCACAAGGGGACTTAGCTTCCAGATCCAAGGTTTTGACACCTTTTCACTTTTAGCCCAATCAAAGCAGATAGATTAATCTAACACGCTAAACTAAGAGTATCTCTTAAAGATCTATGATATCAACTCCCAGTGATCTATCAACCTCTCCAGAGAAAGGATGCCTCAATCAACAAGTTGAAGATTCATCTATCTGCGAGATGCTCAAAGTATCCTCCCCACCTACAAGGAATCCATTGTAGAGAGGAGTTTCACTAGGAACCCACTCTCTCAAGATCCACGAATAGTTTTCATGAGGCCTAATTACTATGTGTATATAGATGTTAATTCCCGAAAGAAAATCTATCCAAAAGCAATCAAAGAGCAAAAGGTAGTACACTTAACACTTTAACTAATGCAAGGTGAGTCCAAAGATGTGGAACATTTAACCCCTCACACAAGCCAAAACGAGTCCACAACTTAGAAACTAGTGAGTTCTAGAAAGCACAAAAGGGTTGCCTAGTGGAACATTTAACGCTTCTGTCATGTAGACCCCTCCCCTTTTAACATGGTGATAAGCTTGCAACCATAGGGTGGAACGAGGGGCCAGTGGATTAGCGATTCCAATAACCCAAGATAGCTAATTAGATCTATCACAAGCAACTAAACCTGCTAAATGAAAACTAATGGAGATCACAACCTAGTATCAAATTATGCATGTGTTGTAAAATAAGAACATGGAAGGAAACACACACAAGATTGACATGAGAGATGTTCATTTTAGGTCCAAATGAAGTGTTATCAGTCAAAGAAAATTACCTGGTAATCTTCGCAATGCGTCTTTTCTTTGTTGTACCTTTTGTTTACACTTGATCGTTCACTCACAATGAACAAAGCAACAAACTCATGAATGCAATATATGTCAACTCATCCAAAACTAAGGTTAGATCTGAAAATCTGATTTTTAAGAGTGATAATAATCAGTAAGTAACCCAAATGAAATCCCACATCATGCATTAATTCATTGTAAAAAAATGAAATGCAAACTATTCATTAAATGCCTTTTTTTTTTCAATTGATTGCTGACTTAGTCATAAAGATAGGATCTACATGATATGAATTTGGATCCAAAACTCAAAATACAGAAAAGTAACCCCTATCAAAAATTAGAGAGCTTTCCAAAAATGCAAATTTTTTGAAAAGATCTTTTAATTTGTGCCCTAGGGATTTGTTTTGTCAAAATAGACTAGTTTTTGCAAATCGAATGACCCATAATATGACCTCTAAAATTGAAACACAAAGAACCAACTCTATTTAAAATTACAAGAGCTTTTCAAAACTGTAAATTTTTCTAAAAAATGTGCTGATTTATGCCTGAAAATGATTTTTTTATAAAAATGAAAAAAATATCATAAAAGCTTGAAAATGTTTCTAAAAAGTCTAAAAATTGGATCAAAGCTTCTTGGGTATATCATCGCCCTACATAAAAAAATTTAGATCAAAATACGCATCCATTTGAAAGATATGAGCAAATATTTTAAATCTAGGGTTTCTTTGAGTCTACAAACAGATCTTCACAAAAACCAGCAAGCAAAGGTGGGTTGCCCCACGGTGGGCACCAAAAATGTATGCCTAAAATGTGAGCACACTTCTACGAATCATTATATTCAAGATTACTCAAGAATGAGGTCTCAAATGGTGACTCATAGCTCTCTAGTCATGGCGTGCAAGGATTTTACAATGGAGGCCCTTAGTTTGACCTAGTTCATGCCCATGCAAGTACACCATGAAATGAGAGATTCAAAGACCCAAAATGCATGCAAATGGAGATGAAAACTAATCTATATGATAACAATGCAAGAACAATGCAAAATCTAATCTATGAAAGCAAGATCTAATCTTATGAAAGCAAATATGACTCTAAACTAACATGCAAATGCAATAATAAAAGCCCGTGATGAAAGCCATGGGTGCAAGAGAGAATGAGACTAGAAGATAGAAGTTCTCCACAAAAAGCTTTAGCATTCAAAAACTCCTTCTTCAAAAATTGCTCTCCAAACCTGCAGCATAACAATAACATCATCCCTCCTTAAAATGAGGAGAGGGCTCTCCCTTATAAAGGAAATTATGGAGGTGAGAGGCTTCTCACAACCAGTATGGGATAATAGAGTTTGATCCATGTGAGACAAAATTCCACCAATGATAAAAGAGGAGTGGTTGAGAAGAAAGTGAAAAGATAAGTCCCACTTAGAAAAATCTGCATTTAAGTGTAGAAATTAAATAAAAGAATTTATTTTATTTCCCTTTCATCAACAAGAGATATTTAAGTGAGATTTTTATTTAATTAAAAGGGAGCAAGTTCTTTTAATTAAATGCAGATGAATTATTTAATTAAAAGAGAGGTTTCATTTTAATTAAATGGGGACTTATTTTATTTAATTAAAAGAGGAGATTTTCTTTTAATTAAATAAGACTTAGGATAAAATGATCAACCTTAGAAATAAAATAATCAAATTTGATCAAGGAAATTGAGTTGAATTGATTTAATAAAATATTGCAAACCATTGATTCAAGAAATTTGATAAATTGATAAATTGAATAATGGGGGCCCATAGTCTAGGCGACCATTTTAGGGTGTATACAAGAGTCACCATAGCGTTTGATGAATACCTCCAAAGGCTGGTGACATTGAGAAAAACACCCAATTCCTCAATAGATAAAGATTAGCTGGCTATCCAGTAGACTTATGAAGCTAAATTTGTCCCACCATGCATGCCCAAAACTATGGTATGACTAGTGGAGGTTCTAAAAACTTAGATGAATCTTTTAATGTTAGTCCCACTAGGCATGCCAAAAATTGCTAATAAAAAAATATTCACCCTCTCCCAAGTTATGACCCTCAAGAAAACTTTGGTAACATGGAAACAACCTCCAAGTGTGAGACTTTCTCTTTGAGGTAGAATCTCTAGAGAAGGTTGGCTTCCTTACAACCAAGGTGCACGTAAACTACTTCTTGAGAGGAAAAGGAAGAAAGAGAATATAGATTTTAAAGAAGAAAGAGAAAGGGGGGTGATGCATCGAGATAGAATTGTGATTAAAATCTCTTCCTACAAGTAAATAAAACATCAATGAAAACCCAAAATACACTAAACTTGATTCTATTCTTTTTTTTAAGGGACCATATGTAGGTTTGGAGCTAATTGTAAGTGTTGAAAGGAAGGATATTTCACTATTCAGTAACTGCTAGCAGACTTAACACAATATATGAATCAATAAAAGAAGAAAAGAAACATTCACCACAAGGATCATACATTTACTAGACAAAAAAAATGGCAAGAGATGGTAAGGAATAAGGATTTTTCATTAATGGAAGGAAAACGTTTTAGAGCATGATGTTGCTACAAAATACAAATAGAGAAGAACCCTCAAGAAATATTTACAACCTTTATAGATTTTAGGCATAACTCTAATGTTTACATTGAGTTCAAACCCCAACTAGGTGGAGTTAAGTTGTAGAGGAGAGCAATAACTAAGAATCAAAATAAAATCTGATCATGAAGTGAAATTGGTGTTGGAAGTGACAGGCAAGGTGAAAACAATGCATCCAGCCATAAAAGGTATCAAATCACCAAATATTTGATCATTATATGTATTAAAGAAGCATGGAGTGTATTAGCACCATGGAAACAAGGCCCAAGAAGTCACTTGGTATTGAAGAATAGGCCTTGTTTGTGTCATAGTTACAAGAAGCTAATACACCCATAAAATATAGGGTTGACCACGGGGGGAATATGATTTCCCCAAAATTGAATGTTGGTCATCAATGAAGGTCTTACATTGAAATGGACAATTGAGATGTCACAAGAAATCTTCCCAATGATAGATTAAGTCACCGCCATCAATGCATATCTTCTATTTCCAAATGATGGCTAAGATGTTAATGGAAATCCCTAAGATGTGCCAAATCCAACTATCATCATGTAATTTTGGGCATTGGAGCCTCACAAAGAGTCCATAGCATAAAGAAATGCCAAAATGGTGATGTATGGTAGTGTTATCCAATTTTAGGCTTTGGGACATTGAACAAGTGATGCATGGTAGAATCTCATGCAATTCAGAGCTTCAGAGTCTCACAAAGACACTAACAAATGAGTAAACTTTGAAATGGTGACACTTAGCAACATCTTGCACTTTGGAATTTGACATAATGGATGAAAACCTTTTAATCCTTCATTTAATCTCCATAATTGATCTATGCATGTGTGTATTGGGCTAACATAAGCACTAGATATGGGACCTTGCACCATGTGGCACAATTCTAGATTTTAGTGCATTTAGAAGGCATCACAATATGAGGAAACATTAGAATGGAAATATATGGCAGCATCACAAGTTATTCTAGGTGTAGGAATAGAAAATGGGTTAGAACCTAGCATACTATTAGCAACCACAAAAATTGAATCAAAACACACTAAACCAATCTAATCTACCTTGAAAACTAGTTGAAATAAAGGAAATAAAACAAGTAAACCCACTCTTCAATTGTAGTTCTCATGTCCTTCTTTCTTCTCCATTTAATGTGGCTTGAATTTCCTATTGTGCATACAATTAAAAGAAAATTACAATGATATGATGATGCTATTGAGAGTACTAGAAGTATGGTTCCATCCTAATGGGTTCTAAGGATTTTTTTTGAGAGAAAGATGGCTCAATTTATAGCCAAAGTGCAAGAGATGAGAAATGAATGAGAGAGTGGGAACTTTTCAACTGAAATGTGCAACTCTACATGATATTTCCTAGAATATCTATGAAATACATGACATAATATACAAAATTTAGGATTCTATGATGCATGGAAGTCAACATGGCTAAAAGTGGAGGAGAATCTATGATATGCCTATGAGATCTCAAAGCCACTTGTAGACAATAATTTATGACAAAGGTGGCTTGTTATAGACATGTGTAAGGGATAAAATATGTCAAATATGATACATATTAGCCAAGTGTAGTGAAGAATGTATGACATAGGATGTCCATGTATCAAGACTAGGTGGAATATTTGGATAAAAAATTCATAATTCCACACAAATGGAAATTAGTAAAATAGAAATTAGAAGTGGAAAAATAGGACTTAGGAAATTGATAATTCCCATAGTTTGTGAAGAATGAATCAGTTAATTAATAAATATTAATTAATTGAGAATGTTTTCTTAGCAAGAATAATTTGTGATAAAAATAAGCGAAATGACATAGGAATAGATTATGGGTTATTGAATCCTATAGGAAAAATTAGTAAATGATTGGCCAATTTGATGAAATAAATGTGAGATTTTTTTTTTATAAAATGTGATGATTATGTAGATCAACAAGGATCATGGTAGGTAGATCAAAGTCATGATCAAATTTATTTATTGATTAGGATTGATAACATGCCAAGGACATGCGACATGGATTAAGCACATGTGATGTTTGATAGGCATTGTAAATGCCACAAGATCAAAGTTGATTGATAATATGGATCATAATAACATCAATGGACATTGTCAATGTTATTCAATTGATTAGATAGGGTCACAATGTGAAATTGAGGCACTCAAAAATGTTAATGATCAAATGATAAGAATGATAGTTTGACCTTGCGCCGAGGGACATGATGGTACTAAGGTCAGATTTGATAAGTTTGATAATATTTGATAGGTTGCCAAGGCACTAAGCGATACGACAGTTCCTAGGGTTTGATAGGTGATAATTAATTTGAGATATTTAACATGCTTTAGGTTGATTATGGATGATTTAGGAAATTTTTGAGTTTATTTGGGATGATTTTGGGTTCGTTAGAAAGGATTTTGATTATGTTGAAATGATTTGGATTTGATTCTATAAAGTTTAGATAGAATTGGCCAAAAAAGAAAAATTAGTGAAATGAGAAAATGAGATATGTTAGTATGAAAAAGTGATTAGATGGTAGACATGAACCATTTTTGAGCATCTATACTAGGCTTTGAAGCCTTGCGGAGACTCTACAATACAAAGAAATGTTAGAATGGAGACATGAGATAGCATCTCCAAATTTATGGAAGATGAGAAGATAGGTCATGAAAACATGAGAGCCACTAGATCTCATAACTAGTCAGCTCAACCAAAATAAAATTGAGCTAACTTGGTCAATGTAGAAACTAGAGCTTAGTTAAGAATAAATTGAGTCAACTCCGTCAATGAAGGGACTGAGCTAACATGAAATATTAGCCACAAAACTTAGTAGGTTTATCCAAAACAAGAATCCAACACATTAAATATCTCTCAAATCAATTATTAGTGATGTGTTTAATGGGGGCAAAAATGGCCAACAATTACATTAGTTTTATTGCATTAAAAATGACTTTTTGTGGTCTTTATTCATCCTAAAATCATCACAATCACTTACATGACCCAAGTGTACCTTAATACTCTCTTGGTACTCTTGCATCTGAGTGGATGTTTAATAGATTTACATACATGTGGAATATGTAATTTTTGCTCCTTCAACATTGACACTACACAATGAAGGAGTGGTGCTACATTCACAAAGGTACCCAAATATTTTAATTGATGATGTGCTATAAAAATATATGTATTTTTTATAAGTAAAAATAATTATCATGTTGTATCACTTTTATCTATTGATATCAGAGATCCCTCCATATCTTCATAAGTCTATTAATTAGGTAATTGTTGCTAGAGTGCCTAGTTTAGAGCTATTGGCTAAGATATGAAAGAGTTTGCATAATTTTATTTGTTGTTTACAATAGCTATTATTGAAATTAGATATGATATTCATAAGTAAAATTGAGTGATTATTTTGATCATTATTGTAGATTATTATTACATCTAATAATTTGTGTGCTCTTAAGGTGGCTATATAGAGTGATTATCAGATAACAATAAGAAAATATTTTATTTTTGATGTATAATAGTTATTAATTTATATATATTTTTGATACTAATAGGTCAAGTTAGATAAGATTCTAGACTAACTAACTAACTAGCATGTTAGGAAGACCCCCTCATCCACAACATCTCCCTCTATGTCAAATCAAAGATAGTTTGATGCTAGAGCATCCTAGGCTGGTAGTTAGCAATCTTGCATGGTGGAGAGATTTTGGATTTGGATTTGAGGAATAGAACACCAAAGGAGTGGTTATCAATTGTTATTGGGTTAGTTTTGGCCAACATGCTTGATTGTTGAAGAATCTCAGAATATATTGTTTCTCTACATATACTATGTTTCTCGACACTCATTGCAATGATTGAAGTGTATTGGTTGTTCAAAACTTATGGAACTTGATAATGCTTATGGTTTTTTTTTATGATCAATAGTTTGGGCTTGTCAAACAAAATTCTTATGGATATGTGACGAGTTTGATCATGATGTGGAGTGATCATGGGATTTTGTGTGGGACCTATTTGGGTCCTTTTTATTTGTCCTATGTGTATTTAATGGGTTGGTAAGCCTTCTATGGAATTTGGTATTTAATATCTATTTTAGGTTGGCTTATGGCTTAAATATGTATTTAATGTAAGGTTTTATTTCATTTATAACTTTGTAGGTTGACTTGTGTCTTAGTTGGGTATAAGTATAGGGTCTTGTAGAGTCTTGAGTTGCAATTCATTCAGCATGGAGAAGAGGGAGTAACTAAGAAGAAGTGAAGAGTAGTAGAGCTAGTAGCTCTGGCTTGGGAAATATGGATATTTCTTGGTCGCTTATGAGTACTAGTTTAGACCTCATTGGAGGTTTCTACAAGAGTAATATTGTGTTATAGATCTACATTATCTAAGTTTTGGGTTGGATCTTGAGGGATGTTGTAGAAATATTACTTTATTTAAATTTGGTCGTAACTAGGAAGGCCTTACTACCCTATACATTGTATCTAATCAATTGTTTAGTGAATAAAGAATTAAGTTTAGTATCCGATCTTGTATCTTGTATTGTGCTTCCATTGAGTGGTTATTTTCTGGGAGCTAGGACATCTCCTTTAGGGATTCTTGTTATAAATAGATAATATTGAGAGAGAGGGGGGTGAATTGATATTCTACAAACTTTTTTCCACAACTATATATTATTAATTACTTTACAATATGCATATGAAAGTAAACAAATCATGTTGAACAATGAAGAGTAAATAAAACCATACACAAAGAGAAATCATAAAACCATCTTTTGTTAACTAGGGAAACCCTGGCCAAGGGAAAACCCCAGTGGGGAAGTCACCCACAAAATGATCCACTAAAAATTGAATCCTTTTAAGGATATTGACCTTGTTATGAATCTATGAATTGCATATAGTGTCAAGGTCCTTGTTAGAGGACTATATGCAAGAAGAGCCCACTATCCTAACTTGCAATTATACAATATAGTGCCTTTATACAAAATGAGATACATACAAAAACCTCTTATCTATAGTCTAATGTACTTTTCATAGCTTTTATTGTACATTAGAATTTGCATCATTAATCTTTCACATAAGTTTTCATGTCATACACATAGTTTTCATATACATAATATAGTTCACATTCACACTTCTACTCATTCAGAACATCATGACCACTTTGCATCTAATGTTGCTTTTCTTATACTCTTTTGTTTCAAAAAAATCCTTGTGTAGTTAGCTTGATGCTTTCACACATTATACTAAGTTAGGGTAAACATCTAGGATGTCATCCCTACACAATTAAGTAATTATTTCATCACCAAAATAATTCCTTAACAGTTTATTCCTCTATTCTTATTGTACATATTGCCTTTAATAGTATTTGACATGTAACTCTGTCTGTATTAATCTATACAATTAGGTATGTCGTCATGAAACTCTGTGCTATCTATCCTTATCTACACACATACTAAATATCTATGTAGCCTTTGCAATACCAAAAACTATATCTAAACTACAAGAGAAATTGTCAAACCCTTAGACAATTTTCAATCTCTGATTGTAGAGTCATCAACTATATATTTTGTCATCCCATCCTAACATATATGTTGCCATAAAAAATGACCCTAACTCATCCTACTTAACCATATTTCCAACAATCTCCCCCTTTGGAATTTATGGAAACATATGGGAAAATTGGCTAAGTCCAAGTTTTATACAAAAGAGCTTTTCAAAATTAGCCTTCAAAACATTACAAACTTACAAAAACTTGTGGATCATTACATTTATAACCATATTTCCTTATATCTACTACTACAATATAATGCTAAGTAATGTTTCCCTCTATACATATTGTTACTTTATACAATTTTCTATTTACTTCCCCTACTTTAACATCAATGAAAAAGGTGTCAAAACTTATTTACATGTCAAAATTGTGATTTATTACCTTTTCTTATGCTTACAAGCAAGGAATACACTCAACAAAACTAATTGCAAGGCTCTTCATGTTACTCCTTCTAAAATGTTGAGAAGAGCATACAATCCATAAGATGCTATCTCCACTACATTTACGTTTGAGTAAATGAAATTTTCAAATGATGCCTTTGTTGTTAGGAAATCCTCTACCTATTTCTCAATTAAATGTATCTTCACAGATAAATGTTCTCTCAAAAGTAAGAACATTTTTATAATCCTTATCCTCATGTCTCCAGCAGACTTATCATAAGTCTTGCTAACTTGTGCTTCAATTGCTTCAATTTCTACACTAGGTTGAATTAAATTGTTTGTCAATGTTGCTACTTGTAAGACTAGAAAAGTTGTAAATTTGCATAATGAAAGAAACCAAAATCTTTCAAATAAATGCAAACTAATATAATCTACCATTGAAGTGAATGTGCATAAATAAACATGAAAATCACCCCCTTCACATGATGCTCCAATGCTATACTTTCTTCCCCATAAAATTCATGTTGATGCAGCTCTAATTCCCAAGATGTGCCTACAATTGAAATCAAGATGATGATATGATAGAAATATGATGTGATAAAAAGAATACATGGATTATTTTTAGTCAAAACAAGTCCATAATGGCTGAATTTAAAGGATTTTGAAGCCAAATGCAAGAAATGGAAAGAATGAAAACAAATAAGAAAGATTTCATAACCATGTGTGAATCTTAGAAACTTCTATGAAAAGGAAATAAAAATTGGAAAATTATGGCACAATATGACAAATTATGAAAATATGTAAGAATTGTGCATAGAAACATGAAGAAAAATGGAAGAAGAAAGTGTCAAAAAAATGCAGAGAAATATGTAAGAGGTGTAAGCTAAAAAAGTAGTAATTTATAAGAGTGGAAATTTTTGAATTTTAAAAACTCATAATTCCCTCTAAAATAGAATTAGAAATTTTGAATTAGGAAATATAGAAATTGGTTAAATGAAAATAGAAAATGGGAAATTAGAATTAGAATTTAGAAAAAATTAGGAATTCCCATAATTCATGAAATTTGAATCAATTAATTAATAAAGATTAATTAATTGAGAAAGGTTAGTAAAGAAGTTAAATTAATAAGGGGAGGATAAATTAAATGATTAAGAAATAGGAATAGGCTATGAGTTATCTAATCCTATAGGACAAATTAACAAATTCATTGGCTAGAGATGATGAAATAAATGTAAGATAATCCTATTGAAGGATTGTGATGAAAATGAAAATGTGATGGTATTGGATTGGACCAAAGCAATGATTGACTGAAATAAATGATGCTAGATGAATGCCATGAAATGATGAATTTTCAAGGACACGTGACAAGGGTTGATGACATATGCCATTTAATGAGCATTATAAATGCCACAATATTGATTGATAGGGTTGATCACAATAACATCAACAAACATAGTCAATGCTATTAAATTGATTGAATAAGGACATGATCAGGCACTAAAGGACTTAACAATGTTGACGATCAAATTGATGATATACCAAGGATATGTGACATGTATGAATGAATGTTGATAAGACATTGAAGGATGTAACAATTCCTAAAGGATTGATGATGATAAGATTGTTGGCATTACAGTCATGTTTGTTATTAGTGACATGCACTTATTCAAATTGTAAGTATCTACCTAGCACATTATATAGTTAATAGTGTTAACCAAGCATTTCAGCATCTACCAAGTTCTATAGTTGCTACCGAGTCCAAGGGATAGTATTCAATTTGCATCAAACAATTACTACCAAGGTATTGATTAGTACTATAAACCTAGCATCTTAGTGTATGCCAAGTTTATCAGTGCAAACCAAGTTGTGTAGTGCTTACCGAGTTCATAGTTGATGTGATGTGAGTCTAGTGTTAACCGAGCTACTCAGTGTTAACCAAGTCACTCAATTTATATTGAGCTTGCAGTGATAGCATTGACCAAGCTATGTAGTGTGAATCAAGTGATTCAATTTTTATGTCAAGTTTCACTGTATTCACCAAGTCACCAGTGTAGACCAAGGTCAATAGTACTTGGAAGTGATTAGTATAGATAGAGCTTCTACATCTACCAACTGCATGAAATGCCAAACATTGAAATTGGATGCCAAGTATCAGAACCTCACCAAGCTAGTCTTCAGAACCTAAGTTCCTATTTTTGGGCGAACTTTGTGGTTTTTGTGTAAACTTGTATTATGGATGACTTTGTAATTTGTAAATTGTATTGGTATATATGTAACATATTTAATCACATCCAATGTATGGAATGAGATGGTAAGAAGTAATTTAATAAGTATAGAAGAGAAAAAGAGAAAATTACAAAGGCTACAATAGTGTAAGGAGCTACAAAGATTTATCTATCATAACAAGGTGATTACTGTACTCAAAGGGATCTCATTCAGTAAACCAAGTTGTAGATCAAAGATCAACTACTACTTCATCCTAACAAGTGGATCAATCAAATCCTTCACAAGTTAGACTTAACAGTCTTATGTAAATCTCTTTACCAAGTTCATACTTCATTGTATGATTCTAAATCATTTTGCAAGGTGGATCTAGCAGTTGTTATTGCTCCTAACAAGGTAGATCATCAGAAGTGATCATTGTAAGCCTTAACAAGACAACTTTATACTATAGTTTTAAAGCTTTTGGGTATCATCCCCACCCCAGTTTTACTTTCTATTTGTAAGATTTTTGGGTCACCAAATTGTGTGTCAATGTGTTATGAATGCTTTAATGTTTTCAGTTTCTCATGCATGCAATTAGATCAGAATATAAATGAAGGATTAATTGCTAATTATAGATTAATTTTTATTGGTTACAAATTCAACCCTTCCCTCTCAATAACTTAGCATATTATAATATTTCTAGCAAAGATGACATTGAAATACTTTTGAATTTATTTAGAGAAGATCTATATTTTAATTGAGTGATGATCAAGTTGGCCAAAAGATCATAGTGAAATGAGAAAATGGGACAAGTTAGGATGAGAAGGTGATGAAAGAGTAGGTGCGAACAATTTTTGACTGTCTACATTTTTCCCCTCTTTGATACAATGTGATTATGAGCATTTTGCTAAAGAATAATAATGAAAGAGATTAATGCCCCAGTAAAATTAAAAGGAGGTAGCATGCCCCCTCAAAAAATTGGAGAAGAAATTTATTGAAGGACAAATTTTAAAAAAGATAAGGTGATGAGAGAAAGAGATTAATGAAAGAAACATTAGTAGAAGAAGGTAATGAGACTAAGTAAAGTAATGAATCTTTCTTTTTTGGGTGCACTTTATGTCATAAGATCTTCATTTTTATATGAAAAATGGAATGCAATGCATTGTGGTATAGAAAACCAGAGTAAAAATGCAAGCCTATTCCATAAACAAACACAATGTACACAAAGAATGACCTTATCCACCTCGAGGAAAATATTTGTACTTCAGTCTATCAAAAGACATTAAAAAAAAAAGAGACAAAAACAATCATGAACCATCCCAAACACTGTCATAAACTAGTTTATCTCATCAAGTAGCATAGCTATATGATAAAAAGAAAAGAAAAAAAGAAAAAAAACACTCACTAAATAGCATGAGCCAACAACCATTTTAATTTGTTATTACTTGCTTTATTAAGTGTTGTTTGGGATTTCAAAGACTGATGTTTGACAACTTGATTGTTAAAGGTTGGTTCAAGTAGTTATGTGTGGACCTCATCAAAGCATGATTTCATTAAAGAATAACGATTAAGTCTAAGTCTACATGGGCAAGTGTTTAGCAAAAGAAATGATTATATACAAAGTTTATTGCAACTTTTCAGGTGGGTTTTTCAATTTTCGGGGGTTTTTGAAAACAAATATTTGATTTTTTTGTGTTGTCATTTTTTTTAGGACATTTTGTAATTTTTAGGTTTTTTAAGGTTCATATTTGACTTTTAGTGTTTTTTTTAGGACATTTTATGATTTTTAGGGATTATTTTCAAGACATTTTATGAAATTTTTTTCGTATATTTTATCAGCACATTTTTTAGTTTTTTTTGGGGATTTTTTAGGACCACATTTTATGTTTTTGCCATTTTGGAATATTTTCAAGATCATATGTGATTTTTTGTAATTTTTCAAGATCATATTTGATTTTTTTGGATCTTTTAAGATCATATTCAATTTTTTTTGAATTTTTTCAGGTCTTTAAGTATGTACAAGATGTTAGCTCCAATCTAATAAGAATAATGAGTTTAGTGGACTAACCATGGTTAGGGAGTTTTCCCCAGTTCAATTTTGAAGTTATGGGATGCGTAGGTAAATGCTTCCAAACAAGATATAAACTATATGTAGAGGTCAAGGACAAGGTTTGTATAGACTGGTTATGCACGAGGAAATAACATGAGATATTAGCTAGTTCATAAGCCATGATTGGGGGCTAAGAACATCTCACAATGTAAAATATATGATCAGGGAATGAGGAGAGGGAAACTAGATAGAATCCTAGGTTTTTACCATGGTACTTGCCCAAAGTGCCTATTTGTCACATTTTCATTTTTAGACTAAATTTTTTCTCTTTTTTCACTTTTTTCATGCCAAGATGCTTGTTTGTCAGGTTTTCATCAAGCTAGTCATTTTTTCATGACTTTTTTCAAAAAGTTTTGATTTTTTGAGGAATTTTAGAAAGGAATCATGACAAATGTTTAAAATGAATCTATTATCAGTGCTACTAGATAATAACCTTTGGACCCACAAGCGAAAATAACTGCTTAAGATTCATTCAAAGTTTGTAGCTAAACTTAATCCACTGAAATAGCCCCTAGATATAACTTCTTGTATTGCGTGCAAGATAGTGTCTACCTCTCGTGAATCATGGCATCTAAGAATAGTTGTGTCAAAGGGTCCTTTCTATATAATGTTACTAATGATGATGTACTCAAAGGCTTTTTGGATAGAGGTTTGATTTTGGGTATTGGATAAGTTAGGTAGTACAATTTGGGCATAAATAGTTGGATACAAGGAAGAACTAGAACCAATAGTTTCCACATGAATGCTAATTGAGTGAACTCAAGTATAGAGAGAAAAAGACTTTGTGACATGCTGAAAACTAGAACACTTATATTCATGGCATTAGCTTAGTCATTTTATATCATTGGGAGTTTCTTGGCATTTTCTTTTTTATGGCCTAATGACACCTTTTAGTTTTCACCAAGAGACCTATTCTTATCATTTGTTCCATTTTTTTCATTTTTTCTGGTTTTACAACTGGAAGATGGAGTTTACTCCTTAAGATATGTCAATGAGTTCAATTCTGGAGAAATTTCTTCTTTATGGTAAACAATTGTAATCCCTTCATAAGGTTCAAAGGCTTTTACAAGAGCATCATCATTATCAAATTGATTGAAGAGTGGTAGTCTACACTGGTCCCAATTGAATGGTTTAGGATAACTTGAGGGGATGTCATCATTAATGTTGAATGGGCTCTGGTCAAAGGTATATATATATATATATATATATGTTGGTATCAGATTTAGTTGTATCATTGGGGTCATGTTCAAAAATTGGAGGACTTAGATCCAATAATGTTTTGATCCAAGTTGGGGAGTTGGTGTGAGCGATGCATGGAGTTATAGTAACATGTTTATTATCCATGGGTAGACTATTAGGGTAAACAATATAGTCAAGTGCATTCAAGATTGTTAGTCTTAGGTTGGGTAATCTCAAATGTCTTTTTATCCTTCAAAACATCCATAGTCTCACATGAGGGTACCTTAGTACTAGGAAGACCTATTTGCAATGGACTAAATCGAAGCCCCAAACTAGGAGGTTACCCATTTGCATTAATAGGCTCAATTATTCCTTGTTTCTGAGATGTAAGATGACTACATCCATCATATCCTCTTTTCTACATGATAATAAATCTAGGTCCATATTTATTAGGAGATATTGGACTAGTGTATTCTTGTTCTTCTTTAGATTTCTCAATAAAGATAGATGTAATCTCATGGACATATTACTCAAGTAGGCTAGCCCCACTACTAAATTTTTTAGAAGTGGTATTTTGTGCACTAATCTTGGGCTTTTGTACTTGTAGTAGTTGTGGTTTACCATAAGATTTAGAGAAAGTAGTAAATTCCCAATATGAAATTATTGAGACATAGAGTATTCTCCATAATATTTATCTTCAATATTTAGCTTTTCCTTGGTCCTACTAAGGATTATATTAGGTTCCACATATTTAGAGGAACCTTTGATTTGTGCTTCATTGTTTAGTAGGACTTTTTGTGCAAGGGTTCCTCTCAGATTAGCACAAAATTGAAAAGGATCTAGATCACAAAGGTTTGTGATTTATATGTCATTATAGAATAACTTGAGACATAGTTCATATGTCAATGGAATTTCCTTCATGGTTTAGATCTAAGGGCATCCCAATATCATATTACAATTCATTTCAATAACTAGGACTTGGAATGTATTCTTTGTATATATGACCAACTTTGATACGTAATATTATGACCTCCTTAGAAAAATGTTCATGATCATCATAGGCCTTTTATTGTGACTCTATGGAAGGCGTCAATTTCATCTTCAAAGTAACCAAAACCTTTGATAACTTGCATGGTACAAATATTAAGTCTTTCTCCACCATCTATTAAGACTCATCTGGCCTTAGCATTATGGATAAGGACCTTGAGATGAAGGGGATCATTATGGTTAAGTCTATCTTGGGGAACATCGTGAGCTCAAAAAGTGACATGTTGTGATGATGAAAAGTGACCTATCATAGCTAAAAATTGGGAAACATCAATTTTATCGGGACTATAGACTCTTTCAATGCTTGTTCAAATATCTTCTAGTGCTAAGGGGATGAATGTATAAAATCAAGAATAGATATCTATGTAGGGGTCTTTCAAAGCTGGTCAACAAGGTTATAATTAGAAGTAGCTAGAGGTCTAGAGGAATTTTTAGGTCTAAGAGGAGTTGAAAGTCTAGAAGGAGCTCTTGGTAAGGTAAGTTTGGTATGATAGGTAGTAACAACACAATTAGGATCTTGGTTCTTGATGGTAAATGTGGACACATGTACATCAATTTCCTTAAATAAGTTGACACTATAGTCATATTCAATGTAGGTGTAGTTAACTTTGGATTTTGCATTTGAATGTTAACTAGAGGATTTCCCTTTATCATGGTCCACCAAAGGATTTTTGAAATGGTGTGATCAGTATTGGAGGATAATGATGATGGACCTACCTCAACTAAACCTTGGTCTATCAAGTCTTGAACTACATGTTTAAGTTGAAAACAAGAAGTTATCTTATGTCCTTCTATTTGATGGTAATCACAAAATCTATTGTCATCCCACCAATAAGGTTTTACCTTTTGTTCATCTCTAACTATTGTTAACTATAGAAAGTTATTTTGTATCAATTATTGTAGGACAACATCAAGTGGTAACTATAATGGTATAAATTTTTGGTCCTTATTTCTAGGAGGTTGTCTAAATTGATTCTGAGTAGAGTTATCAAAGGTCATTTCTTGACGTGTTTTCTGAGATGTAGTTTACATGTTTGTTGTACTAGAACCCTTGATAGTGAACTTGGGTTCTATAGTGGTAATCATTTTAGCATCAATAATACCATCATTTGTGGCATTCTTGTTCTTAGGAAAGAACTTCTCTATATCAGTATATGTGCTTGTGTTGTTGTTATGCTTATTTATCTTTAGGATCCCTTTGCAAATTAGGGCATCTTCCATGTTAACTCCTATTTTCATCAACTTGGCAACGGTGATAGGAATCTTGATCTTAAGTTCATACATCAATTTAGGAACTACATTCTCAATGCATAAGTTCACTTTTTGTTCTTCTAGGATATCCATTAGAATTTGACTAACAATATTTATCCAATGTAGTAAGAATGTCATTAATGGTTCTCCTATAATTTTATTTTTTGCACATATATCTAATAATTTATGTTAAAAGAAAAATGGGTTATAAACTTTTCTGCCAATTCATTCCAAGATTTGATGTTTCTACATAGTTTAGAGGACCATTTGAGTGTTGATCATGAAGGCTTTGAGGAAATACTCTCATAACATACATTTTTTCTTGACCTATTTATGTACGAGAGGCACAAAACTCTCTAATGTAGTCAAATGCATTTTCTTTTCCTCGGTATGTATCAAGTCTTAGTGTCTCAAATTTTTTAAGAAATGGAGGCATATATAGACTTTTATCAAAGGTATTAGGACATAAATCACATTCTTTGTGTAAAACTTTCTTACATTAAAATTCCAATGCTTCAACTTGCTTTGTCAATTGTTTGATTTTCTAGACCATCTCATCATTAGGTATGGATCAAAAGTTGTTGTTTTCCCTTTTTACTTTTGGGTTGACCTTATACTATGATGAGATTCATGTTGGATATGTTCTAATGCATCTAAATCTGAAGCATATGGGGATGCATCACTAGGTGGTGGTGGTATATTAGAACCATAGATATAAAATGGTTGTTGTGGTTGTGTTATTTTTTGTATGTGTTTTTGAGGTACCTCCACTTGTTGTTGGGTCTTTGAAAATGTAGGATATTGTTGTTGTGGAGGTATTTGTTGAAACTATTGTGTCACATACTATTGTTGTGGTAGAAACTATTGTTGGAATTCTTGTTTCTTTTCTAATTATTGTTGTCATGCCATGTATCTTTGTAATTGTTCATTTGTTTTTGTAGTTTTTGGTCATAATTTTTTTTTTTTTTGTTGCATTTTTTTTTGGTACATGCAATGTATGTAATATAGGTTTTGATTGTGTTGTATAATTGGAGGATTGGATGCTTGACTCATGTATTGTTTTTGTTTTTGTTCTTGTTACTTTGGTTGATGACTATATCCTAAAGGTGCAAATAACATCTTAAGATCTTAAACCTTATACTTTTGAGGCTTTGAGGTGTTTCCTTGGAACATTATATTCACTTTGTTTTGTTGCAATTATTATTTTTGCTTAGTATGTATTCTCTTTGGTGGAAATGGTGTAATGTCAATGAGACTCTTCTTTTTTAGTTCACTAGGTGCACTTGCAACAATAGTTGTGGTTACACAGGATGCATCCATAGTCAACCCCATATAAGTTGTTGTTTTCATATTTGGTAATGTTAAAAGAAAAGGAGGACTTTGTTGAATTTCTTTCAAAGAAGGTTTGTTAGGCATTATCATTGTATATGTATCATTATGTGTCTCTTGTTAATGGATCATTTGATTAAGGTCAATCTATAATGTTCTACTAAGATACCTTTGTATAACTTTGTTGAGATTATTTTCTTCTTGAAGTGTGGGAGGTACATCAAAAAGGGGATTTTTAATTATTTGACCAAAGGTAGTTCTTGGTGCAACCACAATAGTTAATTCTTTTCAAGGTCTTTTAGAATTTACCTTTGTAGTTGATGGGTCCAAAAATTATTTCCCTTTGTCAAACTCAAAGTTGATCATAGGTGGAGATTCTTCCAAGATTATATTTTCTTTATTCTTAGACATACGCTCCTCCAAAGTAGGATTAAATTTTAGTACTTCTTGACCCATAATGTGTTTGATGTTCTTTCAAAAAAAAATTCTTCAAATGCTTTGTCCATATATTCAATAGGGATTCCAAACTCATCATCAGAAGAGTCATCATATGTGTTTGTTAGAAATGCTTTAGAAAAATTGAGAAGGGGGGGAGTGAATCAGTTATTCAAGGTCCATATGTCCAATTCAAACTTTTTCACTAAGTGTATTGAGCCCACTCAACCATTCATTCATCCAAGCTTTAACTTTCCTAATAAACAAGTTGCTAGAAATCAACATGCAAGCATAACACATAAAGAATCAACACATAACACAGTGATTTACGTGGAAACCCAATTTGGGAAAAACCACCAGTAACATGCTACTCCATTCTCACTCTTCTAAAGTGATGGCCTATGAAAGGCCTACCTTGTTAAAGTCTTACAACACATTGTTAAATATGACCTTGTTAAAGGATTTATCCACCTTGTTAGAAGTGGGCCTGGTTAAAGGACTTCATAACATTCACTTAGAATGCCACCCTATTAAAGGATTTACAAATGGCTATTATACCAACCTAAGTCCATAGGATTTTCATGTCTAATACAATTGCTAGAGTGTATTAGAAAATCTTTGACCTGATTATAGCATACAACTTAACTTGCAAATTTTAGATCACTCTTCAACTCTTCACATTACCTAGCCTTCAATCTTTGCAACTATGTTAGCTTGCCCTCCTTTCAAGCTTTGTCTCCTTAAGTCTTCATGCTCAATGTACCAGTGCAATCAATTCTCTCTAACCATTTGTCGAAGTAGACCCTCTATGCTCTTCCTTCTCCTCGATGCCTTCTCCTTGACACCCTTCTTACCTCTTCACAATTTGGCTCACTAGCAGTAGCAGCATTTGCTTCTTCCTATGTGACTCCTTAAATAGAAGTCTTGAAGTTTCTTTCCCACTCAATTCTTTCTTCTTTTAATTTTAATTCATATGGATTAGGTGGGATTGATTGTATCTAACCCATATTTTGTTTCCTCTAGAAATTTCTTGAATAATCCTTTTGAATTCACTCAAAAATGGTTTACATAGAATTCTATGCCACCAGCTTGTCATCCTTATCCTCCAAATGGTTCACAAAATTCAAGATAACAAAAATGTTGGCTTAGATTTGGCAAATCTTTGACATTTCCAATAATGCAGCAGCTTGACACTATTGAAATACTGATGCTTGGTAGATACTATGTTACTCAGCGCCAACTAAGTTTTTATTGATGCTCGGCACCTATAGTTCACTCAGCACCAAGTTTTTACTGATGCTCAACACCTATAGTTCACCTAGCACCTACTATGATTTTCTAATGCTCAGAACCTATTACTTTTCTCAGCACTTAAACTTCACTTGACACCTGAAGATTGCTTGACACACACTAGATTTACCTTTTTCTCAGCTCCAACTAAAAATTTTCTCATCTTAAACTAGCTTGCACAACACCCACTAATGAACTTAGTTTAAGCTTTTCAATAAAACTTATTACAACTTATTCCTCCAATGTTTCTAAGTGTAGCCAACCTCTTTATCTTTAAGTATGTTATCAATACATCATTTAGTCAATATCTTAACTAATCCTTGCACTTCATTACAATATCATAAATCAACCTTTCCCTTAGGTGCTCTTGTTACATCTTGTTGATCAAATCCTCTTCATCAATCAACTAAGTGATAGTACTTTGATCTTATAAGAAAATTTCATTCCTACACATAGCAGGTTTGACATCAATGAAAAAAAAATGATTGAAAACATTCATTTAACAACAATCTCCCTCTTTCAATCAATCTTCTTTATCAATGATCTTTTCAATCAGATTTCCAACAGTGTTTTCCACAATTTGTAAAATATTTGAAGAATGAAAGGTACTTGTGCTAGGTTTATCAAACTCAAAGGTACTACTTGGTTCATCTTGGGGTGTTGTGAGTACACTTCCAATTCCTACTTGTGTAGGTAAAACTATAGGTTTAGAGTTGCATGAAGGACCTCATTGAACTAGTCCATATGAAAGTGAAGTGTTAGGTGTAAATCCAAAGTTACACATGTCATCTTCAAAGGATGAAGTGTCTATTGAATTTCTTGTGAAGGTAGGTTGTTGAAATTCTTGAGTGTTATATATTGGAGGATACATCATTATAGGATTGACTCATTGAGGCTGATGTGTTTTCTTTCATCTTTTTTTAGGAGGTTGTCATGTTTTTTCTTGAGATGTGGATATAGGTTGACATTTACTTTGCAGTTCTTGGATAATTGAGCCCTTGTGAAAATTGGCATGACATCCTAGTATGCGCCTAAGTGAGAGGAATGTATAAAAACTAAGGTATGTAAGAATTTTTTAATTTTTATTTTTGGGATATAAGGTATGAAAATGAAACTAAGGTATGATTTTGCAAAGGTTGAAATTGCAATTTTTGTTTGAGTTTTGACTAAGGGATGTAAATGCAAACTAAGATATGGTAAGGCCTAAATGTATGCAAATGTTTGTTGAATTTTAGACTAAGATATGAGATGCAAAAATAAAATTTGGATTTTTTAAATTTTTGAAATGCAAGATAAGAATATGTATGCAAAATGTTTGGATTTGGACTTGAATTTATGAAAAATGCAACTAAGGAACTATGAAAAATGTTTTTCTCTTTTACAAATTTTTGATTTTTTGAAAATGAAACTAAGGTTTAAGTATGCAAGTATGCAAAGGGTTAATGTTTTTGGGATATGATGAGTTGTGCAAGGGTTAACCTATGCAAGGTGATGTTGGTTTTTGAATGGATTGGAGTTTTAAAAGATTGATATTTGTAATGTTTGGATATGGTTGGTAATGGAAATGCACCTTTTCTTTTTTGGATTTTTGAAGGATAATTCAAATGATATGAAAACTAAGAGTGTATGAACCAGTTTTTATGCAACTAAAGGCTAAGATGATTATGAAAGTTTGTACTAAAATGAGGGATAAAAATGAGGTTTATGCAACGATGGTTATGCAAAATGAGGATGAAGAAGCTAAGGATACACAAACTAAAGTTTGGAAAAATAAGGTTTATGCAAAGTGAAAACTAAGGTTATACAAAATGCAACTAAGGATGTGAAAAAGTTAAAAATAAGGTTATGCAAAGGTTTTGAATTTTAAAGTAAAATATTTGGAAAATATTAATCAAAGAGTGTAACCTTATGAGGATGAACAAGGGATCTTGACCAAGAAAGAAAGATCAAAAGGACAAAATGAAAAAAAGGACCAAGTCAAATTCATCTAGACATAAATAAAATTTGACTAAAAAGAATAATGATAAAAGATAAATGAAAAAGACCACGGTCAAAATCCTTTACTCATCCATACAAGGAAATGCTCTAAGACCCATATTTTGTTTGGATTTTTTTACCAAATTCAAAGGCCCTAGGTTCAAAATGAGGACTAAAGTGAAGATTATGAGAGATATGTAAGGACATAGATGCAAAGAAAAAAAATGAAGGATATGCTATGGTCAAAATGAGGACTAAGGAATGCAAAAAATTGCAAAGGCCTAATGGAAAATGAAAGGAACCTAAGTGCTAAATAAAAGCTATGAGAGGAAATAAAATGAGGACTAAGGACTAAGGGATGCAAAATGAAAGTTAATGATAGGCCATGTAGTATATACTAAGTGCAATAGAATGATGATTATGCAAAATGAAAATAATTCCTAAGGGTCATGATAAATGAACATTAAGACTACAGGTTCCCATGTTTGCAATTTTTTTTAATGTCAACAAGTCTATGTTCACCAGAATGTTTTAAAGGTCTCAATGTGTTTTTGTGAGAGTGTAAATTTGTTTTGCAATTATCTTGATTAATGAAAACACTCATGCAAGACACAATAGATAGAATGGTTATTGTTAAAAATGAACAAATGCACCACAACCTAAGTTAAAAGGACTATATCCATTGAATTCTCACTTGAACCAAAGTTTAGTCACACTTATCTAGAGTAGACAACCTAGAATCTTGGTAGCACAAGCTCCTCCTTAAAGTGAAATCACTTCTTGGGAATACCAAGATCTACTTCCCAAGGGGAATCACTTCCCAAGGGATTGTTGTCTCTACTAAGGACTGTGAAAGTGTGAGATGTCTTCACATGTATGGTTGACCCCTTGAGCTAGTGGATAGAAGGATTTTGGCCATTACAACAAATGGTTTTTGTTTGGGATACATTTCTTAGTAGGTGGATGATAAAATATCATAGGAGGTCTATGATCCCTAAGAACCAAGGTTTGATGCACCTCTAAGGGTATTCGAGGAGAGATATCACCCAACCATACCATCGATTGGGCATTACCCACAATTGACCTTTATATAGCAGCTAGAGTGGAGACTTAACTTTAGCATGTTACCTCTCTGAAGTAATCCCCTAGCATACCCAATATCAAATATCTTGGTCCAAGGCAAGATTATCTAAAATAATTGTATAGGTTTCCCTTCACCCAAGATCCACAAAGGAAAGGGAGACAACATGCCTGAATATTCTTTTGGGATTTTTAACACCGCTAAAATGCCAAAGAGAATAGAAAATTTTAGTTTAGATAACCAAAACCAAGTGTTTTCTAATCTACTAAAAACCACACATAGAGTTGGTCTTCATCATGCATCTTGCATCAAATTGATTAGCAATGTTTAGTATTTGTCTTCATCAAATAAAAATGGACATCTCCTCCTTCTTGCATAAAAAATAAATAAATAAAATAAAATAAAATTAGTATCTAAAATATTAAAATTAGTTTCTAAAAGGCAACTCAAATCTATTCTAGCAAAAAATAAAACTAATCTAAAGTTAATCTAAATTAGCAAAATCTAACATAGTTGTATATTGAAAAATTCTGGCTTTCACTCTGCAACTTTTTCGTTGGTTTCCCATTTCTTTGGTATTTTGAATTTGGATGATTTGGAATGGCCCATAGGGGTTGGGCCAAGTCCCAAAATCATAGACAGACCTATAACTTGTGTTGACCTTGTTAGGGGTGGCTCAAGGGAGTGTAGATCCTAATCATCCTACTAGTGGGGTGTTAGTGGAGTCAATGGTGGCCTTTGTGGAGTTTTAGGAGGATAAAATGAGTCCTAGAGTGGCTAAAGGATGGAAGGAGGTGGTCCTTGGAGAGAAGATGACTCAAGTCCCATTGGAAGCTCCGAAGGTGATTAGTGGAGATGAGGGAGTGGAAGTTGTTCTCCCAAATAGCCTAGTTGATAGTGTGTCTACCAACCTAAAACATTTCCTGATTGGCACATTTATAGCCTTTCACCCATCAATTGAGATGGTCAGGAAATGGGTAAGATAGAGATGGAATTTAAAGGACATTATGACTATTTCAATGATGTCAAGAGGTCTTTTTTTCTTTAAATTTATGGCTTCTGAAGACATAAGAATTGTGTTGGTGGGGTCTTGGTCCTATGGGAAGCATAGTCTAACGGTGGCCAAGTGGCACCCTGTGCTAGACCCAGTGAAAGAGTTGAACAACTTGGCTTGGGTATGAGTTAGGCTCCTAGGACCTCCCCTAGAGTTTTGGGATGAGAGGATCCTAAAATCTATTAGAAACTCCTTTGGACATTTTTTTGTGGTAGACATAGTTACCCTACAGAAGTCTAGGTTGGTGTTTGAAAGATTCAATGTAAATGTTGTAGTGGGTACTTATTTACATGAGTCTATTAATTTGAGCTCAAAATGGAGCAAGAAAGTGCAACCCATTATCTATGAAAATGTGGGGCTTTTCTTCTAGAATTGCTCATTGTTTGGAGACTTGGTTATTGATTGTAGTAAGAACAATAAGTTAGCTAAGGGGATGTTAGTAGACAAGAAGGAAGTTGTGCTTGTTTCTTCAGAAGCAGGGGAGGAGGGAGTTGTATCTCTAGATAAAGGTGAAGGAGAGTTGGAAGGGAAGGTGAAGATGATTCCCTCACCTAAGAAGGGGCTAGAAGAGAAGGCAGCTACTTAGCAAGGCAAGATGGAGATTAATATGATAGAAGAGAAGGAAACTACCCAACAAGGAGAGGTGAAGATTGATATGAAAAAGGCTTCCAAGAAGACCTATGAACCAAATGGTCCTTGTTGCCCCACTTTTCACCCTATAACCATTTTGCAAAAGTCAAGAATTTTGTGTCTTAGTTAATGATGCAGGAGCATCTTGGGTTTTCTTGGTGACTACTTTGGAGTTCATGGGAGGAGGCTCAATAGTTGCTTTGATGGGTACTTGGACTAGTGCTCAGTCAAAGAAGAACTTGTGCCCAACATGCTTTGGAGATTGGCATGGTCTAGGAGCTCGACATAGTCTATGGGACTCAGCATGGTCTTTGGATCTTGGCATGGTCCTAGAGCTCAACATGGTCTTTGGGCATGGAGCTCAGTCTTGCTTAGGAATTTGGTGCTTGTTATAGGCCTTGTAACTAATTTTCCACAATGAGTTAGAGGATGAAAATTTTAGAGATTGAAGAGGACCTAAAGTACTAACTATTATTCAAAGCATGAGTTCAAATTAAATTAGAGCTAGGAGATATCATGATTTTACTTGGATATCAATTTTAGGAATTTAATTATTGTTGCAGGCCAACTTGTGGCATTTAATTTATGTATTTGTATTTTTAGGTGTTCTGGGCTGACTTTTGGCTTAGATTAGTATAAGTAGGTGTTGTGGGGAAGTCTTTAGTCATTATTCATCCATCTTGGAGAAGAGGAGGTAGCTGAAGAGCAAGTTTTCCTGAGTCTGTGAACAGAGCAGCGAATGTGAGGCAATTTATAGTAGGATTGTGTTGGACTTGTGAATGTGTGGATAGAGCACCAAATTTGAGGTAATTTACACTTGGATCTTGGATGAAGTTGGAAGAGACCTAGTAGTTGTGGCTTGGAAAATAAGGAGATTGCTTGGTGGGCTTGCGAGCACAAGTTAAGATCTCTCTTGGAGGTTTCTACCAGAGTCTGGACCTAGACTAGCTAGGGTTTAGATTGGATCTGAAGGGATCTTGCAAAACTGTTATTGTAATTGCTATTGTATTTGGTCATAATTGGGAAGGCCTTATAGCCTAGCACATTGCATATTTTCATGCCCAAAATACAAGGGGAAAAGCACACATAATTTTGTTTTTAAACAATAATGATTAAATTCACTAAGTTTGATATGTTTATTTCATAGGCGAAGGCATAGGCCCACATTATAAGACATAACAAGTTCTCCTAACAACACCTTAAGACTACATTTTAGTTTAATGACATCATGTAGAAATAGATCGTTATATTTAAACTCCCATTGTTAAATCAATTAATTAAATTAAACAAACTAAATTCAATTAATTAAAACACCTAAAACTTTATTATTTTTAATTACCTTTAAAATATTACATCCATAGAACAATAGTACTAAGCTTACTAGTAAACATAATTTGCAATTAATTTAAATCATATTAACATTAATCAATAAAATATCTAATAAGAAAAATATTAATGAACAATATATTGTAATTATTTGAATAATGATCTAAAAAAATATAAGTCCAATTATTTCATAGCATAGGAAATCAAGAACTTATTATCTATTATAACATGTAATATAAATTTCTAAACTATATTTAAACTAACATTTTACTATATACTAATAAAACAAACATTACTACTAACTATACTAACCCCTAACTCTATCCACCATCTACTTTCAAAATTTAATATAATCTAGCACTAAAATTTAAAATAATAAAACTATCTAAAACTTTATTAATACTAAATTCTAATTAACATAACTAACCACAATTATTAATACTAAAATTTCCTAACATCTAACTAAAACAAATCCTAAACTAAATAATAACATTTTAAATTCTTAAAATTTAAACTAATCTAAACATCCTTAAACTAAATTAAATACTATTTAAGTTAGTTTAAGTTCCCCTTGCACCCCCATAAAATGTGCAGCCATATGAGACCATGTGACATGACCAATGAGTTGAGTGGGGAACTTATGGTATGAAAGTTTGTTTTAAAATTTATATTTTCTTTTCCTTATACTTTTTTTGACCTTCTTCTTGGCCAAGGGTACATCTTTTTGGGAGATATGAGATTTTTTTGGGGCTGCGTTAGGAGTTTTAAATAATGTTTTAAAGTTTAGTTATTTTTTTTTTATGTTTGATTTATTGTTTAGGTAGTAGGATGTAGTTAGTTGTTAATTTAGGATAAGGAAAAGAAGGTACCCTTGGCCAAGAAGAAGGTTAAATAAAGTATAAGGAAAAGAAAATATAAAGTTTTAAAAAAACTTTCATACCATAAATTCCCCACTCAACTCATTGGTCATGTCACGTGGTCTCATATGGTTGCACATTTTATGGGGGTGCAAGGGGAACTTAAACTAACTTAAATAGTATTTAATTTAGTTTACGCATGTTTAGATTAGTTTAAATTTTAAGCATTTAATATATTATTGTTTAGTTTAGGATTTGTTTTAGTTAGATGCTAAGAAATTTTAGTATTAGTAATTGTTGTTAGTTATGTTAATTAGAATTTAGTATTAATAAAGTTTTAGATAGTTTTATTATTTTAAATTTTAGTGTTAGATTATATTAAATTTCAAAATTAGATGGTGGATAGAGTTAGGGGTTAGTATAGTTAGTAGTAAAGTTTGTTTTATTAGTATGTAGTAAAATTTTAGTTTAAATATAGCTTAGATATTTATATTACATGTTATAATAGATAATAAGTTTTTGATTTCCTATGTTATGAAATAATTGGACTTATATTCCTTTAGATTGTTATTCAAATAATTACAATATATTGTTCATTAATATTTTTTTAATAGATATTTTATTGATTAATGTTAATAAGATTTAAATTAATTGCAAATTATGTTTACTAGTAAGCTTAGTACTATTGCTCTATGGATGTAATATTTAAGGGTAATTAAAAATAATAAAGTGTTAGGTGTTTTAGTTAGTTGAATTTAGTTTTTTTAATTTAATTAATGTATTTAACAATGGGAATTTAAATTTCACGATCTATTCCTACATGATGTCATTAAACTAAGATGTAGTCTTAAGGTGTTGTTAGGAGAACTTGTTATGTCTTATAATATGCCTATGCCTTAGCCTACAAAATAAACATATCAAACTTAGTGAATTTAATCATTTTTTTTAATTAAAAAATTACATGTGTTTTTCCCTTGTAATTTGGGCATGACAAATATAATATTTATTTTATAAATAAAGACTTGTGATTGGGTATTAGATCTTGTGTTATTTCTTCTTGCTATTATGTTTCTGCTATGTGGTTATATAGTTGGGGGCTAGGACATCTCCTTTGGGGATTCCTTGCCTTGCACTGCATTAGGTGGTATTAGAGCGAAGGTTGTTCCTAAGCATGTAGACAAATTGCCAAAGTTGAGGCAATTTACATCGGGACTTGGGTTGGAGAAGTAGATATGAGTTGATCTTGATTTGGTGGTGGATTTTATTTCTATAATCTTGGACCTCTTAGTTGTGAGGTAGTAGATCGTGATTTTGACTTGCAATTGTAGAGGGCTTATAGATGGATCGATGGATGTGAAGATGGAAGATTGATCTTGTTGAGGCATAATAGTAGAGAGTTTTCTTTGGATTGTAGATTTGTGGTCCTAGACTTGTGATTTAGTTCCTAATTATTCATGTGAGGTGGTAGGTTGTGATCTAACTTATAAACAATTCAAGGTTGTCACAAGGAGCATGGGAAGGATTTTTTTGTAGAGGTTTTATGAAGATCTTGGGAGATGGCTCCAAGAGGATTGGACCCTGGGATGATTGCAAATCTCTATGATGTGGTGAAGAGAAGGTTTTCTAAGATGACTACTCAATTTGAAGCTAGCTTGGCTGATCAAGCTAAGGATGGGGTGAGGAAGGAATTTTGTAGCTATTTTTGGAGTTGCAATCTATCGGTCTAGAAGAAAGTTATTTGGTTGGTTAAGAGACTTGTTCATATAAGAAGATGGCATACCAAGGTCAAGGTGGAAGAGGTTGGTTTTGTTGATCAGATTGTGGATTCTAATATAGAACTTGTAGAGTAGCTAAAGGTTGTTGCTAAAGATATTCCTAACCTTGTTGATGCTAGGACAAACATTGGTTTTCATGATCAATTGGTTGGGTCTAACATGGAAATGGATAATCCGATTGCTATTGCTGATGAGTTGTATATTGTAGAGCATCTTGTTGTGAGTAATGAGATTGATGGTGTTAAGAATTTGGCATGTGTTGATGGAGATCTTCATATTGCTTTTGATGTGGAGTTGGTTGCTACTAGAGTGGATGAGGGTTTGTTGATGAAGCATTATGTTTAGTTTGTTCCTGGGAGTGAGCATGTTGATGGGGTGGTTGAGATTCTAGTATTTGACATAATGATGTAGATTTGGATGATGTTCAGATTGGTTTTCTTGTCCCTATTGGAGTGGAATCCTTTGGTGAAGATGATGATGGTTGTTAATCTTTCTTTGGGCATAAAACTGTGGGACACACTTTTCTATTTACCTAGGGAGTCTAATGCAGGAACATCTTGGTTTTTCTTGGTGAATACTTTGGAGTTCATGGGAGGAGGCTTAGTAGCTTCTTTGTTGTGTGCTTGGACTAGTACTCGGTCCAAGAAGGATTGGTGCTTGACATTCTTTGGAGCTCAACATGGTCTAGGAGATTGGCATAGTCTATGGGACTCAGCATGGTCTTTCAAGCTTGGCATGGTCTTAGAGCTCAGCATGGTCTTTGGTTGCTCAGCATGGTATATCTAAGTCTATTTTTAAGTCTCCTTAGGTGGAAAGAGTCTTCACCAAATTTTTCATCTTTCCCTTCCCCAACATTTCATTGCCAAGTGGGTTTTCCTTTATGTTGTGAGTCTTACAGGTGGCTTAGTACCTAATCTAATGAAGATTATCTTAACATGTAAAAATCATTCACAAAGATAAGCTTGCTTATGGCTTACCATATTTTTCATGAAAAGAAGAAGCTTGCAAAAAATTGAGCTTCGCCTTCTCCTCGGCGGGTTTTCAACCCATGAAGGTGATTTCCTACGAAGAGTAACAAATGAAGCATGTGGATCTTCATAAGAAGATAATGAGATATCTTATGGAAAATTCTTTTTTTCACCATGATATACTACCTTGGGAAACATTCAGGGTTCATTACAATGTTCAGAATCATCTCAATTGAAAACTCAAAACTAACTTCTCCTCGATGGGTTTTCAACCCATGAAATTCACTTTCTACCAAAGGCAATTGTAAAGGAAAAGAAATAAGGAAGTGGGTCCATTTTGACTTTTGCAGTCCTTTTAAACTTCTTTGAACCCAAAGGAAATATTAATTCAAAAGATAAAGTTAAAAGAAAGCTTGGGTGGAGAAATGAAAATCATCTTCTCCTCAATAGGTTTTAAACCCATAAGGAAAATTTTCTACATTCAAAAGAAAATCAACTTGGTAAGTTGATTAGACCCACAAATTCTACACAAAATATCTTAAGATGATAATGGAAACAATCTAACCATTGTGGGAAAGATATACTAAGTAGAATTCTATTAGGCGAATATTTTCTTACAGGGTACTCTATTTATAATTTCCCAAAACTTAATGGGAAATGGGAAAGTGAGTATGAAAGAATAGAAAGTTAGCATTGGGCCAATAGAAATAGTGAAAAGACACTTAAATATCCTTTAGAGCTCCCACGTTTACTATTTCAATAGATTTATCCTTTAATTCATTGGTGTGGCATGAATCCTAAAGATCAATGGGTGAATTAAGCCTCCTATATAGATGGAAACATAATATTTATTCAAACTACCACTTTTTCTTGGACTATTATTTTGTTAAAATTGCACAACTTTTTCAAATAGCCTATATTTGTGAATTCAATATCGTGTTCTTCTAGATTCAAATTTTCAACTCATTTCATTCTTAGATAGAATGACAACCAGGTTTATGAGTTTTGATGGGCTGAATGGAATCAAGTCCACATTGCAGAATTTCACAAATACTTCACTCCATTTTTATGATATGCAAGATTTTCAAAGGAGGCTAAAATCAGAGCTGATTCATCCCATAACTGAGAAGCTTCGAGGATATGGGCTAGTGGAAGTAGCTAGTTTCCTAGTGGTAGTCCAAGCTCCAGAATTGATTTATGAAAGCATAAATCACTACAAAGAAAACAGATTTCCACAATCCATGAATATTGTATTAATTTCTGGGGAAGATTGTGTGAGAGTTTTTTCATCAACGTTTCGGATCATACTGTATGATCCATCATCAGGATGCCAATGAGTCAATGAAAGCAAAAAAATGGAATGCAGATCTAAGAGAGGGGATAAAAAGAGGATGGAGAGATGGAAAGGGCACGGAGACTGAGGAGACATGGAGGACGGAGAGGCTGAGAAGTCAAGAAAAGAGACAAACAAGAGAAGGTGCAGGAAAAGAAAAAATATTTTGAAGGAAAAAAGGGGATTAGAAAAGAAAATGATAAGAAAACAAAAATAAAATATAAAAGTATAAATAAGTAGATATATATATATATATATATATATATATATATATATATATATAAATAAATAAATAAAAAATTCCAATCAATCAACAAGAACAAACAATCAATATATATATATATATATAGATATAAAATCGAAAATACCCAAGCCGGTTAATCAAGAAAAAACAACACAACACAAAAAGAAAAAAATTTTTTTAAAAAAAATTAAAAAATTAAAAAATAAAAAAATAAAAAATTATATATATATGTATGAATATATATATGGGTGTATATATATATATATATATATATATATATATATATATATAATCAAAATATCCAAATCAATCAACAAGAACAAACAATCAATAAATTATATATATATATATATATATATATATATATATATATATATATATATAAACCAAAAATACCAGAAGTGAAAGTACATAAATGTAAAAATAAAAATAAAAAAGAACAAGAGAAACAAAAAATAAAAATGATAAAACGAAAAAGAAAATGGGGTGAGGCAATAAAAATATAAGAGCCTAATATATTAAAACAAGGCAAAAAAAAAGAAAAAGAAATGGAAGGCGTACAACAAATAATAATAAATAAATAAGTATAAATAAATCAGAAATACAAAAATAAATCAACAAAAAAAAATTATACCCAAAAATATATAAATAAATATAAAAACCAAAAATACCTAAAACAAAAATAAATAAATAAATAAAAACAATAAAAACTAATCAAATAAAATCAAAAAATAAAAAATAAAAAATCAACCAAAATAAATTAATAAATAATAAATAAATAGGAAAGAAGATAGAGAAGTGAACGAAAAAAAATATAAAAATAGGAAAAGAGAAATTAGAAAAGGAGTAAATGAAAAATAAAGAGCATAAGAGAAAGAAAAATAGAAATAATAAAAGGAGGACATAAAAATAAAAAATAAAAGGGGGGCGAGAGAACATAAATAAACCTGAGAGATTAAGAAGAAGAAGAAAAATAAAAATGGAAAGTAAAAAGAATTCAAAATAAAAAAATTTAAAAAAAAGGAAAGGAATACAAAAATAAATAAATGTAAATATAAATGCAGACCACAAAAACCTAAGGTAATCAACAAAGAGAAGAAAAAGGGAACCCGGAGGAGAGAAACTTGAACTAGGGTGACGAAGGGAGAGGGAGAGGGAGAAAGAGGGAGAGAGAGAGAGAGCGAGTGGGGGGGAGACGAGGACAAGCATCCACCAAGAGTTGGAAGAGCGAGGGGGAAGGGGGAGAGACGGTGGGGTGCAGAGGGGAGCCAAGAGAGAGAAAAAAAGGAAGAAAAAAGGGAGGGAAGTAACCCAAGCTAGGAGGAAAGAACACGAGGCGAAAGAGGAGGGAGGGAAGACAACAGAGGATGCCAAGAGGTGTTCAAGTTCCAACCGTCATCGCGATTGAGGTTAGAAGGGTTTTTGAAGATTTCAATAGCCTCTTTGAGTTTCCTCTTGAAGAAGTTGTCTTCCCTGCACACAATATGAGCGTTTTCTAGGAAGACATGATGCTTAGTGGTGGCAGAGTGTTCTGCCAAGGCTGATTTGGCCACTCGTTCATGCCTAATGTCTGCAACATGTTCTTTGATCCTCGTGTGGATAGAGCGACCTGTTTCACCTATATAAGGAGTGCCACAAGAGCACTAGATCTTATAGACACCCGATTCCAAGAAGACATCCTTGGGGTCTTTAAGCGAGGGGATGCAATTCTTGAAGGTGGTCAAGGGTCTGAAAGCCACCCGCAGACCATGCTTGGTAAGAATCTTGGCGATCTTGTGAGAGATGCCAGCAACGAAAGGAAGAGAGACAAACGAAGAGGGGTCTGGGGGAGAAGAGGAAGGGAGCGAGGAGGTGCGCGAGAAAGTCCTAGCAAGATTGAAAGCCCGAGAGATTTGTTTGTGCGAATAGCCATTCCATATGAAGACTTGGTAGAGGTGGGAGAGCTCATGGTCTAAGTTTTCTTCATCGCAAATATGGAAGGCTCTCAAGGCAAGGGTTTTGATAATGCCCACTTTTTGGCTAGGGTGGTGATGCGAAGCAGCATGAAGATAGCGGTCGGTATGAGTGGCTTATCGAAAAACCTTGCAACCTAAGGTACCATCAGGTTTCCTGATAATGAAGATGTCAAGAAAAGGTAAGCACTTGGAAGATTCAACCTCTTTGGTGAAAGAAATGCAAGAAGCCACATTATTGAGATGTGCATGAAACTCTTCAAGCTTTTCAAGGCCATGGGGCCAACAGACGTTGGTGTCATCAACATAACGTTTCCACCATTTAGGTTTGAGAGGGGAAGAATGCAGAGCAATGTCTTTGAAATGTTCCATATAGAGGTTGGTGACAAGTGGAGAGAGGGGCGAGCCCATGGCCACACCATCCACTTGCTCATAAATAACCCCTTGGAAAGAGAAGAAAGTGGATCAAAGACATAACTCTACTAAGGAGGCAACCTCAGAATTGACCTTGCGACTGATGATGTTAATAGCATCGATGATGGGGACTTTGGTAAAGAGGGAAACAACATCAAAGCTGACCAAGATATCCCTATTTCCATTTATTTATTTTTGTATTCCTTTCCTTTTTATTTTTATTTATTTATTTTGAATTCTTTTTACTTTCCATTTTTATTTTTCTTCTTCTTCTTAATCTCTCAGGTTTATTTATGTTCTCTTGCCCCCCCCCTTTTTTTTTTAATGTCCTCCTTTTATTATTTCTATTTTTCTTTCTCTTATGCTCTTTATTTTTCATTTTTTCCTTTTCTAATTTCTCTTTTCCTATTTTTATATTTCTTTTCGTTCACTTCTCTATCTTCTTTCCTATTTATTTATTTATTTATTATTTATTAATTTATTTTGGTTGATTTTTTATTTTTATTTTTTGATTTTATTTGATTAGTTTTTATTGTTTTTATTTATTTATTTATATATTTTTATTTTAGGTATTTTTGGTTTTTATATTTATTTATATATTTTTGGGTATAATTTTTTCTTGTTGATTTATTTTTGTATTTCTGATTTATTTATACTTATTTATTTATTATTATTTGTTGTATGCCTTCCATTTCTTTTTTTTCTTTTTTCATTTTTTTGCCTTGTTTTAATATATTAGGCTCTTATACTTTTATTGCCTCACCCCATTTTCTTTTTCTTTTTATCATTTTTATTTTTTGTTTCTCTTGTTCTTTTTTATTTTAATTTTTACATTTATGTACTTTCACTTCTGGTATTTTTGGTTTATATATATATATATATATATAATTTTTTGTTTTTTTTTTTTTTAGTTATATATATATATATATATATATATATATATATATATATATATATATATATATAATTTATTGATTGTTTGTTCTTGTTGATTGATTTGGATTTTTTGATTATATATATATATATATATATATATATATATATATATATATATATATATATATATATATATATATATATATATATATATATATATATATATATATATATATATATATATATATATATATATATATATATATATATATATATATATATATATATATATATATATATATATATATATATATATATATATATATATATATATATATATATATAATTTATTGTTTATTTGTTCTTGTTGATTGATTGGAATTTTTTTTGATTTTATATATATATATATATCTACTTATTTATACTTTTATATTTTATTTTTGTTTTCCTATCATTTTCTTTTCTAATCCCCTTTTTTCCTTCAAAATATTTTTTCTTTTCCTGCACCTTCTCTTGTTTGTCTCTTTTCTTGACTTCTCACCCTCTCCGTCCTCCGTGTCTTCTCAGTCTCCGTGCCCTTTCCATCTCTCCATCCTCTTTTTATCCCCTCTCTTAGATTTGCATTCCATTTTTTTGCTCTCATTGACTCATTGGCATCCTGATGATGGATCATACAGTATGATCCGAAACGTTGATGAAAAAACTCTCACACAATCTTCCCCAGAAATTAATACAATAAATCACTACAATCTAGATACCATATAGATTGTGTTACCAGAGGATACAATGTTGATCTCTATTCATAGGCAAACTATGGTGAATTGCCTCCAAGCTCTAGAATGGGAAGAGCTTTTAGATTTTATAGTGGGAGGAGGAGTTTCTAAGTTCTCTGCTAAGAAGATGGTCTAGAGGAAGGAGATTATATATTCTTGATTTCAAAAGCCTTAGAGCATGAAGAGTAGGGTCCCTAAGACCTTTTTTTGGTACCAATCTCAAACTCGAGACCATAGACATTCTGGTTCTCCTACATAGATTTAAAGGTGAGGTAGAAGCTCTAAATTTCATTGAACAATATTTATTTTTGGTACAAGTTATCTATTCAAATACTCAATATATTGACTAGGCTCATGAGGTAAGTGAAAATATTTTGAATGCTCTTAGCACCATGAAGCTCTACAACACCTTCTATATGTCTTTCTTTCTGATTTACATGCTAGCTTCTCTACAGTTATGGTTGGGCCTCCCAAGGATAGATATTTTTCCTGGTGATGTTAAGTGTTATGAGTTCTATCCATGTTTGCAACTGCAAAATAGTTATGTGGAGTATGTCAAAGTTAATGATGCATTCACTATGAGAATTTGTAGGGAACTTCAGGGATGCCCAGAGAGGAGATTCAACTTAGAGGCAATGGTAGTTATTAGCTAGTTCAAAAGCTAGGTGGAGATAGAAGAGCTGAAAAAAATTATTAGACAATTGGTCACTCCATTGACAAGTATCTCCAGAATGTGAGTATCAAGTAATCCTACTACTATCAAAGTTTAAGCCCTTATCTCTCAGCTTCAAGAAGATAGGCACTTTGTCCAAATTGGTAAGGACTATACTGGGATGCTCAAATTGGAGGAGTCTCTATTATAGAGAAAATTGGTATTGTCATCCTAAGATTAGAAGTAGAGAAGGATAACATCTCAGAAAATAGAAATACTTTTTCTAGAAGTAAAGATCTCGCCCAAGGGAGATGAACCTTTGTTTGAATGGCTTCAGAGCACATAGTTCAAATTAGAAAAGATCTTTTTAGTAGAGAAAGGACTTAAGGAAATAGACGAGAAAGTAAAGAAGGACCAAGACAAAGGTTTTGAGCTCATGAGGGGACTACATATTGATTTGTAGAGTAGTGGCCAAGGGAAAGGACTCACTGGAATAATCATCATGAAGGAGAATTTCTCCAAATTCATAGATAGTCTGATGGATATATCCTCCAATAATCAAAATAGAGTTGTGGAACTCTATAAACTTAGTGGATGTATAGACATGGCCACGAAGGAATTGAAAGATCAATTGAATGTTAAAAAATATTTGGCTAGGGAGAATTCTAAATGGCTTTTGAGATACACTAGCATATATATGCCTAGGCATAAAGAGCTAATCCCAATCATTTTTTTTGTTAAAGCATACAAGGAAAATTTTGAAAAGGGAAAGAAGAAAAAGTGATTCATATTCTACCTCTTTCATTTTCTAATGTAATCATTATAATATGACAAACTAGTTTCTTGCCATTTTTCATTCTTTTGAGGAGATGAACTGATTGAACTTCTATTGTAATGGTCATCTCAGAATCCTATATGTATGAAATTGAAAGATTAATAAAAGGTCAGCTAATTTTTTGTGTGAGATACTTGATGTTGTAGAGTCAATTAAATGGTATTTTGTATCAATTATTTTTTGTTCCATTTCTGTTAATTATTCATGGCATGTTTTCTCTTTAATCTAAATTGGAGCAAGGAATGAATGGAGTTTCATTCCCCTATTTTGAAGTAGTGAACAGATGTAATAAGTAATGTCATTCCATGTTCAAAGAGAAATCTCATTAGATTTTTTTCCCTTTAGTTAATCTTTCTTTCACTATAGCTTATTAGTTGTTATGCCATTTTGAGTTATTAATCTTTGTGAGGTCATAAGATGTGTGGGTTCATGAACTTAATTAATTCTTCAGAAATCACTTCTTGCCTGAGTTGGACCCTATTTAGGCCTAGCTCAATTTTACCTCTCTTGTTCTTGAGTCAAGAACACACCCCCATATAAGTTTTAGGAACAAAACATAATTCATTGAAAATCCATGATAGGGAGCTATACCTATTAATTTAGAGAAAAGTTATCCCTTTTAGAAAGAAAATTTTCAACTATTTGTAATTAGATATTGTTCATAGTTTGGGCATTTAAGAGTCAAAATTAAAAAGGACAATCTATTTACTAATAGATTTTTGGCGACTCTACTGGGGAGACGAATAGTCACTTGATTGATAGATCTTATAACATGAGGAAAAATGGTACTACCTCATGAGAGTATTGTCCCAATGCTCCAACCTAATCTTGGTTTTCAAGATGACTAAGAAGATTTAATCTCATCACTTAATACATTTTTTTGGAGAAATAGAAGGAATGTTGAACATTACAGGAACACTAGCCAAGTATTGGAAAAGGAGGAATCAAGAGTCAAAGATTTAAAGAGAGTTGTTCAAAGGAGAGACATCCAAAGAGTAGAAAGATAGTTGAGACATAAAGCTCAAAGACAAAACTAACCTAGTACCCTAGAACAAACAAGGTTCTTGAGAAGTACCAAAGAACAAGGTGGGCAAGACCCTATTTTTGATAAGCTTACAAAACTTGGTTTTCCCATCCTATACATTCCTAAATGGAAAGGTGAAAATAAAAGTTGGAGTAGACCACCTTCCCCTATTAGGAATCAAAGCACTTTACCTACTACCTATTAGGTATTGGCCTTGCATAGAATCACTACTCCCCTAGTTGTCTATTTTTTCCTATACCTTACCAAAAAAATTATGGTTACTCCTTGGGCTATAGAAATAGGTCCATTAGCAGTCACAACCTATCACTCACTCCCAACTGGTTCGAGGAAGAATTTTCCTAAATTTTTAGGTGATAGGAAGGTTACCATAGATTAACACATTAAGGCCTTCTTTGTAGTCACACACATCTTAGGAGTTTCACATGAGGATGTTTCCATAAGATTATTTGTGGAAAATTTGACAGAAAGTGCAGTAGATTGGTTCTATCATCTAGATGATGGCTCAATCACTAATTGGGATACAATGAGAATGACCTTTGAGACAAGATTTAAAACTTTGGAGGATGAGCATATCTTGTTAACACAGTTGACATCCATTAAAAAGCAACCCACCATGAGTATGAGGGATTGTGTTGCTACTTTCAACAAGATTACTAATAGAATTCCAACTATTGATAGGCCCATTGCCAATAATCTAAAAACCTTCTTCATAAGTGCAATACCCCTAGATATCAATTATGATTTAAGAAAGGCACATCCCATAGATTTAGTAGACACACAAAAAAAGGTAATTGAATTTGAAGGTGACTTGATTTTTGTAGGAAAATGGAAGTGAGAACTTCAAACTAAAGGAAGTTCCAATAACACCACATCATTTGATGAAATGATTCAAAAATTGTCAAATGAGTTGGCAGCACTAAAAATGCAATTACCCATATTCAATAATTCTTACCAACGAACTTATCAAAATCCACTAGGAAGGAATAATGATAGAAAATTCCCATAGCTCATAGGTTCACAACCTAGCTTGGCAATTGAAGTTGCACCAAAGAAAGGAAATATATGTGTGTTTCATTTAATAACAGATTGTGATAGTGAGAGCTATCTAGAAACTACTTGTATGATGTAGTTGTTATTCAACAATGAATTGAATCCTACAACTCCTTCTTTGGAGACAGATTCATACTCAAATAACAACTCTAGAAATTTATTTTTGGAGTATGAATTAGATTTTGAACCTAAGTGTGAATGTTATGTGACCATCGATGGAACTTCATACATAGTATTGACTCAAGGTCAAAGGAAAAAGAATCAATCCTTGAGTCATGCTCACAAGAATGACCCTAGTCCTTTATCAAAAAATATTCATGTTGATCAACGAATATCTACATCTCAAATAGGTAAGGAAAAAATGCCCTTCGATTTCATTCAATTTTGTAAAGAATCAAAAATCCAAATTTTGCCCATAGATTATTTGAAGTTTCATCCCTCTGAGTTGAAAAGACTAGTAGATCATTGTAAAGGGGAATACTTTAGATTTAAATCACAATGTGACCATGGAAGAAAGAGATGAAACTTTGACATCTAACCTATTTAATCAAGAGGATTCTACAATCCTAGCAACCTCTCCTAGGCAAAAATCAGATCCATTCTATATTTTACTGTACATCAATGGATGCAAATTAATAGATTTAGGTGTGTTAGACAATGTTATGCCTTATTCTTTAGTTAAAGCCTTGGTTCTCAACCTTACTAAAGCTCATGGGATATTTTACTCTATGGATGCCAAATAGGTTCCCTACTTGGATAGATTAAAGATGCTTAAGTAGCCTTAGCTGCTCATCCAGGAAAGAAACTCTTACTGACAATTCTAGTTGTGGATATCCCAGCAAGCTATGGGCTTCTCTTAAGTAGGAGTTTTTTCTGAGACTTAGGAGGAGAAATAAAGCTAGATTGGTCCCAAGTAGTTATACCAATAGGGAATAAGAAAGTAAAACTAGAACCAGAAGAAAAAGAAAAATTCACTATGCTAAAGTCAAATGACCCTAAAGCTTAGATTCTCTATCAAGAGCTAGAATTTGGTAATTGTATGTTGTTTACTAAGGAGATTCTAACTAAACAAAGAGGTAGAGACCTAGGAAAAGATGTCCTTAGTAAAAATGAAGAGTCATCATCTATATGGACATTGGAGTTCAATGGAAGTTGTTCCTCATCAAGATCTAGTGTGGGTGTAGTGTTAATACCCCTTGAAGGAGAACCTGAACCTATGGCTTTCAAATTGGAGTTTGGAAATACAAATAACACTATGGAGTATGAAGCCATGCTTCTAGGGATAGTGGCTACGAAAGAAAAAATAATAAAGATCCTGAAAGCGCGAGGTGATGTAGAGCTCATTGTAATACAAATTAAGGGGCAATACTCTATGAAGAATCACAAATTGAAGAATTATAGAAATAGAGTTTGGGATGAAATGGAAGGTATTGTTGCATTTTCTATTGAATCAATACTGAGAGAGATGAATACCAAAGTATAATCATTAGCAATTTCTACTTCTCTATTGCTACCTCATCCAGAATACAAAGATAAGAAGTACCAAATTGAAATTGTGTATCGGGCCTCTGTCCCAGATAATATAGAATCCTGGCAAGTCTTTGAAGATGACAAGAGCTTACAGTTGTTCCCAAAAAATGAAAAACCTATTTTTGGACATGAATCCAATTATGATAATCATGAAAACTCTAATGTCAAGTGGAAAGAGAATCAAAGTGATGAAGTCTAATTGTGAGGTAATATGATTCCCCCATACTTTGTATCTTTAGAAAAATTATTCAATAGGCATGATGCTTACATAAAAAAAAAGAGGATAGAAAAGGGTCCTACTACTGGTGAGTATGAAGGGGTGAATATTGGAGATACTCATGATCCTAAAATGATTAATATTGGAAAATGTTGTTTGCCTAAAGAGAAAGAAGTTGCAAAACAACACTTCATAGAGTACTTGGATGTTTTTCCCTAGAGTTATGAAGACTTGAAAAGCTATAGAGGTAGGAAGATAAAACATCAGATTCCCCTAAAACCTAATGCAGTCCCTTTTCAACAAAAATAGAGGAATTAAAATTATAAGGTAGCGGATGCTATATTTTGAGAAGTTGACAAGATGTTGAAGGAAAAAATCACCTATCCCATCCATCACTCCACTTGGATAGCTCATATAGTACTAGTTAGAAAGAAGACTGGAGAAATAGGGATCTATGTTGATTTCCAAAATTTGAACTAGACATTCTTGAAGGATAATTTCACTCTCCCCATTATGGATTACTTACTACAAATAGTGGTTGGAGCTGAAATGGTGTCCATGCTTGATAGGTTCTCAAGTTACAATCAAGTTGAAGTGGAAGAAAAGGATCAGCATAAAATAGCATTCACCACTCCTTGGGGTACATTTGCATATCATAGAATGCCCTATGAGCTCATTAATACTGGCACTACACTTCAAAGGTGTATGAGTAAAACATTCATTGATCTAAAGGACTAGATTATAGTTATATATCTGGATGACCTTACTATATTTTCAAAGAAGAAGAAAAACCACATAGAAGATTTAAAAAAGGTATTGTAAAGGTGTCAAGAACATGGAATCTCACTTAATCCCAAAAGATCTATTTTCTGTGTGACAAAGGGAAAGTTCCTCAGTCATATAGTTTCTCAAGAAGGTATTAGAATTGATATTGAACAAGTTGAAGCCATTTAAAGATTGAGCTTTCCATCAAATAAAATAGGAGTTAAATCATTCTTTGGGCAAGTGAATTTCCTTAGAAGGTTTGTGCCAAATTTTGCAAAAACCACTAAGTGTATTGTGGACATGATGAAAGGAAATGCAAATTTTAAATGGAATGAGGTGGGAAAGTAGGCCTTCTAGAATATAAAGACTACTATTGCTAATGCTCCAGTATTATGGCACTAGAGTTATAAGCAAGCTTTCATCATTTATTGTTACGCCTCATAACACACTTTATCAGTAATACTTATGCAAGATAATGATGAATGGATACAAGCACCAATAGCTTTCATGAGAATACACTTGAAAAATCATGAGTTGAAGTACTCACAGATTGAGAAACATGCTTTTGTAGTAGTCAAAGCACTTAAAATTTACATCTTACATTTGTATTCCATGGTCTATGTCCCAAATGTAGCAGTAAAAAGTTTGTTAACACAACAGGATGTAGGATGTAATGCCAGAGGAACATGGATAGCAAAGACACAAGAGTATGATATATAAATTAAGCCTACCAAGCTAGTAAGGGGTAATGCCTTGCGTAAGGAAATTTTCAAAAATAAGATTTTCTAAAGAATCATAAGAATTGGGAGAAAAGAAACTAGTATTGGCCATGGGCATGCAAGATTCCTAGTTTGAAAATATCTCTTATTTATTAACCTACGGAGAACACCTAGAAGGTATGACGGCAAAAAAAAGAAAAGATCTCAAGTTGAAAGCATCCAAATATGTAATCTGGGATGAAAAAATGTTCGAGAAGCTATAGATGGTACCTTTCTTAGATGTTTAGACAAACAAAAACAAGAAAAGTTGTTGAGAACCTTTCACAATGAAGTGTGTGGTGGACATTTCTCCTCTTCAGTCATGGCATTCAAAATATTAAGATAGTGTTATAACTAGCCTGAAATGTTTAAAGTTGCCTACTTTTGGGTATCAAAATGTGAAAAATGCAAGATGTTTACTAGGAGAGCTCAATTAGATGCACTACTGCTAAGGCCTGTTATCATCGAAGGGCCTTTACAACAATGGGGTCTTGATTTTATTGGTCCAATTAATCCAACATCTACTGTTGGTCACTAGAATGTTATAACAACAATTAATTATTTTACCAAGTGGGTGGAGGCCAAAGCAACTAAGAAAACTACTTCTGAAGTAGTATGAAAATTAATTAAAGAAAATATATTGGTTAGGTGTGGTGTTCCCATCAAATTGGTGATGGATAATGTGTCATATTTCTCTTTTGTGGAGATCACCAAGTTTTGTTTTGAGCATGGCAGCACAATTAGTCATTCATTTAACTATTTTCCATAAGGAAATGGTCAAATATAATCTAGTAACAAAAATTTGATGAATATTATTAAGAAATTGGTGTTAAATAATTAGAAAAATTGGCACAAGAAGATTCATGAGGCACTATGGGTAGATAGGGAGACACGTAAGAGAGTGATCGATATATCTCCTTTTGAGTTAGTTTATGGAACTGAGGCTAATCTCCCATTACCTTTGGAATTGGCTACAAAAAGACTTAGGATAGTAATTGAAGTTGATATCTATAAATATTGCTTAGAAAGAGAAATTTTTTACTTGAGCAAGCATGAAGAGGAAAGAGAAGAAATTGTGGATCACATCACACAACACCAAATACGAGTGAAGAGTTTGTTCGATAAGAGGGAAAGACCACAAAAATTCATGGTAGGAGATAGTGTATTACTATGGGATATGTTAAGAGAACCTAAAGGTTTGCATAATGTGGAAGGGTTCATTTACAATTCATCAAGCATTCGAGAACAACTCATTTAAATTGGCATACTTAGATGGTGAAGTGCTACCTCTAACCTACAATGGTTAGGATTTGAAAATCTATTGAATTTCAAATTGAAAATATGTAACCCATGTATTGTATTATAGTTAAATTTAGTTCCTTTCCATGCTTTCCTAGTTAGTTTTCATTTCTTACCTTTATTTCCTTGTTTTTCCCTCACTTTAGTTTTGTTGTGTAGCCACCTTTTATTTTTGCAAAACTAGAGATTTTGGATTCCTTGCTTGGGTATAGTCTACCAAACTCCCCAGTCAAAGCTAGCTATTGCCCCACTTTTCACCCTATAACAATTTTGCAAAAGTGGAGAATTTTGTGACTTAGTGAAGCCTAGGTATGTCCAAATCTAGTTTTAAGTTCTCTTAGGTGGAAAGATTCTTCATCGGATTTTTCATCTTTCCCTTCCCCCACATTTCATAGGTGGGTGGGTTTTCCTTTATGTTGTGAGTCTTATAGGTGGCTTAGTACCTAATTCGATGAAGATTCTTGCAACATGTAAAAATTATTCACAAACCTGAGCCTACTTGCTGCTTACCATATTTTTCATGAAAAGAAGAATCTTGCAGAAAATTGTTCTTCACCTTCTCCTCGACAGGTTTTCAACCCATGAAGGTGATTTCCTACAAAGTGCAACAAACACTGCATATGAATCCATGTAAGAAGATAATGAGATATCTTATGGAAAATTCTTGTTTTCACTATGATATACTACCTTGGGAACATTCAAGATTCATCACAATGCTCAGAATCATCTCAAGCAGAAAACTCAAAACTAACTTCTCCTTGGTAGGTTTTCAACCCATGAAGTCTGTTTTCTACCAAAGACAATTGTAAAGGAAAAGAAACAAGGAAGTGGTTCCCTTTTGATTTTTGTAGTCCTTTTAAACTTCTTTGAACCCAAAGGAAATATTAACTCAAAAGATAAAGTTAAAAGAAAGCCTTGGCAGAGAAATGAAAATTGTCTTCTCCTCGATGGGTTTTCAACCCATGAGGACAATCTTTTGCATTCAAAAGAAAATCAACTTGGTAAGTGGATTGGACCCAAAAATTATACAAAAAACATCTTAAGATGATAATGGAAACAATCTAACCATTGCAAGAAAGATATACTAAGAAGAATTCAATTAGGCAGATATTTTCTTATGGGGTACTCTGTTTATAATTTCCTAAAACTTAATGGGAAATGGGAAAGTAAGTATAAAAGAATAGAAAGTTATTGTTAGGCCAACAAAAATAGTGAAAAGACACCAAAATATCTGTTAGAGCACCAATATTTACTATTTCAATGGATTTATCCTTTAATTCATTTGTGTGGTGCAAATCCTAAAGATAAATGGGTGAATTAAGACTCCTATATAGACAAAAATATAATAATTATTCAAACTGCCACTTTTTCTTGGACTATTATTCTATTCAAATTGCACAACTTTTTTGAATAGCTTATATTTTTGAATTCAATATCCTATTCTTCTTCTAGATTCAAATTTTCAACTCATTTCATTCTTAGACAGAATGGCAACCAGGTTTGCAAGTTTTGATGGGCTGAATGGAATCAAGTCAACATTGAAAAATTTCATGGATACTTCACTTCATTTTTATGATATGAAAGATTTTCAAAGGAGGGTAAAATTAGACCTAATTTATCCCATAACTAAGAAGCTTTGAGGATGTGGTCTATTAGAAATAGTTGGTTTCCTGGTGGTAATCCAAGCTCTAGAATTGATTTATGAATGCATAAATCACTACAATCCAGATACTAGATAGATTGTATTACCAAAGGATACAATGTTGATCTCTATTAATAGGAAAACTATGGTTAATTGCCTTTGAGTTTTGGAATGGGAGGAGTTTTTGGATTTAACAATAGGAGGAGCAATTTTTGAGTTTTCCACTAAGAAGATGGTCTGGAGGAAGGAGATTATGTAGTCCTAGTTTCAAAAGCCACAAAGTGCCAAGAGTAAGGTCATTAAGACCTTTTTTGGTAAGGTCGTTAAGACCTTTTTTGGTACCAATATCAAACCTAAGATTGTAGACATTCTGGTTGTCCTACAAAAATTGAAAGGTGAGGTAGAAGCTCTAAATTTTACTAAGCAATATTTCTTTTTGGTACAATTTATCTATTTAGATAATCAATCTATTGATTGGGCTCATGAGGTAAGTGAAAATATTTCCAATGTTGTTAGTGCCATGAAGTTCTACAACACCTTCTATATGTCTTCCTTTCTAATTTACATTCCAGATTCTCTATAATTATGGTCAGGCCTCTGAAAGATAGAAAATTTTCCTAATGATGTGAAGTGTTATGAGTTCTATCCATTTTTGCAATTGCAAAATAGTTATGTGTAGTATGTCAAAGTTAATGATGCATTCACTATGAGAATTTTTTAGGGAGCTTCAAGGATGCCCAGAGAGGAGATTCAGCCTAGAGGCAATGATGGCTATTAGCTAGTTCAAAAGTTATTTTATCCAATTCTCATCTTTCTTATATTTGCACCTTGCAACATTCGATGGATTCCCTTTGAAGCTGCCCAGATATTTGAGAGACATGATTGTGCTAATTGAGATCATGAGGTAGGTGATCCAAGTGAATGCGTTGAGTAGGAGCTTGAAGAAGAAGGGATATGAATTCCCTATGAAAGTAGGAGCTTTCAGTTGCAAGTTCCAATCTAATGCAAAGAACATTCTTAAAGTGTTCAAGATGAGGTACAAATTAGAGATGTATGAGGTCCTAAGACCTATGTTTGATCTGAACAAATATGCTAGAGAGGTGTTGCAAATTGGGAGAGTGATCAAACACATTACCACTATTGAAGATGATTGGGTAGATTGTAAAGATGAATTTGAAAGTCGAGAGCATGCTTTTGCCAGGCTCATAGTTGAGCAAATAAAAGCATATAATATCAATCTTGATGTTGAAGGATTGGAGGATGATGGGAAATATATGTATAGTAATACATATCTGACTAGGTTAAGAGGCACTCCTATTAGTTTGGAGCCTTATGAATATTTTGAGGAGGATTTAGAAATCATGATGGGCCGAATCATCAAAAGAACTAGAAAGTGGGTCAAATGGACTACTATGAGGAGGAGTAGAAGTAAAAGTGCATCAGCTCAATCTTCTCCAACAGTGGTAGATCCTTCCTCCTCTCAAGGTGGCACAACAAGTGTAACTATTGGAAATATTCAGGATAAGACAAGTTACTGAGAGGGGAGGGGTGAATCAGTAACTTATAAAACTTTCAAAAAATTTAGCATTTTAACCATTCACCATTCATTCATCTAATCTACTGCATAATTGAAAGAACAAATTTTCATTACACATGTACACAAAGATTTGGTGACCCAGAAACCTTCCAAATAGAAAGTAAAATTGGGGTGGGGATAATGCCCACAAAACTTCAATACTGCAGTATAAAGTTGGCCTATTAAGGCTTACAATGATCACTTCTAGTGATCTTCTCTCTTAGGAGCAAGTAGGACTACTAGATCCACCTTGTTAGAGGATTTAAAAACATACAATAAAGTATGCCCTCTGTTAGGGGATTTACAAAAGACTGTTAAGTCTACCCTATTAAAGGATTTATAAACTAATTCACCTGTTAGGATGAAGCAGTGGATCTACTTACAACTATTTTATGATAAGATCCTTTTTGCATTGATCACCTGATGTGATAGATATGACTTTTTTGTTCCTATGTTGACTTTGTTGTATTCCTTTTACTTTGTTGCTGATCTTCAATATCCTCTTTACATGGGAACATCAATCTCTTCCTTTATATCTTTTTCACACACCTCATATATATCATACTATAAATGATATCATACATTACATATATGCCATTTCATTATTTACAACTGCAAGGTCAGCCAAAACATAAGTGAACAAAACATTACTGAGTCAGCCAGATAGTAGAAAACTTGGGTTCCTCAAGCTGACTCGATGACCTTCTGATACTTGGCATCCACTACATTACTCGGCATTGTCATGCACTTGATAGAAGTCAAGGCTCGGTTCATACTAGCCACACAATACTGCTTTGAACTTGGTAACCATTGGTGACTCAGTAGATATAGTGCCACTCGGTATAAACTAACTTCTTCATTTACCTTGCTTTTCTCGGTGAACACTGAGTTCTTTATTTACCTTGCTTTGCTCGGTGAACACTGAGTTCTTCATTTACCTTTCTTTTCTCGGTGACCACTGAGTTCTTCATTTAACTTGCTTTACTCAATGAACACTAAGTTCTTCATTTACCTTACTTTCCTCAGTAAACACTGAGTTCTTCATTTACCTTGCATTTCTCGGTGAACACTGAGTTCTTCATTTACTTTTCTTTGCTCGGTGAACACTACTAAACTTCTCATTCACTCGATATCCTCTAATATGCTCGGTGAGAATTGTTTACCTATTGAACTTATAAGGTAACCACTGAATGCTCAGTATACACTGTAGACTAAGTGATGAGCTAGATAAGCATTCAAAATTGAATAAGTGTTTGCACTAATGAAAAATATATCATGATTCCAACAGTAACCTTGGCTATCATTCAAGGGCTAGCTCAATCATTAGGGGGAGGTGACCAACCTCCAAACAAGAACATCCCTATGTCTAAGACTTATCAGGATGGCTCCCTCCTGGTTATTGGAACCCAAACTAATGCTAAGAAGAAGAAGACAAAAGAATCAAAAGATAGTGCCAGTACCCCAATTTTTTTTCCTCATGTCACCCCAGTTCCCTCACCTAATTAGAGCCCAGTTCCACAAGTTCTACACTTTTGCAACCAGGTAGCTCCCCAGTGTAGATAGTGGATTTGGGAGATCGAAGGAGCAGTAACAGTGAATCTACTAAATCTGATGGGGTAGCTAAGAAAACCTTAGAGGTGGAGAAAGATTAGAGATCTTCCAAGCTCATTTCTTAGGCCCTAAAGAACCCCTTCTCTTCAAATGACTCACATGGAACTTCCTCCAAGGTAATAGGCATAGATTCTTGGTTGGAGGACACTTTGGAGAAGAAGAGAAAGAGGAAGGAAAAAGGCACTCCTTGTAAGGATACCTTATCTCTTACAGTTCATTCTAGATCTACTTTGAGTAAAGTTAAGAAGAAAAAGACCTTGTCTATCCTTGGACAAGATCCTAAAACTACGCACCTAACAATGGAGATTCTGAAGCCCACCAAGGATGGATGGATGAAAGATATGACCATAGATGATTTTACTTTACACTTGGTGGATCTTGGAGAGACCAGACACCACACCAAGGTTGTCTTGTGGAAGTCAACCAATGAAGTAATTGAAGGAAAACTAGAGAGCCTCAAGTTAAAGGTTAGAATGAAGGAAAAGATAGAAGAGCTCAATAGATTTATTAGATAATTGATCATTTCATTGGCATGTATCTCCAAAATGTTAGTAACAAGTAATCCTACTATTATTGAAGTTCAAGCCCTTATCTCTTAGCTTCAGGAAGATAGGTACTTTGGCCAAATTGGTAAGGACTGGACTAGGAAGCTCAAATTTGAGGGAGTCTCAATTATAGAGAAAATTGGAAATCTCATCCTAAGATTAGAAGTAGAGAAGGATAACATCTTGGAAAAAAGAAATAATTTAGCCAAAGGAAGTGTGAAGAGTGATGATTGTATCTCTCTTCTAAAGATGATTATTCAAATGAAGGCAAAGGAAGCTATTGAAGCAAAGATCTTGCCCAAGGGAGATGAATCTTTGTTCAAATGGCTTTAGAGCATGTAGTTCAAATAAAAAATGATCCTATTAGTAGAGAAAGGACTTAAGGAAATAGAGAAGAAAGGAAAGAAGGACCAAGATAGAGGTTTTGAGCTCATGAGGGGACTGTATATAGATTCATAAACTAGTGGCCAAGGGAAAGGACTCATTGGAATAACTATCATGTAGAAGAATTTCTCCAAATTCATAGGTAGTCTAATAGATATATCCTCTAGTAATCAAAATAGAGTTGCAAAACTCAAAAAACTTAGTGGATGTATACATGTGGCCACAGAGGAATTGCAAGATTGATTGAATTTTGTAAAGGATTTGGCCAAGGAGCATTCTAAGTGGCTTTTGAGATACACCAACATACATGTGCCTAGGCATGAAGAGCTAATCCCAATCATTGTTGTTGCTAAGGCATATAGGGAAAAAGTTGAAAAGGGAAAAAGGCAAAGTGATTCATATTCTACCTCTTTAATTTTCTGATGTGATCATTGTAATACGAAAAACTAGTTTCTTACCATTTGTCATTCTTTTGAGGAGATGAACCGATTGAACTTCTATTGTAATCGTCATCTTAGAATCCTATATGTATGAAATTGAAAGATTAATAAAAGGTCAGTTAATTTTTGGTGTGAGGTACTTGATGTTGCAGAGTTAATTGAATGGTATTTTGTATTCATTATTTTATGTTCTATTTTTTTAAATTATTCATGACATGTTTTCTATTTAATCTAAATTGGAGCAAGGAATTAATATATTTTCATTCCCCCATTTTGAATTAGTTAAAATATGTGATAAGTAATGTCATTGCATGTTCAAAGAGAAATCCCATTAGATGTTTTTCCCTTTAGTTAATCTTTCTTTCTCTATAGATTAGATTCTAGCTAAATTAGTTTAGTATTAGTTGTTGTACCATTTTGAGTTATTAAGCTTTGTGAGTTCATAAGATGTGTGGGTTCACAAACTTAATTAATTCTTTAGAAATCACTTCTTTCTTGAGTTAGACCCTATTTAGGCCTAGCTTGATTTTACCTCTTCTATTCTCGAGTCAAGAACACACCTCCATATAAGTTTTAGGAATAAAAAATAATTCATTGCAAATCCAAAATAGGGAGTTGTACCTATTAATTTAGAGAAAACTGTTAGAATTCCTTAGAAAAATTGAGAGGGGGGGCGGGGGGGGGGGGTGGGTGAATTAGTTATTCAAGGTCCAATGATGTCCAATGCAATCTTTTTAATTTTTTTTACAGATTCTTAATGGCACATAACTAAAATTATCATGCATGCAATTGAACATTAAACAACCATGAAAAGTAAACATGCATTACACCATGACACTAAGGATTTTGATGACCCAAAAACCCTCTAGGAATAAGAAGGTAAAACCGGGGTGGGGGTGATACCCACTGAATAACTGGCCAATTGATTTCAACCACTTTTGATAGTTTGCCATGTTAAAGGCCCGCCCTATTAAATGCTACAAAACACTATTAAATGTGACCCTGTTAAAGGATTTAAGAACATTCAACTTAAAATGTCACCTTGTTAAAGGATTTACATAGAGCTGTTAGGCTCACCCGAGTCCATGGGATTTTCAGTCACCTTCTCAAAAGAATCTTTCATCCTTCTCTAAGGATCTCCTATCCTCCTCCTAAGGATCTCTTATCCTTCTCTTGAGGATCTCCTTGTCCTTCTCCCGAGGATCTCTTTATCCTTGTCTTCAGGTTTATCCACCTAATTATTAAGCTAACCGAGCAATACAGGATTTCAATATCTAATACAATGGTAAGAAAGTATTAGAAGGTTTTTGACCTGATAATATTTTGCAACCCTAACTGTGTAGATTTTAGATCACTTTTTTAGTTTCTTTCTTTGCTTGGCTTCTCTCCCTCGCAGTGCTGACAGCTTGTTCACCCTTCAAGATCTGTCTCCTTGAGTTCTTCCACTCATTATGCCAATGCACTCTATGGTCGCTTGATCAACTCATAGTCTTGATGCTCTATTCTTACTCCTCTTGGCTTCTTCACATGACCACACTTATGACCAACCCCCTCTCATGCATGCACACTTGATCTCTGACCTGTAGCTCCTTATAAAGAAGTTTTTTTCTCGATTTCCCGCTCAAATCTTAATTTTCTCTTGAGAAAATGGTATTGTTTTCCCTCCAAAATGTTTCTTTTAGAAACTTCATGATAAATCCATCAGAATTTTCCTTGAAAATGGTTTGCATGGATTACATAGGATTCTGTGACATCTACTCATCATCCCTATCATCCAACTAATTCACAAAATTTGATGTAACAAACTTATCGCTACTGATCTAGCAAATCTTTGACTAAACAAATAATGTAGCAACTCGACATCATTGGTTTACTGATGCTCAGCTCCTTCTATGTTACTCAGCTTCTATTATTATTTACTAGCACTTGGCACCTATAGAATTTTCTACTTTTCTTGGCACTTGAAGACTTACTCGGCATCCATTATCTTTTTCTACTACTCGGCACCTCAAGGATTTTGTGTTACTTGGCACCTGATCTTCACTCATCACTTGAAGGCTGCTCGACACCTGAAGATCACTTGGCACACACTAAGTTGAACTTGCTTAGCTTCAACTAAGAATTTTTTCAGCACTAACTAGAACTTAGTTAATCCTTACATCATGTTTCTCAGTCTGTCCATCCTCTATGTCTTAGAGTATGTCATCAATACACTATTTCATCAATGGCTTAGCTAATCCTTATTCTTCATTACAACATCATAACTTCAACCTTTCTCTAGGTACTTTAGTTACATCTTATTGATTTCCATCTCCTTGTCAATCAGCCAATTGGTAGTATTTGGATCACTAAAGCAATTGTCATTCCTGCAAGTGGCAAATTTGACATCAATGACAAAACAATGATTGAAAACATTCTTTACCAGTTCCATTATTCTTCATTCATGATATTTTCAATCATTTCCAACAATCTCCCTCTTTGGCATTGATGGCAAACCAAACTAATCAAATGATTAAGCTGATCAACTTAGTTACCACCAAAATATGAATCCTTTGTTTTTCTTTTCCCTCTGGATTGCTGCATCCTTACTCTGTATTCCTAATCCTTTATATATATCTCCCTCTTACTTTGTATTGATCAGTTATATCTCCCTCTTTGACATAAATGCAAAAGATGTAGCATCTTCAACATGCTTAAATATAAACCTTGCATCTCATGTTTTCTCCCTCTGTCACCATGCTTGTGACTAATCTAGAGTTTCTACTCCTATTGTCATCCTTTGCATCATTCTTCTAATATTTCAATGATCTACTCATGTTGATGTAGGGTAGCTTCTATGTTGCTTTAGACTACTTGAGTTAGGGGCATTACCCCCAACTTGCCTCTAAGATATTCATAAGCATCCTTGGGCAATGGTTTGGTGAAGATATCTTCAATTTGTTCCTTTGTGTGAATGTACTCCATCTTCACTTGTTTTTCTTCCAACAATTCTCTAACATAGTGATACTTGATTGCAATATGCTTGGATTTTGCATGCATTACTAGATTCTTGGATATGTTTATAGCACTTGTATTATCATAATATAGTATCACAGGTTTGGTTACTTCTTCTTCCATTCCTTTCAATAGATGTTTGAGCCACACAATGTTTGTACAATTGACTACTACTACCACATATTATTCTTCTACAGTGGACTGAGATGTGCATGTTTGTTTCTTGCTAGTCCAAGTAACTAGCCTTTTACCTAAGAATAATGCTCCTCCACTTGTGTTTTTCCTTTCATCAATGTTGCCTCCCCAATCTGCATTTGTGTATGCATTGAGCTCAAACTTCACATTCTTTTTGTAATATATGCCAAAATCATCAGTTCCTTTGAGATACCTCATTATCCTTTTTACTTCCATGATATGTTTTTCTCTAGGATTAGCAGAGAATCTAGCCACTATTCCAACTGCTAGTGTTATGTCTGGTCTGCTATGTACAACATATTGTAGTTTTCTAGTCGTGGATCTATACATTGTTTGATTGACTTCAGTTGATTCATCATTTTTAGATAGCTTATGTCCTATTGCCGTGAAGGAGGAGATTTTGGTTACCATCTCCCCCCAGTTGTGTGGCAGTATTTTCTTTCATGTACAGATTTGGGCCTCATGTACCTTGTGTATAGTGAGGATGCTCTCTAGTTGATCCTTGTACATCCTAGTTGAAACCTTATAGGTTTGTTGGTGTGTTCTACGTGCTTGAATGTTTAGAAACCTCCCTATTAGAAGGGGACAAACACCATCTAAACTTATCTTGTATATATTTCCTTGTTTGATTTTGCATTCCAAATTTGAAAAACCCAAAAACATTATAAAACGCAAAAATCCAAAAACATCATAAAACATAAAAACCCAAAAAAATTTGTAAAACTTCAAAAATCCAAAAAAAAAAAAATTCAAAAACAATAAAAACACGTCTTGGTCTAGGTCTTCTTAGTCAAGTTGTCCACATCACTTCTTCTTTCCATCAAAGTCATCAGCATCATACGTCTCTTGTCTTCATCATTCCAATAATCTCTTGAAGTCTTAATCATGTCTATTCGTCCAAATCATTTCCTCATCATTCAATCTAATTTGTAATCTTCATCCTAATCATGGCTCATAATCTACATCAAGATCTAAATCCTTCATTCAATGATTCATCCTCATGATTCTTAATCCAATCCCTTGTCAAATTCATTCCTTTATAATCAATTCTTAATTCAATCCATTTACATCTTCAATTCAAAATCAATCAATCTTTCTTCATCTATTCAAATATTCTTCTAATTTAATCTTCATAAAATCATTCTACTTTGGACATAGGAGAATTTTCATAAACATTGGACTTTAATTCAAATCTCACATTCACTTGTTCACAATCTCATAGGGTTTTTATCAAATCAAATCAAACCCTCATCCAATCAAATCAATATCAAGTCCAATTCAATTTGAATCAAATCAAGTCAAAGTCCAAAGGTCCTAGTCTTAAGTTCATATCCCATCCATCATCCATCTTTCATCATTCTTCATCTAACATCTATGGATTTGAATTTGCTTAATCAAATGGTTGAAAATCTTCAAAGACAATATGGAGCTCTACCTCCTATTCAACTTGTATATCAAATCCATCCTCAACATTTCATATCCAACTCTAATCCATCTCATGTGCATTATTCTTCTACCTTTGACAAGGGAAATCCACCTCATTATCCTTCACCTACATACGCTTCTATTCATAGCCCACACACTTCGTCAAACAAAAATGCCCTTGCCATGAAAATGGAACAATTAAAGAATTGTCTCTTAGCAAGTCAACAGAAAGAGGCCACCTTCCATGCCATGTGTCCTCTTCCCCCATGTTTCAAAGATCCTAGTCCTCATGTCCCATCCAACCCCAACCCTCCATGCAATCCCTTAACCATAGTTCCACCTTCCTTCCACAATCCTAATCCTCCAAAAACATTGAATCTCCACCTCGTAAGGGGTATTTCTCATCATTATTGGCTAAATGTAAAGAATAAGATAAAATGATCCAATCACCCAAAGTTCTTCCTCCAAAGCATGTCACTATAGATTCCTCTTCTCCTCTAGATCTGAGCATTTCTCCATCCCATCCTTCCCTTATCCCTCAAGATGCATTTATCCCCCTTAGTCCATCTCATGATCCCCTTCCTAATCGAGATCAAGACATTCCATGTATTGCACACCTTACCAATTCCACTCCATCTCATGAGTTACCATCCCTATATCCTCCACTTCATGAAGAGATTCCTTCCACTCAATCCATTAATACTCCTCCATGTCAAGATCAAATCACCCCATCTCGTGGTTCCATTCCTTCCATTCCATCTCATGACCCTATTCCCTCTCATGATCCACTAATTCCACTACATGATCCTCTTTCAAGTCAAGATCAAAGCACCCCTTCATTTTTCTTTCATGATCCCACTCCATCCCAAGATCCTATTATCCCTCGTAGTCCCCTTCATGATCCTAATCCTCCACATGCCCCTATCACACCTATCCAATCCACTCACGAACCCCATATGCCTGGACTCACATCTTGTGTTGAAAATGCTAAGTATCCCATTGAAGAAATAACATCTCAAGATGTTGGTACACCTTCCACTTCTTCCAACTCCAAAATTCCTCCATCCAAAACTAAAACTTCCCATCATTCATCTTCCAAGTCCATTTTAGGACCTTATATCCATATCATGATTCCTTCCTCACTTCCATCCATTCTAGGTCCCTATGTTTCACATCCAAACCCTTCATCCCTTCCATCCATTTTTTGTCCTTACATACATCCATCCACCATATCCATGCTTTCCACTTCATCTGCTCATGCTCCTAAAGATCAAAAAATGCACACATCCTTGCATTCCTTACCATGTTCACCATCCATAAGCTCTCCACCCCATTTATCTTCATACACTCATACCATGGCCAATGGAAGTAATTTGTATGCTAAAGAAAAAGTGAATAAAGCCAAACATCCACAAAAATCCAAGGATCAACATGTCCCCTCTAAAAGGCATGTTCAAGAAAAGACAAATCTGATCCAAAAGAAAGAGCAAATCAAAAGGCCACAAAGACTAAAAATCAAAAATGTAAAATTTTTGTGGATCCCAAAGCTACTTAATTTAGTAATTAATCTCAAAGAAAGATTCCAATTGACATCCAATTTGGCTAATCCAAAGGCTTCCACATCCATTTTGGGTGCCTATATCCCAAAATCCACACTTCCATATCCTCTGCAATTTCCTCCTTTCGATCACCCATCATGGTGTGTGCCAATGATGATCTTTCCACCTCACTCACAAGTCTTCCAACCTAGCATCCATCAACCATGTCTTCCTCCCACCCACTCCACCCCCTTATTTCAAACTTCTTCATAGGTCTTTTTCCTCCGGTCCCCATTCCACTTCATCCTTCTTTTCACTACCCTACCAACATCTAGGAGAAAATAATAAAAATTCCTTGAAAATAGCAAAGAATAAAGGAAAAAATATCAAGGGATACCATCCACATATATATATTCTTGATTCCTCCCTTCATTCTCCTATCATGTATCCATTTCCTTCCAATTCCGCTTATCCATCCATTCACTTTTCCTCTTCCACTTGCACTCTACACTAGGGGCAAGCTCCATCCATACCACTTTTTCATACATACCTTCCATGCTTCCATCTACCATTCATTATCCTTTTCCATCTTTGATCTTGACTTTCACTTTCCTTTCATCCATCCATATACACTTTTCAGGTCCATTTCTTGTTGTCCATCCATTATCCTACATATGTCCATAATTCTTTCATATATTTGATCTTGACATGCTATCCATATCTTGCATGTAGTAGTCCTTTTCATATTCCTCAATTTTCCATCCATACTCCTACATACTTCCATCCCCCTTTTATATGTCCTTGGTCTTGGTTATCACTTCCATTTCATCCACTTCATATCCCACATTTCATCCATACCCTTCATATCATTATCCCTTTTCATAACCTCCCTCCCATATCCCATATTCATTCTGCTTTCATACCCATGCTCGTGATCACCACTAGAGGCATAATATCAAAATGTTCATACATGCTTTGGAAGAACACATGCCTTCTCTTCCTTCCTACGCTAGCCTTTGCACCACCTTTCCATTTTCATCCATCCTTCCCACCATATTTTCCACCATATTCCTATCTTTGGTATGGGGCATTTGGACTCCTTTGAGACATGGTCTTTGGCTGTGCATTTTCTGATCCCATATCATTGGGCCTCTCATATCCTTTTACTATTATGTTCATCTGTTGACTCACATTGCTTTTCCTCCATTTCCCATGGCTTATCTCTCCCTTGTCATTGGTCTCAATTCATTCTATCCCATCTTTGTTCAATCAATTAATTTCTATCCATTCTATACATTCGTTCATATCACATTCAATCTAATTCTTCCAACTCACTTCATTCAAATTCATTCGTCCTCTAATTCAATCAATTTTCAATTCTTCTAATCCTTTCCAATCAAATCAATTCTACTATCATCATTCCTCATCGTATCAACAACATTCTTCCAATCTCACCCATGTTCATTCTTCTATCTTCCATAAAACCAATTTTTTTTTTTTTTTTAATCTCAATCATGTGCAATCAATACTAATCTTGCAATCTTGTCCATCAATCCTTAATCAATTCCTCAATTTGACCCAATTAGCTGATAATCCATTAACCCCTATTCAAACATTATCATGGGATGAATCCTTCCCAATCCTTGGATGTGCATTATGCTTATCGTTAGCTTTTCCACCCTTAATCAATCATCATTAATCAATCCATTAATGGGTTTTCGGCTTGACTAGGGGCAAAGTTTTGGTTTTCTTTTGATTTTTTGTGCATGATTGCTTGTTACTTGTATGCATTAGTATTTTTTGCATTTATCATGGTCTTTGTATCCTATTGTCCCAAGAAATCATGGTCTTTCATATCATGGTTTCATAAGGCATATGGTTGTATTAGACCCTTTTTATCATGTAATTGACACATTCTCATCTTGGTTCCTCATACCTTGGTGCATAGTGTTGAATACGATATCAAACTTAAGTTGTTCACACCATTGCAGCATAGCTTTATCACTCTTTTCATTTTCCCCTCCATTCCATTTCAAGAGAACATCTGTGTTCTCCTAACCCGCATGTCCTCTCGAGGGGGCATACCCTTCCACCCTCATCATTCTTCCTCATCCTTCCATGATTGGGGCATCATGCTACTAGTCTTATCCTTTCATCCACTATGTTTTATTCTTCTTTGATATAACATTACTAATGCTATATCAAAGAGGGGCAAAATGTAGACACCTAAAATTGTCCAAAACCCATTTCCTGAACAATTAAATAAATATTTATACTTAATTTAATTCCCCTACCTTTAATTAAATAAATTTGCATTTATTTAATTTCATTAGCCTTTCCTTGATTTAAATAAACTAAGGTTTATTTAAATCCTAACCTATTCCAGTTCCATCCTAACCCATTCACTTTAATTAAGTAGTTCGTTAACTTAATTAATTCCTTGCCTAATCTCACTTGGAATTAAATATTACATTTAATCTTACTTGAGCACATGGATCCTACCTTTAACCCTCACCTAACCTCACTACTCTAACCTAACCCACCTTGCTAAACCTACCCACTTCCTTAATCCCACTTGCTTTTCCTAATCGTCTTGCTAATCTCCTTTTAATCCTAAGTGTGTTCTCACACATGTGTGAGGAATCCTCACACATGTGTGAGAGATGTTCAAACTTCCCATACCCCTCATGTCTTCCATGCCTCTTGTACACTTTTCCTCTTGCATGAGAATCATGGTGTCTCACACATGTGTGAGAAGCCATACCTTCTCACACCTCTTGCATGAGAATCAAGTTGTCTCACACCTCATTGATCATGTCACCATCAAAGGTTTCTCAAACATGTGTGAGCATATTTCCCCCTTTGAATTATCAAAACCCTAACCCATGTGGAGTCTACTTGGCCTCCACCTCATGGACACTTCATCAATCCTAAGAGATCCTAGCCCTTCATCTTGCATTTAATCTTAGCCATCCATTGCATCTCATTTCCTATAAAAGGAGAGCCCTCTCCTCATTTTCACAAGCACTATCTACCCCATTTTTATGCTACTATATTTGTGAGCAACCACATCCCATGAGCAAGGAAATCATCAACCACTTGGTGATTTGTGAGGTTTGCATAGTGGCACTTTGATGTTCATGTTATCTTTATTTTACATTATTTTCTTTCATATTTTGAGGTTTGCATAATTATGTAGGAATAGGTGCATTAGTTTCTTAATGTTTATTCCCTTTATTACATTTTTATGCAATACAACAACATCATAACTTCAACCTTTCTCTAGGTACTCCAGTTACATCTTATTGATTGCCAACTCCTTGTCAATCAACCAATTGATAGTATTTGGATCACTAAAGTAATTGTCATTCCTACAAGTGGCAAGTTTGACATCAATGAAAAAAAAATGATTGAAAACATTGTTTACCAATTCCATTATTCTTCATTCATTACATTTTCAATCATTCCCAACAATCTCCCTCTTTGGCATTGGTGGCAAACCAAACTAATCAAATGATTAAGCTGATCAACTTAGTTACCACCAAAATCTGAATCCTTTGTTTTTCTTCTCCCTCTGGACTTCTGCATCCTTACTCTAGATTCTTGATCCTTCATAAATATCTCCCTCTTTGACATAAATGCAAAAGATGTAGCATCTTCAACATGCTTAAATATAAACCTTGCATCTCATGTTTTCTCCCTTTGTCACAATGCTTGTGACTGATCTAGAGTTTCTACTCCTGTTCTCATCCTCTACATCATTCTTTTGATATTTCAATGATCTACTCCTATTAATGTAGGGTAGCTTCTATGTTGCTTTAGACTACTTGAGTTAGGGGCATTACCCCCAACTTGCCTCTAAGATATTCATAAGCATCCTTGGGAAATGGTTTGGTGAAGATATCTTCAATTTGTTGTTTTGTGTGAATGTACTCCATCTTCACTTGTTTGTCTTCCACCAATTCTCTGACATAGTGATACTTGATTGCAATATTCTTGGTTTTTGCATGCATTATTGGATTCTTGGATATGTTTATAGCACTTGTATTATCACAATATAGTATTACAAGTTTGGTTACTTCTTCTTTCATTCCATTCAATAGATGTTTGAGCCACACAATGTTTGTACAATTGACTGTTGTTGCCACATATTCTACTTCTGTAGTGGACTGAGATGTGCATGTTTGTTTCTTGCTAGTCCAAGTAACTAGCCTTTTACCTAAGAATAATGCTCCTCCACTTGTGCTTTTCTTGTCATCAATGTTGCCTCCCCAATCTACATATGTGTATGCATTGAGCTCAAACATCTCATTCTTTTTGTAATATAGACCAAAATCATCAGTTCCTTTGAGATACCTCATTATCCTTTTTACTACCATGAGATGATTTTCTCTAGGATTACTAGAGAATCTAGCCACTATTCCAATTGCTAGTGCTATGTCTGGTCTACTATGTACAACATATTGTAGTTTTCCAATCATGGATATGTACATTCTTCTAATTTAATCTTCATAAAATCATTCTACTTTGGACATAGGAGAATTTTCATAAACATTGGACTTTAATTCAAATCTCACATTCACTTGTTCACAATCTCATAGGGTTTTTATCAAATCAAATCAAACCCTCATCCAATCAAATCAATATCAAGTCCAATTCAATTTGAATCAAATCAAGTCAAAGTCCAAAGGTCCTAGTCTTAAGTTCATATCCCATCCATCATCCATCTTTCATCATTCTTCATCTAACATCTATGGATTTGAATTTGCTTAATCAAATGGTTGAAAATCTTCAAAGACAATATGGAGCTCTACCTCCTATTCAACTTGTATATCAAATCCATCCTCAACATTTCATATCCAACTCTAATCCATCTCATGTGCATTATTCTTCTACCTTTGACAAGGGAAATCCACCTCATTATCCTTCACCTACATACGCTTCTATTCATAGCCCACACACTTCGTCAAACAAAAATGCCCTTGCCATGAAAATGGAACAATTAAAGAATTGTCTCTTAGCAAGTCAACAGAAAGAGGCCACCTTCCATGCCATGTGTCCTCTTCCCCCATGTTTCAAAGATCCTAGTCCTCATGTCCCATCCAACCCCAACCCTCCATGCAATCCCTTAACCATAGTTCCACCTTCCTTCCACAATCCTAATCCTCCAAAAACATTGAATCTCCACCTCGTAAGGGGTATTTCTCATCATTATTGGCTAAATGTAAAGAATAAGATAAAATGATCCAATCACCCAAAGTTCTTCCTCCAAAGCATGTCACTATAGATTCCTCTTCTCCTCTAGATCTGAGCATTTCTCCATCCCATCCTTCCCTTATCCCTCAAGATGCATTTATCCCCCTTAGTCCATCTCATGATCCCCTTCCTAATCGAGATCAAGACATTCCATGTATTGCACACCTTACCAATTCCACTCCATCTCATGAGTTACCATCCCTATATCCTCCACTTCATGAAGAGATTCCTTCCACTCAATCCATTAATACTCCTCCATGTCAAGATCAAATCACCCCATCTCGTGGTTCCATTCCTTCCATTCCATCTCATGACCCTATTCCCTCTCATGATCCACTAATTCCACTACATGATCCTCTTTCAAGTCAAGATCAAAGCACCCCTTCATTTTTCTTTCATGATCCCACTCCATCCCAAGATCCTATTATCCCTCGTAGTCCCCTTCATGATCCTAATCCTCCACATGCCCCTATCACACCTATCCAATCCACTCACGAACCCCATATGCCTGGACTCACATCTTGTGTTGAAAATGCTAAGTATCCCATTGAAGAAATAACATCTCAAGATGTTGGTACACCTTCCACTTCTTCCAACTCCAAAATTCCTCCATCCAAAACTAAAACTTCCCATCATTCATCTTCCAAGTCCATTTTAGGACCTTATATCCATATCATGATTCCTTCCTCACTTCCATCCATTCTAGGTCCCTATGTTTCACATCCAAACCCTTCATCCCTTCCATCCATTTTTTGTCCTTACATACATCCATCCACCATATCCATGCTTTCCACTTCATCTGCTCATGCTCCTAAAGATCAAAAAATGCACACATCCTTGCATTCCTTACCATGTTCACCATCCATAAGCTCTCCACCCCATTTATCTTCATACACTCATACCATGGCCAATGGAAGTAATTTGTATGCTAAAGAAAAAGTGAATAAAGCCAAACATCCACAAAAATCCAAGGATCAACATGTCCCCTCTAAAAGGCATGTTCAAGAAAAGACAAATCTGATCCAAAAGAAAGAGCAAATCAAAAGGCCACAAAGACTAAAAATCAAAAATGTAAAATTTTTGTGGATCCCAAAGCTACTTAATTTAGTAATTAATCTCAAAGAAAGATTCCAATTGACATCCAATTTGGCTAATCCAAAGGCTTCCACATCCATTTTGGGTGCCTATATCCCAAAATCCACACTTCCATATCCTCTGCAATTTCCTCCTTTCGATCACCCATCATGGTGTGTGCCAATGATGATCTTTCCACCTCACTCACAAGTCTTCCAACCTAGCATCCATCAACCATGTCTTCCTCCCACCCACTCCACCCCCTTATTTCAAACTTCTTCATAGGTCTTTTTCCTCCGGTCCCCATTCCACTTCATCCTTCTTTTCACTACCCTACCAACATCTAGGAGAAAATAATAAAAATTCCTTGAAAATAGCAAAGAATAAAGGAAAAAATATCAAGGGATACCATCCACATATATATATTCTTGATTCCTCCCTTCATTCTCCTATCATGTATCCATTTCCTTCCAATTCCGCTTATCCATCCATTCACTTTTCCTCTTCCACTTGCACTCTACACTAGGGGCAAGCTCCATCCATACCACTTTTTCATACATACCTTCCATGCTTCCATCTACCATTCATTATCCTTTTCCATCTTTGATCTTGACTTTCACTTTCCTTTCATCCATCCATATACACTTTTCAGGTCCATTTCTTGTTGTCCATCCATTATCCTACATATGTCCATAATTCTTTCATATATTTGATCTTGACATGCTATCCATATCTTGCATGTAGTAGTCCTTTTCATATTCCTCAATTTTCCATCCATACTCCTACATACTTCCATCCCCCTTTTATATGTCCTTGGTCTTGGTTATCACTTCCATTTCATCCACTTCATATCCCACATTTCATCCATACCCTTCATATCATTATCCCTTTTCATAACCTCCCTCCCATATCCCATATTCATTCTGCTTTCATACCCATGCTCGTGATCACCACTAGAGGCATAATATCAAAATGTTCATACATGCTTTGGAAGAACACATGCCTTCTCTTCCTTCCTACGCTAGCCTTTGCACCACCTTTCCATTTTCATCCATCCTTCCCACCATATTTTCCACCATATTCCTATCTTTGGTATGGGGCATTTGGACTCCTTTGAGACATGGTCTTTGGCTGTGCATTTTCTGATCCCATATCATTGGGCCTCTCATATCCTTTTACTATTATGTTCATCTGTTGACTCACATTGCTTTTCCTCCATTTCCCATGGCTTATCTCTCCCTTGTCATTGGTCTCAATTCATTCTATCCCATCTTTGTTCAATCAATTAATTTCTATCCATTCTATACATTCGTTCATATCACATTCAATCTAATTCTTCCAACTCACTTCATTCAAATTCATTCGTCCTCTAATTCAATCAATTTTCAATTCTTCTAATCCTTTCCAATCAAATCAATTCTACTATCATCATTCCTCATCGTATCAACAACATTCTTCCAATCTCACCCATGTTCATTCTTCTATCTTCCATAAAACCAATTTTTTTTTTTTTTTTAATCTCAATCATGTGCAATCAATACTAATCTTGCAATCTTGTCCATCAATCCTTAATCAATTCCTCAATTTGACCCAATTAGCTGATAATCCATTAACCCCTATTCAAACATTATCATGGGATGAATCCTTCCCAATCCTTGGATGTGCATTATGCTTATCGTTAGCTTTTCCACCCTTAATCAATCATCATTAATCAATCCATTAATGGGTTTTCGGCTTGACTAGGGGCAAAGTTTTGGTTTTCTTTTGATTTTTTGTGCATGATTGCTTGTTACTTGTATGCATTAGTATTTTTTGCATTTATCATGGTCTTTGTATCCTATTGTCCCAAGAAATCATGGTCTTTCATATCATGGTTTCATAAGGCATATGGTTGTATTAGACCCTTTTTATCATGTAATTGACACATTCTCATCTTGGTTCCTCATACCTTGGTGCATAGTGTTGAATACGATATCAAACTTAAGTTGTTCACACCATTGCAGCATAGCTTTATCACTCTTTTCATTTTCCCCTCCATTCCATTTCAAGAGAACATCTGTGTTCTCCTAACCCGCATGTCCTCTCGAGGGGGCATACCCTTCCACCCTCATCATTCTTCCTCATCCTTCCATGATTGGGGCATCATGCTACTAGTCTTATCCTTTCATCCACTATGTTTTATTCTTCTTTGATATAACATTACTAATGCTATATCAAAGAGGGGCAAAATGTAGACACCTAAAATTGTCCAAAACCCATTTCCTGAACAATTAAATAAATATTTATACTTAATTTAATTCCCCTACCTTTAATTAAATAAATTTGCATTTATTTAATTTCATTAGCCTTTCCTTGATTTAAATAAACTAAGGTTTATTTAAATCCTAACCTATTCCAGTTCCATCCTAACCCATTCACTTTAATTAAGTAGTTCGTTAACTTAATTAATTCCTTGCCTAATCTCACTTGGAATTAAATATTACATTTAATCTTACTTGAGCACATGGATCCTACCTTTAACCCTCACCTAACCTCACTACTCTAACCTAACCCACCTTGCTAAACCTACCCACTTCCTTAATCCCACTTGCTTTTCCTAATCGTCTTGCTAATCTCCTTTTAATCCTAAGTGTGTTCTCACACATGTGTGAGGAATCCTCACACATGTGTGAGAGATGTTCAAACTTCCCATACCCCTCATGTCTTCCATGCCTCTTGTACACTTTTCCTCTTGCATGAGAATCATGGTGTCTCACACATGTGTGAGAAGCCATACCTTCTCACACCTCTTGCATGAGAATCAAGTTGTCTCACACCTCATTGATCATGTCACCATCAAAGGTTTCTCAAACATGTGTGAGCATATTTCCCCCTTTGAATTATCAAAACCCTAACCCATGTGGAGTCTACTTGGCCTCCACCTCATGGACACTTCATCAATCCTAAGAGATCCTAGCCCTTCATCTTGCATTTAATCTTAGCCATCCATTGCATCTCATTTCCTATAAAAGGAGAGCCCTCTCCTCATTTTCACAAGCACTATCTACCCCATTTTTATGCTACTATATTTGTGAGCAACCACATCCCATGAGCAAGGAAATCATCAACCACTTGGTGATTTGTGAGGTTTGCATAGTGGCACTTTGATGTTCATGTTATCTTTATTTTACATTATTTTCTTTCATATTTTGAGGTTTGCATAATTATGTAGGAATAGGTGCATTAGTTTCTTAATGTTTATTCCCTTTATTACATTTTTATGCAATACAACAACATCATAACTTCAACCTTTCTCTAGGTACTCCAGTTACATCTTATTGATTGCCAACTCCTTGTCAATCAACCAATTGATAGTATTTGGATCACTAAAGTAATTGTCATTCCTACAAGTGGCAAGTTTGACATCAATGAAAAAAAAATGATTGAAAACATTGTTTACCAATTCCATTATTCTTCATTCATTACATTTTCAATCATTCCCAACAATCTCCCTCTTTGGCATTGGTGGCAAACCAAACTAATCAAATGATTAAGCTGATCAACTTAGTTACCACCAAAATCTGAATCCTTTGTTTTTCTTCTCCCTCTGGACTTCTGCATCCTTACTCTAGATTCTTGATCCTTCATAAATATCTCCCTCTTTGACATAAATGCAAAAGATGTAGCATCTTCAACATGCTTAAATATAAACCTTGCATCTCATGTTTTCTCCCTTTGTCACAATGCTTGTGACTGATCTAGAGTTTCTACTCCTGTTCTCATCCTCTACATCATTCTTTTGATATTTCAATGATCTACTCCTATTAATGTAGGGTAGCTTCTATGTTGCTTTAGACTACTTGAGTTAGGGGCATTACCCCCAACTTGCCTCTAAGATATTCATAAGCATCCTTGGGAAATGGTTTGGTGAAGATATCTTCAATTTGTTGTTTTGTGTGAATGTACTCCATCTTCACTTGTTTGTCTTCCACCAATTCTCTGACATAGTGATACTTGATTGCAATATTCTTGGTTTTTGCATGCATTATTGGATTCTTGGATATGTTTATAGCACTTGTATTATCACAATATAGTATTACAAGTTTGGTTACTTCTTCTTTCATTCCATTCAATAGATGTTTGAGCCACACAATGTTTGTACAATTGACTGTTGTTGCCACATATTCTACTTCTGTAGTGGACTGAGATGTGCATGTTTGTTTCTTGCTAGTCCAAGTAACTAGCCTTTTACCTAAGAATAATGCTCCTCCACTTGTGCTTTTCTTGTCATCAATGTTGCCTCCCCAATCTACATATGTGTATGCATTGAGCTCAAACATCTCATTCTTTTTGTAATATAGACCAAAATCATCAGTTCCTTTGAGATACCTCATTATCCTTTTTACTACCATGAGATGATTTTCTCTAGGATTACTAGAGAATCTAGCCACTATTCCAATTGCTAGTGCTATGTCTGGTCTACTATGTACAACATATTGTAGTTTTCCAATCATGGATATGTACATTGTTTGATTGACTTCAGTTGATTCATCATTTTTAGATAGCTTATGTCCTATTGCCATTGGTGTGCTGACAGGTTTGGAATCTTCTAATCCAAACTTCTTGAGTGTCTTCTTGATGTATTTTGATTGTGTCACAAATATACCCTATTTTAGTTGATGTACTTGCAATCCTACAAAGAACTTGATTTCTCCAAACATAGACATTTCAAACTCATGTTTCATTTTGAGAGTAAAACTTTTGCATAGTACTTCCTTTCCTCCAAAGACTATATCATCCACAAATATTTTAGATACAAGAATATCCTTACCTTCTTCTAATTTGATGTACATGTTGTTGTTATCATTAGTTCTTTCAAATACTATTTTCACTAGATACTTGTGAAGTCTCTCATACCAAGCTCTATGGGCTTGCTTAAATCCATATAGAGCCTTGTGTAATTTGCATACTTTATTTTTGTTCTTTTCATCAACAAAACCTTCTGGTTGCTCTATGTAGACTTCTTCTTCAAGTATACCATTCAGAAATGTAGACTTTACATCCATCTGATAGACTTTAAATTCTTTGAAGGCTGCATATGCCAGTAAGGTCCTTACTCCTTCCATTCTGGCAACTGGTAAAAAAGTTTCTCCATAGTCTAGTCCTTCTTGTGCATACCCTTTACAAACTAGTCTTGCCTTGTTCCTTGTGATTTAACCATTCTCGTCTAACTTGTTTCTAAACACCCACTTGGTTCCAATCACATTCTTATCAACTGGTCTTGAGACTAAGGTCCATATCTTATTCTTCTCAATTTGTTCTATTTCTTCTTTCATAGCATTATACCAGTCATCATCTATTATGGCTTCACTTACTATTTTTGGTTCCATTTTGCTGAGCAGACATGTTTAATTTTTGAGTCTATTCCTTGTCATTGGTCCTGCCTCTTTGTTTCCAATAATTTGATCTATAGGATGATTTATTTTCACATAGTTTGCTAATACAAGTTCTTGTTTGCATGTTGTCTCTTTCAGAATCTGAATCCTCATGCATATTTTCATCAAGTATTTGTTCATTTTCTTCTTGTTGGCTGTTCTAAAAATCTGAATGAACATTTTATGTATTCTATAGCTCAGCTTCTAAATGTGTCTGTTGTTTGGCATTCATTGTCTGTGACTCAACAGATGTTGGATTTTGTTGTTGATTGTTATTATAAGTTGCAACTTCACCATTATTGGGTGTACCTTCATAAAAGTATACAAAGGTCTTGTATTCTTCTACTTTCTTAGTGTTCACAACACTTTGAACTTCTACAAGCTCATCAAACTTCACATTTGTGCTTTCTACTACTTTGTTAGTGTTAACATTCAAAACTTATAAGCTTTACTTCTAGTAGAATAACCAAGAAATGTGCCTTCCTCACTTTTTGCATCAAACTTTCCATTTCTAGACTCTTTATATATATAGCATTTCCATCCAAATATTTTGAAATGTTTTACATTAGGAGAATGCCCATACCACAATTCAAAAGGTGTTGCATTTGTACCTTTCTTGACTCAAACTCTATTGAGTGTGTAGACTACAGTACTTACAACTTCTCTCCAGTACTTAACTGCAACATTTTTCTCCATCATTAAAGTCCTGGCATAGTCTATAACTGATCTATTCCTTCTCTCTGCTATACCATTCTAAGGTGGAGTCCTAGGTGCTAATGTTTGCCTTTTGATTCCTCTTTCATTGTAGAACTCTTCAAATTCTCTTGATGTGAATTCACCTCCTCTATTAGATCTAAGACATTTTAGGCTCTTTCCAGTTTCTTTCTCAACTCTGGCCAAGTACCATTTGAACATTTGGAATGCATATGATTTTTTTTTTAGGAACATGACTGTCATCATCCTTGAATAGTCATCTACAAATAGCATTATGTATTTGTCACCTTTGTAGCTTTGTACTTCAATAGGACCATACAAGTTAGTATGAACTAGCTCTAATACTTCATTTGAAGTATAAGTCTTACTTTTGAAAGTTGACTTGGTCATCTTCCCTAGTTGGCATTGTTTGCAGATTGTGTTATTAGGCTTCTTCAACTTTGGTAGACCTCTAACTTTCTTCATTTTACTGATGCTTATCAGATTGTCAAAATTTACATGACATAGCCTCTTGTGCCATAACCATACATCATCAGTTTGAACAATATGACAAGAAGCATCTTCCATGTCTAGGTAAAATAAATTACTCTTAGTCTAATCACCTTTTCCTAATAGACTTCCTTGAGATCATAGATCTTAGCAACTCCTTTTTCAAATTCAACCTTACTTCCTATATTGCCAAACTGTGAGACACTTAACAAGTTATAATTTAGTCCTTCAACATAGTATTCATTATCACATGATATCTTTTTAGTAAGCTTGATACTACATTTCCCTTTGATCTGACATGGTACATTGTTACCAAATCTAACACTATTTCATTCATATTGAGTAAAGGTAATGAACTTACTTTTGTCTCCAGTCATGTGATGAGAGCATCCACTATCTATGATCCATCTATCATTCTTCTTCATGTAGGTTACTAGTGCAATTTCTTCATCTTCATCTGATTCATCTTTCATAGCCACATAGACTACTTCATCATCATTCTCGTTAGAGTCTTCTTCAAAAATGTAGCATCTTTTGCCTTTACCTTTGTAATCCTTGTCCTCTTTCTTGTTCTGGAAGTTGCTTCCATCCTTGTAATTTTTCTTTTGTGTGCATCTAGCTATAATGTGACCAACTTCATTACAATTAAAGAAAATGATTCATAGATTACCTTTGAATTTTCCTCTTCCTCTATGAAATCTTCTTGCTAGTAATGCCTCTAATTGGTCTACATCATCTTCATCAGTACTGCTATCACTGGATACATACTTTCCTTTTCCATTATTTTTCTTTGTTTGAACCTCCTCATTGTCATTCATTGTCATCTTAGCTTTGAATGTAGATTCAAAATTTTTTGGCTTGTAGTTGTCAAAGTTGGATAGCTCAAAGGTAGTGAGTCTTCCAATTATTCCTTCAAATGTCACTGTGTTTCCTGGTACGCACCTTAGCTCTTGGATGGTTGATACTCTTATAGCATAGATGGGAAGCAAAGTTCTCAAGTATTTGCTACATATTTTTTCTTCTGCTAATTTTCCTCCTAGGCTTCTTATGGCACTGACTACTTCCTTCATTCTTGCACTGTATTAAGCAGCATTCTCTCCTTCTTCAATTTTCATGTCATCAAATTTTCCTCTTAGACTCTCTATTTTGGCTCTCTTGACATTATCATCTCCTCCATAGATTCTTGATAATGTTTCCCACATCTGATGTGAAGTATCACATCCTTTGATGTCATCATACTCGGCATAGCTTAGTGCTGAAGCAATATCTAACATCACTTGATTGTGCTCCTTCTTCTTGCTGATGTCATCTACAGTGAGGGGTCCTATAGGATCTACATGATCAATTGTGATTGAGGTCTATACATAGTCACCTATTGATCTGAGGTGTAGCTTCATTAGACTTTTCCATGCAACAAACTTGTCTTTGTTTAGGTTGGGAACTTCTCTCTTGGACATTTTGATCTTCCTGTTGCTAGTACCTTGAAACAAATCAGCAAGCAGCTTTGATACCAATTGTTAGAATTATTTAGAATAACTAAGAGGGAGGGTGAATTAGTTATTCAAGGTCCAATGATGTCCACTACAATTTTTATTTTATTTTTACAAATCCTTAATGGCACATAACTAAAATTATCATGCATGCAATTGAACATTAAACAACCATGAAAAGTAAACATTCATTACACCATAACACTAAGGATTTTGATGACCTAAAAACCCTCCAAGAATAAGAAAGTAAAATTGGGGTGGGGGTGATACCCACTAAATAATTGCACAATTGATTTCAACCACTTCTGATGGTTTTCCCTATTAAAGGCTTGCCCTGTTGAAGGCTAAAACACATTGTTAAATGTGACCCTATTAAAGGATTTACATAGAGCTATTAGGCTCACCCAAGTCCATGGGATTTTTAGTCACCTTCTCAAAAGAATCTTTCATCCCTCTCTAAGGATCTTCTATCCTCTTCCTAAGGATCTCTTATCCTTCTCCTAAGGATCTCCTTGTCCTTCTTCTGGGGATCTCTTTATCCTTTTCTTGAGGTTTATCCACCTAGCTATTAAGCTAACCTAGCAATGTAGGATTTCAATATCTAATATAATGGTAAGAAAGTATTAGAAGGGTTTTGACCTGATACAGATTTGCAACCCTAAGTGTACAAATTTTAGATCACTTCTTTAGTTCCTTTCTTTGCTTGGCTTCTCTCCCTTGCAATGTTGATAGCTTGTTCACCCTTCAAGATCTATCTCCTTGAGTTCTTTCACTCATTATGCCAATGCACTCTATGGTCGCTTGATCAACTTAGAGGCTTGATGCCATGTTCTTACTCCTCTTGGCTTCTTTGCATGACCACACTTATGACCAACTCCCTCTCATGCATGCGCACTTGATCTCTGACTTGTAGCTCCTTATAAAGAAGTTATGTTCTCGATTTCCCACTCAAATCTTAATTTTTTCTTGAGAAAATGGTATTGTTTTCCCTCTAAATTGTTTCTTTTAGAAACTTCATGATAAATCCATTAGCATTCATCTTGAAAATGGTTTTCATGGATTACATAGAATTCTATGACATCTACTCATCATCCCTATCATCCAACTAATTCACAAAATTTGATGTAATAAACTTATCATTGTTGATTTGGTGAATCTTTGACTAAACAAATAATGCATCAACTCAGCATCATTGCTTTACTGATGCTCGGCTCCTTCTGTGTTACTCATCTTCTATTATTATTTACTGGCACTCGGCACCTATAGCATTTTCTGCTTTTCTCGGCACTTGAAGACTTACTCAACATCCATTATCTTTTTTTTCTACTTAACACTTGAAGGATTCTATGTTACTCAGCACTTGATCTTCACTCAGCACCTGAAGATCACTCAGCACACACTACGTTGAACTTGGTCAGCTTCAACTGAGAATCTTTTCAGTACTAACTAGAAGTTAGTTAATCCTTACATCATGTGTCTCAGTGTGTCCATCCTCTATGTCTTGGAGTATGTCATCAATACACTATTTCATCAATGGCTTAGCTGATCCTTATACTTTATTATAACATCATAACTTCAACCTTTCTCTAGGTACTCTAGTTACATCTTATTGATTGCCACCTCCTTGTCAATCACCATTTGATAGTATTTGGATCACTAAAGCAATTGTCATTCCTGCAAGTGGCAAGTTTGACATCAATGACAAAACAATGATTGATAACATTCTTTACCAGTTCCATTATTCTTCATTCATGATCTTTTCAATCATTTCCAACAAAAACTTAGCCTTTTCAGAAAGCAACTTTTCAACTATTTGTAATTAGATATTGTTCATAGTTTGGGCATTAAAGAGTTAGAATAAAAAAGAACAATTTGTTTACCAATAGGCCTCCTGGGAGTTAGAGGAAGGTGAAATTGAGGATTTAAATGGAGAGAAGATCATCCCCTTTTTGCAAGGCATTAAGGATGTCCTCAGCACCCCTTCAAGAAATATGGTGATTGAGGAGGTTTTTGGGGGTAAGGAGGATAAAAGTAAAGCTTTAGAGAAAGGAAAAGGGAAAGAATTGGAAGATGTGGAGGCAACTAGAGTACTTTTTTGGAGTGATGATGTTTCCCTAGCTTCTAAGAGGAGGGAACCATTGGTCATGCTAGAGGACATGGAATGGAATTGTAAACCCAGAGAAGGTAGACAAGAGTATCAAAGAAATTTGAGGTGGAGATAGAGTTAAAGATGGATGTGGGGAAATCTGGGAAACAAAGTAGAAGAACAAAGCAAATGTCAAGGGAGGTAGCTAGTGGTGGGCAACCTAGCTTGAATTCCTTGACAAAAGGTAAAAAATGGTTATTTTAATATGGGATATGGGGGTTGAATAGCCCTCAAAAATAATTTTCCCTCAAGCAGTAACTATCTAACCTAAAAATAGATATCCTTTTGATCCAAGAAATTAAAATGACTATGTCTAACCTAGAATGTACTACTAGTTATATTTGGCCAAGCATTAATTTTTGTTATAATGAAGTGGAGGGAGCATCAGGGAGGTGTGACCACTTTCTGGAACCCAAGTGTTGGTAAATGAAGTTTTATACATTGTTCTAAAAGCTATCTTATTACTAAACATAGGAAAGATGACAAGACCTAGAATATTGTTATTGTGTATGCCCCAAACTCAAGTCAAGGAAGAGGTAGTCTATGGGAGGGGCTATTTGTCTTTCTCATTGATAACAAAAATACTTTTTGTATGGGATATTTTAACTCCCCTCTATACCCCTCAGACAAGATTAGATGAACGGTGGATTTTAATGATAGTATGAAGGATTTGGCTGAATTCATTAATAAAAATGACTTAATGGATATTGAAATGCGTAGAGTGAAGTTCACTTGGTCAAACAATAGGAAAGGAGTTAACCTTGTCTAAGTCAAACTAGATAGACTTTTCATCCTATTTGGCTAGGAAGGTCTAACTTCCACCTCTCTCACAAGATTACCTAAGACAGTCTTAGATCATGCTCCCATCATTTTTAATTGGAAAGAAGGGTCCCAAGGGGGGAAAAACCCTAAAGATATGAAATAATGTGCCAATTTCATCCTAATTTTTGCACTCAAGTGGCAGAATGGTGGGGGATTAGTGTGGAAGGAATTGCTATGTATAGACTCTCTACTAAACTAGATAATGTTAGAAGGAATGTGTGACATTGGCAGAAATGTTTTTTTGGTGATATCTTTTAGACTAAGGTGGTAGTGGAAAAGAAGTTAAAGGAGCTCCAAAAATCTATGGGTAAGGCTTAGCCTCTAAAGATATGATCTTGGAAGAGGATACCTATAGGAAGGTTTGGAAAGATATGATGATCAGAGAGGACACCTTCTATGTCATGCCCAAAAAAAGGTAAAAACACACACAAATTTTTTTTTCATAATCAAGAAGACTAATTAAGATTAAATAAGATAACATGATCGAATAAGTTTTAACGGTTTAACTATATGGAACCAATCATGAAAAATTGCCACAACCTTAAGGATGATCTAGCTAACTAGGCCCTTACTACTAAATTAGTAACTTGAAACATCATAACGATTTTTAATCATTTACTTCAGGCTTAGTGTCATTAATTAACTTCTTCAGCTTCAATCTAATTATGTTTTAAATTTTAATACAAACCTAAGCTAACCTAAAATTTTCTCCAACGCATCTATAACCATCTAATTATTTAATTTATTGATTACCATTAAAATGGATGACAAGAATAATTTCAATAAACCTATATTTTCATCTAAACTTATTTGGACTATTAGAAATTTAAGTCCATATTAAAATTGATCTATAAAGTTCGCAATAGTATAAATCTAATTTTAAAAAAATGGTAAAATTGTTCTAATTGAATTATTTCTAGTTCACATTTCAAACTTTTAAAATTAAAACTAATTTAATATTTTAACATCCAAATACTTTTTAATATTGATAAAAGAGAAGAACTAATCCTATATTATCAATTATTAACATAACTTTATTAATACTAATGACCATGCGCACTAACCTTAATATTACTAGATCACTAAATCACATTATCCTAAAACTTAACATGAATAAAAAGAAACTTTACATAACGTATTGCCTTTTTTTATATTTAAAGTTAAGCATGGATCTAATTTCTAACTAACATTACTAATCTGCACATACTACTGATACATACTAAAACTAATCTAGACTTATTTAAATTAGCTTAACATTAAATTTCTACTAACGCCAAATGAAACAAATCTAATTCTAATTTTAATTACCACTTACATTTAAGCTATCTTAATTTTTTTAAATTTCCATACTACTAAGCTAACTAAAAATCTACGACCAATACAACTTACTAATCTTAGCATTATTACAACTAACTTTTTTTTAAACAAAACTAAAAGGAAAAAAAAATACAAACTTGCTAACTTGGAAACATTATCATGCAAACTTATATCTATCCCTAACTAATATAAATAAGATCTAACTACATAAATATAAAATGAGACACTAACCTAACAGTCTAATCTACTAACCAACAAACTAACATCCTAACTAAACTACCCAACATCCTGACCACCCTCCCCAAACCCAAGCCAGGTGGCTCGCCTCATGCGTGGGCCACTTTCCAAGGCGTTGCACTGCCCAATGTCTGTGTAGTGCAGACCTAGTTCCTGCCCCTCTCCTCATTTCGTGACCTTACAGTATGGAGGTAAGCGCCTAGTAAGGAGAATGGAGTGGGCAGTTTGCAAGGTAGACAAAAATTTAATGAAAGAACTTTATCTACCGACCCTCCAACCACTTGATGACATGACTGGTCATAAGTGTTACGTGCCCTCTTGCTGGCAGGTAGTTGGAAAGAAGTCCACGCCTAGTCTTGAAGGGAGATAAAAAAGTATGAGATGGGTGGGGAGGAACCTATTTTAAGAAAAACACTACCATGTTTTAATTCCATTCTTTCTCAACGACATGTCATAGGAGCACGAGATCCAAGGTGGCTAAGGAATGATTCGAATTCTTGTCAATCTTTAATTTTTTTGGCCTGCCAACATCATTCAACCCATGTGCTATCTCCGCCCCTTGGTGATGCGAATAATATATGCTTGTTTGTCAAGGTAAGCTTTTAATGCAAAAATTATTGTTGTTGAGAAATGTCAACAAAATGCTCATTTAAATATTGTAACTCTAAAATGCATTCAAGTCATATCCATATTGTGGATTTAATATTAACTTTTTTTTTATATATATATTTTTTTGTTGCAGTCTATAAGAATAATAAAGAGAATATTCTTTGTGACCTTGGGGAAAGGATTAAACAACTTTTCCATACATTTTCCAGAGAGGGTTTATTTGATCTGGAGATGCACATTTTTTAATTGTGAGTCCAATTGACTAAGTGATGACATAGATTTTCTTTTTATATATTTATCTTTATCTCAATAGTGCATTCTAATCTATTGACAATATGGATTTCCTTAACAAGTATCATGCTCCAAGGTTATGTAAAGGGAATATGTTTGTGTCTTACATTTTATAATTTTTTTATTTATTTGTTCATTATACCACAGGGTAAGTCTTTCTTTCTTTCTGAATTCAAGGAAGAACATGATCTCTAGCTCAATTGACTATATTCAAAAAGAAACTTAGCAATTAAGGTGTTGACTTTGTGATTGCAAGTAGGATTTAAATTTCATCTAATACTTAACCATATATTTGAAACTTCAACATATCTATTTGCATGTTAATAACATAATTGGAAATTTGGAGATTTATAATTTAAATGACATTATCCATCAATCCATTTTCTCACAACATATGCAGGAATTGAAATCAAATGAGATCAATACGAGGACATATTCATGATCATTTTCTTTTTCTATTATTCATCCTGGTTCAAGGCTCCATCGGGAAAGAACCAGTAAGAAAACCCGATGTCTTTGCCACTACATCAAAATCAATTACAACTTACAAAATATCACAATTCAATGAGATTTCTTCAAGGCTTCCACAAGAGAACTTTTATCAAAAGTCTACATTGCAACAAGGTAAAACATGAAAGAGGAAAGAACCAACATGGAGATAACAACACAAAGAGATAAGCAAAATGAACATGCATTCCCACCCGGTTGCACAATAAGTCCAACAATAAACCAATATAGGGGAAAGGTGGATTTTCTCAATAGTAGAAGTCAATCACCATACCTTCACTTAGCCCTTTCGGGGCTTAAAACTTCAAGAATTTCCATTCTTTCACAAGGCCCTTTCGAGGCTACATCCGCAAGGATTTTCATTCTTTACCATATTCAAGAATTCTCAATAACAACAAGGTATGGGATGACAAGTAGGGGCCCATACACCCTACCCTTTCTCCCTCCTCCCTCCATGAGAGGAGACTCTACACTATTGAGGTCCAACTAATGCCCTTTCCCCAAGCATGGCCACTTCTTCCCTACCCAAGGGTGAGTGTCGCCAAATACATCCCCATGAAAATCTCTCAAAAACAATCAACACACCAAGAAGGCATAAGAATAACTTCAAAGAAAACAAGATAAAATCCCTCCCAATACCACCCTCAACACACAAGCAAGAAATGCATATCTACACATTGTCTCCAACATGATTCAACAAGATTAAAAACATGAACACACACAAGGAACCATTCATGGAGTGAAGAACTCCTACCTTCAAAAAAAAGGTTATGGCAATGGCAGTTTGAGAAGAGCTTCCTTTTCTTCCTTCAATCTTCAAGACTTCCTCCAAACTAGAGGATTGGGTGACCAAAAAAAAACTAAAGTTCCCCCAAAAGGCCTCTAAGTATGATCCTTAACTCCAATAGGATTCAAGTAACTCAAGATGGAGGTTGGTTTTACTAACCGAAGTAAAGGACAACCCATTTTCGAAATCAGCCTATAATAGGGTTTTTAAGAGACCCTAAGAGTCAACCTAGGAGGCTAGAGGGTTGGAAAGTACCCCCACCCATACCCTTATCCATAGGGGTGCTTAAATTTAATGTTGCTAAGCCTTAAAGGCTTATTAGGAACAATTTAAAAGTTAGGAGGATAGCAAGATCAATTTACAACCTTTAAAGAATTACAATATAAGGTTAGCACAAAATTAATAAGTAGTTTAGCTTCGCTTTTCTGTTGATTTGTCTCGGCTAATTTTCCTGCACACTCATTGCACACATCAGTAGGTCCAAAACCATATGCATAATGTGAATTACATATTAGAGGGATTATATAAATTAAAGCATCCATTTCTAATAATTAGTTGTTCATCTAATTCTACTCATATTTCTAACCTTCCGACTTGCATAACCAAATGTGTTAGCGTTGCATACATTTTCTTTCATCATTATACATATTTATAAGCATTAAATGGCAAAATCAAATAACTGAAGTAAGCATCATACATCGCAAAATAGCATAACAATGTTCAGTGTATCCAATAATGTTCTGACATGTTAACATGAGTATCAAAATAACAATGTGTCATCGGTGCTAGGATGGGTTGGGGTGAGGCCTCACATTCTAGAAGTAAAGATCAAGGATGTCATAACTCACATTGGGGGATAGAAAGATGACTTTTTTTATAGGTTGAAATCCATCCATAAAAGGAGAAACATGATTGATACCATCAAAGATGAAAATAGTGTGAAGGTCACTAAAATTGAAGAGAGATAGTTGGGTTGTTGCTTACTTCAAGAACTTTGACAAAGATGAGCATAAAAATATTAAGGTGGAGGACAGATGATGGCTAATTAATTTCATACCCATAGTGATCTCAGTGGAGGAGAATGAGGGAATAACATAGTTGGTTACTGAGGAGGAAGTTCCCAATGCTGTCTTCTCTATGAAAGCTTATAAATCACCAGGCCCTAATGGGTTATCCCCCAGATTTCTTTTAACATTTCTAGGAAGTGGTTAAATTGGATCTACTCTGGGCTACCTGAGACTTTTTTAGAACTAGGAATCTTCTCAAGCAACTCAACAAAATGTTTATTTCCCTAATCCCTAAGATTAAAGACTCGGGGGCCCTCTTTGATTTCAAGCTTATTAGCCTCTATAACACCATTTATAATATTTTTCTAAAATAATGGTTAACCGATTAAAATTATTGTTGCATAAATTCATTGGGAAAACCTAGAATGGGTTTTTCCTAGGGTGTCAAATCCTTGATGTGGCCATAACCACTCATGAGGTGCTTCACTCTATAGAGAAGAGCGATAATCTAGGTATGGCTTTGAAACTCGATATCTCTAAAGCTTATGGTAGGATCAATTGGACCTTCCTGTATGAAGTTATGGTTAAAATAGGTTTCAGTCAAAAGGTTATAAGGATGGTTAAATCAATGATAAAAACTATTAATTACTCAATTTTGGTGGATGGATCACCTTGGGGGAACTTTGGACGGAAGAGGGGACTAAGATAGGGTGACCCTATCTCTCTCTACTTGTTTTTTATGGTGGCAGAAGCATTGGAAAGGGTTTTTCTAAGAAAGAGGGAGGGGGGGAGATCAAAGGTATTAAGCCTCCCTCCACGCTACCGCTAGAGGTGATTTGGAAATTTGTGGATAACACTTTCCTAACAAAGGAATCCTCTATGGGTGAAGCTAAGGTCTAGAAAATTGTCCTAGAGGTTTATGTTGTCAATGCAGGATAGAAAATTAATTTGGATAAAAGTAAGGTGTTCTCCTTCAACACTCCTGATATTCAACAGAGGATCTTAAATATTTTGGGATGTAATAATTTTGTGCTCCCCGATACATATCTAGGTCTTTCCCTAATGGTGAAAGATGTAAGTAACAACTTTTGGAATACCATCCTGGAAAAAATGGAAAAGAAGTTGATTAGATGGAAAGGTAAAACCCTAAGTAGTGTAAGTGAGTTTTGACTTCTAATTTCATCCCTTCAAGGCCTACCTATGTATTTCCTATCACTATTCAAAATTTATCAGTGTGTGTTGGACAAATTGGAGAAAATTAAATGTAACTTCCTTTGGTCAAGAGGGAGGGAGGAGAATAGGTTAAGCTTGGTAAGTTGGGATATAGTCTATAAACCTAAGAGTAGAGGTGGCTTGGGAGTTAGAAGGATATCTAATTTGAATAATGTGCTTCTCAAGAAGTTGAGGTGGAACCTGATGAAGGAGAAGGCTAATTAGTGTAAAATTTTGAAATCCAAGTATCTGGGAAATTTGAAATTATCTCACTGCATCTAGAGAAATGATCTTCTTATCAAATATAAGATATGGTGTAATGTAGTGAGAAACAAAAGTCTTCTAAGAGAAGGTGTGATGTGGATAATGGGTGATGGCAATCAGATTAATTTCTAGGAGGATTCATGGCTTGTTGAAAAACCTCTAATAAGAATGAAGTTTGGGTCCTTTTCAAATCACCTTCAAGAGGAGGTGGGGAATAAGGTTGTCGATTATATTGGCCTAGGGAGGAAGAAGAAAAAGGTTGAACTAAAATAGAATGCTTTAGATGGAGGGAAGTTGATCAAAGAGCTAAATGGCCTACTTGAAGGGTATAAAATCCCAATAGTGAACCAAAATGATATGTTCATTTGGAAGGCTACCTCAATGGGGGAGTTCTCTATCAGATCTTCCTACAAATCAATGTTTTATAAACCCTCAGAGCTTAATTACTAGAGGAATATATAGTTTAACCATTTAGTCCCAAAGATTAATATTTTTTGGTGAACCACCATTCATGGGAAAAATACTTACTATTGATAATCTCATGAAAAGGGGATTTCAATTATCCAATAGATTCTATTTGTGCAAGAAAGTGGAGGAGAATATTACTCATATGTACCTTGATTTTAATTATGATTATAATGTTTGGGGGAGACTATTATAGAAAATGGATGTGACTTGGGTGTTTAATAAGGGAATTGAACAATTTTTTGAGTGTTGGCAAGGTCCTTTTACCCACCCCCTCCTTATTAGTATGTGGAAGGATCCCCTCCATGTAAGCTGGGGTATTTGGAAGGAGATAAATAATAAGGCATTTAGGAATGAAGAGAGAATTGAAGAGGTTGTTGCAGACAAGATTTGTAAACTTTTGGTTGAGAATATAAAGTACAACAAGTGGAGGAAGTCGTGATCCCCCTAATCAAATGGATATCAGGATTGCCAAGTGCTAGAATTTTGATTAGGGTATTATGGAGATTGATAATTCCTATCTATTGGCAAGGAAAAGGACATGAAGGAAATCCCTGAGAGAGAACTAGGTTAAGCTCAACTGTGATGGTGCTACTAGGAAGGAGGGATCAGTGGGTGGTGGTAGAGTTAGAGATAGCAAGGGTAGGATGCTCTTGGCCTATACTAGATAGCTCAAGAGAGTGTCCAATAACATTGTAAAAGTAATGGATCTTTTTTGGGGTTTGAAATTGGTGATCAATGATTGATGGGAAAATGTGGAGATTGAAGGTGACTCCAAGATCATTATAGAGACTATGAAAGGCATCATGAAGGGTGGGAAATCAAATGTATTATTGAAGACATTAGAAATATATTAAAAAATATATGAAATGCATCATATTTTTTAGGAGGGAAATGGGGTGGCTAATGGAATGGTGGCTTTAGGTCTAAAAGTGAGGGACTACAATGTTGGAGGGAATTTAATGCCTTGAAAAATTTGGTGAGAGATTTAGTGAATAAAGAAATCAGGCACAATGAAATCTAGCTAGAGGATCCTTTTAAATTATAGTGACTTGTTGCTAAATAGGTGGATGGGATAAGGTCATTATGGATAGATGGCAAGGAGTGGTGGAAAAGGTGCTTGTGATAATAAATTTGCATGGCCTAAAAAATAAAGAATTTTGAAATTTGAGATGAGAAAAAATTTAATTATTGTTTTATGTGTGTCCTTGTATACTATGATGAGTAAAAATTAAAATTTTAAATGGTTTGGGAGTTTTGGGAATGATAGAAAATATTGGAGAGGAGGCAGCCAAACATGACATTTATATCTAGATGGGGTGTAACTATTATTAACAATAAATGCCTTTATGTTTGCTTATGGGCCATTAATTTTGCACCTAAGTGTGACTACATTCTTAGAATTTTCCTCTTGGTTTGGAAGGAGAGACTTTTAGGGAAAATTACAGAGGTGGGGGAGATCTTTTGTGAATTGAGCCTTCTATGATAGATGAGAGTGCTAGAAAGTTGTTGGTGTTGTACATGCTAAAGGAGGGAGGATTCATCTTATTTATGGAGGTATTGAATGGGTATGATGAGAACTATTCTCTGCAGTTTGTCAATTCTTAGGAGGACCAAAAGTCACAATTAATGGCATCTTGATTCATATCTCAGATGAAGTCATCTCTCTAGATACGAGACTTGCTATGAGGGGAATGAAGTGGCAAGAAGTGAAAAGGGTGGCAGATGAAGTGAGTATGTATCACTTTTTCCTAGAAGGGGAGGAACCTATTCCACACAGAGGAGGGTTTATGTGGGAGAATATCCCTAAGCCATGGAATAAAGTTTTTCTAGTGTTGATGAAGTACCTAACTCTAGAAGGTAGGTATGGTGTCTATTATTACTATCATTTCCCTCTCCTAAATCATTATCATCACCATGACTTTTTTTCCATTGTGTTCTTTATGTTACATGATTTAGTGGATATAGTTACTAATGTTAAAGAAAAAATGAGGAAAGGTGTTAATTATACCATTCTGCATCAAGGGTTGATGTTTAGGCTTTATAAATTTCACCTTGCCTTATTCCCCCTAAGATTGTTGAGATTTATATTCCTACTCACCCCAACCCCCGTCCCCAATATGTCCCCCTTAGGATCATGGTCTCCAAAGCCCCTACCCCATAGCCTTCACCCACTGGCTCCCCTATTGAGTCAAAGCCCACCCCCTCAGGTAAAAAGGGAAAGACAAATAAAGGGAAAGATAAAGAATAGGAGGAATTGGAGGAAAAGGGGAGAGGTGGTAGGAGGAGGTCGGGGAGGATTGTGAAGTCCAATGCTAAAAGGAAGCTGAGATCTAATGCTAAGCAGGAGGAGGAATTAGATTTAGAGGAGATGGATCATCCTAAACAAAGGATTAAAGAGAAGGCTTTAAATTTTACTAAGGGGAATATTTTGGAGGAGGAAGTGGAGGTGTTTGATTCCTCAAGGTCTAGCTTGGGAGATGGGATTAAGGGGAGGAAAGAGATGATGCATGTTTCGGCCACCATTGGGCTAGAATGTGTGGACTTAACTAGGGACCAATTCCCTAAAACTATGCATAGAGTGCCCTCCCCTATTACAATTTCCTCTCCTATTTGGGGTTCTACCAAAGATAATGTTATACCTAACCCCTTGATTATGGAGGATGTCATTACGAAGTAGGTGGATGGCTACCGTTGTGACAAGTAGGAGGTTATCAAGGAGGTCAGGAAGATGGCACGCAATGAATTGTGGGAGAGAATCAATGCTCTAGAGGAAATAATTATCTCTTGACTAAATTTATTGTCAAGGTGACGCATGTTGTTGCTACCACATTACATCTGCTAAAAGACTAGGAGGGTGATTTTACTAAGGAGGACTCTAGAATGTTGTATGACTTCCTTGTAGAAGACTGGGCTAAAATCCTCCTAAAGAGGAAGGATTCCAAGAAGCCTTAGGGCTCTTTCCTCCTAGTTTCTTATGTTTTGTTCATGCTAGTTGTTGAACTTTGTTGGGTTTAATGTAGTAGTGCCTTTGTTTTTTTTCTTTCTCAGTATTATAATTTCTAGTATAGGCAGTAGTTATGTTTGTTGATACTTTTTTTTAATGTGATTAAGAGCAATGATTTTGTGTTAATGTGGTAGGAGGTAATTTTGGTTTGTGGTAATCTATTGGTGGTTCACCAGTTTGACTATTTAATGGGCTAGCCCCCTTGTTATGACTATTTTTTAATTCAAAAACAAAATCTAACACCTAACTACTATATATATAACTAAAAACTACTTAAAAAATAAAATCTAATTTAAAAATACTAAGTAAAAGAAATGATTTAACTAAATTAATGAGATTCCAATTACAAATTAAAGTGAAAGTCAAACTAATCCAAAACTAAATCTAACCAAAACTAAACAACTTTTTATGAAAGAATGCAACCCTTATTTATAAAATAGAAAACTAATGTCTATGCCTAATTTTGTCAATTTTTAATGCTTTTAAAAGTTAGTTTTATGCAAAAAGGAGAATACATATTATTTCAAAAAAAAGTACAGATTTTTACAAAACTTGGTGAATTGATTGGTAGATAAACACACAATGCTAAAATGATATTTTAAATTTTTAAAGTAAAACAAATTGACTTATGGAGATGCAAACGAATAGTGTCCAACACATATTCAATGCATATATAATGGTCATAAACAAATTTTTTTTTGACTAGCTTTAAATTGTCATGATTAGATTTTAAAACATTTTAAATCTCTTTTTTCAGCAAACATTAACACTATGTGTGTAGATTTGAAAGTACATTTAGCAGATTTAAAATCATTTCAGCATATAGAAAGATATAAAGGAAAAGATTAACACGTATTATGAAAGAAAATATTTTCCAATTGAAAGTATGTGTAGCCAAAAGCTTCCAAAATCTGAACTAAAACATTATGGATTCATGATTGAAACCATATTATCAATTCACCCATGAATGAATACAATATTTCAAGCTTCCAAATCTAGAATCATTCACAAAACCATATCAGTAATGGTGTCATTAACGTTAGGTTCACCAAATGTAAGACTAGAAAAGTGTTAAATTTTCATAATGAAAGAAACCACAAACTTTCAAATAAATGCAAACTAATCTAATCTACCATTAAAGCCATTGACATAAAGGTCCATAAATAAGCATGAAAAAAACCCCTTTCACATGATGCTCCAATGTTATCCTTTCTTCTCCATAAAATTGATGTTGATGTAGCTCTAATTTCTAAGATGCACTTGCAATGAAGGCAATATAATGATATGATAGCAAGATGATGTGATAGCAATAATACTTGGATCGTGGCTAGTCAAAACAAGTCAGGATAAACTTTAAGAAACCCCCCTCCAAAAAAATATAAATTATTGGCGAATCTTTCATTATTTTGAAAAACCAAATTATTTTTATCGACAAATCTCTCAATTTTTTTTATTTTAAATATTATTTACATTGGTGATTATTTTATAATCATAATTTTTGAGTAAAAATATTGGCGAATCTCAATAATAATACGAAGTTTGCTAATCATCATTGAATATTACAAATCAAAATTGAACATGTTATATATCTTGGAAATTACGAGGATAATTACATTATATTTTAAATCAATATTGAAAACTAAATATTGGTAATATATCGCTAATGTAACTAATAAATATGATAATTATTGGTCAATTAATTTTAATATGTTTGATAATATATAATATTTAGGTGAATCAAATCTAATCATTATTGAATATTGTGGCAAAACTTTGAGTTCAAATTTTTTATTAAAATAAATTATTGAGCAATTTGAAATATTTTAGAACTAAAATTAATAAAAATGTGGCAATAAAGGTTTCATTAAATCTTAAATTATTACCCAAATTACTAGCAAAAAAATTCTAAACTTCACAAAATTATGAATATTCACCACTAAAAAACACCCTAAAACAAGTGCATAATGGCTCAATTTATAGGGTTTTGAAACCAAATGAAAGAAATGGAAAGAATAAAAGCAAATAAGAAAGATGTAATTATCATGTGTGAAACTTATAAATTGCTATGAAAAAGAAATGAAATTTGAAAAATTATGGCACAATATGACAAATTATGACAATGTGTAAGAAATGTGCATAGAAATGTGCAAGAAGAATGGAAGAAGAAAGTGTAATAAAAATGCATAGAAAGAGGTAAGATGTGTAAGCTAAACAAAATAGGAATGTGTAAGAGTGGGGAATTCTGAATTTTAAAAAATCATAATTCCCTCTAAAATGGAATTAGAAATTATGAATTAGGAAATATGGAAATTAGGAAAATGAAAATAGAAAATGGGAAATTAGAATTAGAATTTAGGAAGATGTGAAATTAGAATTAAAATTTAGGAAATTAGGAATTCCCATAATTCATGAAAATAGATTCAATTAATTAATAAATATTAATTAATTGAGAAAGGTTAGTAAAGATGAATAATTAATAAGGGGAGGATGAAATTAAATGATTAAGAAATAGGAAGAGACTACGGGTTAGCTAATCCTATAGGATAAATCAACAAATTGATTGGCCAAGATTATGGAATAAATGTAAGATAACCCTATTGAAGGATCATGATGCAAATCAAATGTGATGATATTGGATTGGGCTAAAGCAATGATTGACTTAACTAAATGATGCTAGATGAGTGTCGTGAAATGATAATTTGTCAAGGACATGTGACAAGGTTTGATGACATATGCCATTTAATGAGCATTGTAAATGCCACAAGATTGATTGAAAATGATTGATAGGGTTGACCATAATAACATAAATAGACATAGTTAATGTTATTAAACTGATTGAATAAGGACATGATTACACACTAAAGGACTCAACAATGTCAGGGATCAAATTGATGATATGCTAATGATACATGACATGTATTAATGAATGTTGATAAGGAACTGAAGGATCTAGTAATGCCTAAAGGATTGATGATGATAAGATGACATTGAAATGGTTTTGAATTGATTTTGAGATTATCTATATTTTGATTGAATGATGATCAAGTTGACCCAAAGATCAAAGTTAGTAAAATGATAAAATGGGACAAGTTAGGAAATGAAGGTGATGAAAGAGTCAGCACAAACCATTTTTGAGAATCTACTATACTACTATGAAATTTCCTTTAAGCTCATTATCAATGTCTTTTGTAAAGGTAAAAGACTTTTCACAGTTTGCATACAAAGATTTATCTTTAAAAGCTTATATTTCCTTAATCCCTTGATGCACGTATCAAGAATCAATAAGTCATTTTGAATGCTCTAACAGATAATGTCATACATCTATGCACCATGCTTGACTTGAGCTTGTACTTTTAGAAATTTTGACAAACTTTTGAATTTAGGATTAAAGGATTGAATCATAGCTTTGGCTTTGTCCTTAAGGTTTGGATCAAGTGACTTCACATCATTAACTCCTTGAAATTTTTCAATTACTTCCATGATATTTTTCTGCAAGCACTCGACCTATTTATTCTTGTCGATGATCTTGTTGAGGAATGATACAAACTTTATTTGATCATCACCATCTAAACTAGTCAGTGTAGCTAAGGTGAGAAATGTGTTGGGCACAATTTCCTTCTCATTCTCCTCTTCTATCTTATTCTTTTCTTCTTCTTCTCTTCTCTTTTCATCATCCTCTTTCTTCTTCTCATCTTCCTTTCTTTTGATTTCTTCATCCTTTTTCCTCTTCTTCTCTTCTTCTTCATTCTTCTTTACTTCTACTTCTTTCTTCTTTTTCTCTCCTTTTCTCTTATTTTCTTCTTCTTCCTTATTTCTCTTCTCTTCTTCTTCTTCTTTCCTCTTCTTAACCTCTTCTTTCTTATTTTTCTTTTCTTCATCTTTCTACTTTTCCTCCTCTTCTTCTTCTTCCCTTTTCTTCTTCCTCCCTTCTTCTTCTTTCTAATTCTTTTCATTTTCTACTCTTTTCTTTTTCTTCCTCTCTTCATTTTTTTCTCTTCTTTTCTCTTCTGCTTTTTTCCTTCATTCTTTCTCTTCTCTTCCTCCTCATCTGAGATGGATTAATCAATGATATTGCCAAAAAATTTTGGCCCAAGATCCTTGAAAGGATCTTATGTGATGTTTATTGTCACACTTGTGGCACCAATTTACATGGTATCAATCCCAATAGAGATCTGTGAAGATTTATCTATCATCTATGTTTCCTTGGCTTCCATTACTACTGTTGATGATGTACTCTACTCCAAAGACATAGGGATTGCTCCCCCTAACTTTTTTCTCAATTATTTGGGTACAAAAGTCATGTCTTTAACAATGGCTTTTTTTGTCTCCTTGTTTACCTCTTAAAAATTATCTCCCATCAAATTAATATCTCTTCTTCTTTTTTTTAGTAAGGGCTCAATACTCTTTATTATATCTTACATATCATTTTCACTATTGACTTCACAAAACTTCTTGATCACATTCTCTCTTAATTTATTATCCTTACCAATAACTTTTCTTCTCCTATTTATCAAACTATTACATAGGTCCTCCATTATATGTCTTTGTACATCTTCAAATCTTTTATTCATCAAAATCATATTCCTTACTACTACATTCTCTAACTAAATTCTATCTATATTGCTATACATACTATAAAACTTAGTCAATTGAATGAAATTGCTATTATTAATGATATTCGTATTTAAGTTCTCTATCTTTGGCTACCAAGGGTTCTTCCTAGTGGCTTTCCTTGCTTCTCCAACTACTCTCTTTATAGTTCTATCCTTTGTTTCATCTTCAAATTTATCAGACTCATCTAATTCAACCATCTACAATGTCTTTCTTCTCTTTCTAGTGCCACTTGATAATTTCTTTATCCTTTTCTAGTTGGGTGATTTAACCTCTTTTTTCACCTTAGTGAGTCTCTCTAATTTATTTTTGGATAGAGGAATAGATGATTTTTCTTGTACTATATGTAGCTCATCTTCATTGATCTTTGTCAAAGGTTTTAAAATAGTAGATTGCACTTGTACTACTATGGCATAAGGGATAGTAGGTATCTACGAAGTAGATTATGCTACTACTATAATGTTACTCTCTTTGAAGGTCCTACTATGGCAATAGGAGTTACTTCAAATATTTATATTTTCCCACTAGCCTTCATCTCTAAGGCTATACCTTTTATCTCATTGAATTATTCTTGGGTCATTCCAAATTCCTTGAGAATTGATTCAATTTTCTTCTCAACATTCTTTTTCATATATTTATTGTAGAGCTTTCTCTCTACTTCTTTGATTTTCTCTACATAAGTTCCCCATATAAGAGTGTATTTATCCCCTTCAAAATCAAGTATGATCTTTGAATAACCTTCAATTATCTCTTCACTTTACTCATAACCCATAGGGTATATAAACTCAATGCTTGGGATAACTGCCTCCATGCATGTTACATTTGTTTCAACCATAAAATATATGTCATCTTTGTACTTTTTGACTAGTGAGGGTGATATCCTAAATCTCCACTTCATCATAGTTTGGAAACCTTTCATCATTTTTCTTATGTCTTCAAAAATCCTTTCCTCAAACTGTTTCTTGTAATGATATGTCACCAAGCTCATGGTCCATTGATTCTTGTTGTCTCATTCCCTCTCTGGCATACCATGGAATTGTCTAATCACTTGGAAGACTAGGTGTATCAGTAGTGACTCAAACCTAAACATTGTACTTCTTATTTTCCTAAGTTTCTCTATGTTGTCCAATAATTGATGCCTCAAAATGTCACACATTTTAACCTTTTATTTTTCAATTGTTGTTAGGTAAATTGAATGCAAGAATCCAACAAGTATTGAGTTCAATCTTGAACTATGATTCATCTTATAACCAATGATATTGTTGATCACTCTCACATCTATCTTCTTTATCAGGTCAATCCTCATATTCCTACCAACTAATTTGGTCTTTAGATTGGTTTCCACCATATTCTTTACATTCTTTTCATTAATTGGGTTTATGACCTCATTACATAAACCAGTTAACCTATGAATCATGTCATTATCAAACATGACAGGCATATCACTAGCCCAAAACATCCCTTCGTTAATGTGGCTTAGAATGATTCCTCTCCATTCATGGTTGTCAAAGTCCATAAAGAACATACAATTCACTATGTTCAATTCCTTTAGGTGTGTGAACTCTTGTTTCAATGAGAAGTCTCCTTGGTACAATGGGTCTAAATATGGATGTCATTGTCTCCAATACTCTAAAATTTGTAGTGAATGTATGACTTGATATCTTCTACATGAATAACATTTTACAAAACTTATGAAAATTCTCTTAAAGGATCATCTACTTGAGATATGAAAGGGTGCTTCTTCAACACATATCTCGGCCTCTCACATACATCACTTATATTGGGATTCTCCATTTTAGTAGATTCAAACACTTCAAAAGCATTGTAAAACACCTAAATTTTGTGAAACTAAGGATTTTTCACTTTGCACTATGAATACTTCAAATTTCCCTTTAGTTCTTGTCAAATCTCTCTAAACTTCTCCTTAACTCTTCACACGATTGAATGGTAATCAAAATATTGTTTCTATTCCTTAAATATTTTGAAGTGAACTTCACATTAATTGAACATCTACCAAAATTCATTAAACTATTATTCTTTTAACTTGTAAATGTGTTTGACTTTGTTCTCCTTCATGCAATTACCAAATTACTTGATCTCTTAACCAAATCTTCCTTATGGTCTTTATTTCCTCATGTTAACTTTGCAACTCACAACTCAACTTCTAACTTATGTTCCATCTTTCTGATGCTCTTTCTTTGATAAATGGTGTTTAATTTAAATAAGATGAATTACACATGATTGCTAATTTCATTCTTTCTTTAGGTGCATCAAAAATTTATTCTTCTAAGACTATATGTGAACTTTTTAGATTGTTTTTTCTAAAAAATACTTCCTTAAATTCTTCAACATGTTCTTTAAGTGCTTCCTTATGGCTATTATTGCTAACATTTTTATTTCTTCTATAGTTAGGATTCCTATTGAAATTCCTTATGTCAATTCTAAAAAATCTTGCTATATGTCCAAAGTTATTGCATAATTAAGATGTAGGTGCATTCCTTCTTTGATTGGCTCCATTCTAATTATCAAGTGCTCTACATTTTTTTGTAATATGTCCAAAGTTGTTACACTTGTAACATACAATCTAATTCCTTACTTCATTATATTTTTCTCCATCATTGGATCTTCTTTGTGATCTCCTTCTTTCATTTCATGCATGGTTATTATTCCTAAAAATTCTATTGTTTCCATTATTACTATCAAATTTAGGTTTCTTACAATCTGTTGCTTTATGTCCAAAACCATGACAATTATAACAATAAAAATTTGTGATAGGTTTAAAAGACTTCCTTGTGAAGTCTCTCTTCATATGACCAACTTTATTGCATGTAAATAATCTACCTCTAAATTCATATTTAGCCTCCTTAGGTTGTTCAAATTGCTTTCTTTTTTTGGTTTATCATATTTATTAGATAGATTAACTTTATCAACTTCTTTAGATACTTCTATAGATTTTCTTGGTTCAATCTAATCAATTTCTTTAGGCTTAGGTGTGTCAAAAACTAGATCTAGATCCTTTCTAAATTCAATTTTCTTGGCTGATTTTTCTCCAATAAGCTATCCAAGACCTATCTTATCATAAGAAGATCTCTGATAAAATAGATTCTCATCAATTTTCTCACTACTAGAATAAAGCTTCTCTAACTATTGCTTAGCCTGAGTTAACTCTCCTTTAAAAATGATATTGTACTTTTCTAATTGTTTATCCACTATTCTAATAGAATCTAATTTAGATGTTACTTGAATCAGATGGGATCTTAGGTCTACATTCTTATATTTCAAATCAGGTTCAATCTTACTATCATCCTTCTTTACACTCAATCTAATCTCAACAATTTTCAACTCTTGCTTGAAGATCTCATTTTCTTTCTTAAGGGTTTCTACTTCATCTTTGTCACTAGTCTATTCTTTTGATTCTTTTCTAGATTTGAGATGATCTATCTTTTCTTTTAGTTTTCTAATGTAATCTTTTGCATATTTATACCTTTCTTTTAGGTTGTCTTTTTCTTTTGTAAGAATATCAATTTGTTCAATGTCTTCTTCAAGATTTTTCTTTAACTATTTCATGTTCATGGGGATATTACTCAAGTTGTTAAGTGTCTTTTAAGTAACTAGGCTCTGATACCAACTATTAGAAATAGATAATACTAATAGGGGGCGTGAATTAGTATTCTTTAAACTTTGGCCCACAACTAGATATTATTAATTACTTTGCAATTTGCATATGAAAGTAAACTAATAATGTTGAATAGTAAATAAAGCCATACACAAAGATAACTCATAGCACCATATTTTGTTAACTAGGGAAACCTTGGCCAAGGGAAAACCCCAATGGGGATGGTACTCACAAAATGATCCATTAAACAAAAGAATCTTGTTAAGGATATTGACCCTATTAGGGATCTATGAATTACATATAGTTCCTTGGTACTTGTTAGAGGACTAGGCCCTTTTTAAAGCTTCAACCCTAATAGGATTTTCTTAAAAGTTGTGAGGAGTTGGTAATTCAAATACAATTTCATGCAAGAAGAACCCACTACCCTAACATGCAATTATACAATATACTACCTTTATACAAATGAGATAGATAAAAAAGACCTCTTATCTGTAGTTTGATGTACTTTGCATAGCTCTAATATTATATTAGAATTTTCATAATGTATCTCTTGCAAAAGTTTGTATGTCATACACATAGTTTGCATATACATAATATACTTCACATTCACACTACTACTCATCAACATCATCATCACTTTATATGTAATGATTCTTTACTTATACTCTTTTCTTTCACAAAAAAACTCTTTTATAGTTGGCTTGATGCTTTCACACGTTATGCTAAGTTAGGGTAAATATCTATGATGTTGGCCCTACACTATTAAGTAATTATTTCATGACCACAATAATTCCTTAACTCTTTATTCCTCTATTCTTGTTGTGCACCGCTATGTTGTACATATTACCTTTACTGGTATTTGACTTGTAACTTTGTTCATACTATCTATATTGATATATGCACTTAGGTACATCATCATGACACTCTAAAATCTTTCCTTAATGAAAAATGTTCCAAATATCTTTGTAGCCTTTGCAATATCAAAAAATATTTCTACACTGCTAGAGAAACTGTCTAACACTTGGATAATTTTCTATCTCTAACTATACAATCTTCAACTATATATCCTACCATCTCATCCTATGATACATGTTTCAATAAAGAACAACCCTAACTCATCATACCTATTCATATTGCCAAAATTTATCCTACATTTTACTACATCATGTGGTATCAAAGCTTAGTTTTCCTATGTGTGTAGACAAATTGCCAAAGTTAAGGCAGTTTGTACCAATACTTGGGGTGAAGATTATAAAAGAAAGGTTGGGTCTAGTTGATCTTATGAATTTTTTTGAAGAGGCTTTATGAATATTTTTAAATTTTCCTCTAAGTATATAGGACCCTAAAGTGATTGAAGATCTTTGTGATGTTGTGGAAGCAAGGATCTCAAAGAAGGTTAAGATATATTTCAAATCTATGATGAAATTGATGAAGCATAAGATCATAAAGGCTATTGGTGGTCTACCAAGGAATATGGATACTAAAGATAGTTAAGAGGAAGTTATTAGAGACTTTGAGGTTTCTAGATCTAGTGGTGAAGGTAGAACTGGTTGCATGGGGAGACCTATGGAAGATAAGCTTGGTCAATTGGATAGAGCTAACACGCAGTTAAAGCTAAAGCATAAGATGGATGTTTCTAATTTCTCAAGTACTTTGAATCTTGAAGACCTAATTAATTTTATTAGTGAATTGGAAGACTGCTTTGAGTTAGAGGATATTAGAGATCCACTTAGAGTAAGGTTTACACAAACTAAGTTGAAAGGACATGCTTCTCTTTGGTAGAAAAATTGCAAAGAGAATGAGAAGAAGAAGGTGAAATGAAGATCACTTGTTGGAGATTGATTGTCACAAGATTGAAGGCTAAGTTCATACCTATTAATTATGAAGTTGAATTATTTAAGAGGTTAGACAATCTAAAGCAGAAGGATATTTCTACCAAATATTATATTGAGGAATTCTACAAGTTTCTATTTGGTCTAGACATAGATAACTTTCTAAGGAGAAGGTTCCTCAGTACATTAATTTCTTGAGATTCAAAATCTAGGATGAGGTTGCTATGCTAAATATTGATTTTGTTGAGGATGTTTATCGGTATGCTAAATGCTAATTTTTTTGAGGATGCTTATTAGTATGCTCTGAAGGTAGAAGATAAGTTAAAGACAACAAATCAAGGTAATTCCTATGGGAAAGAGAAGTTGGATCACTCAGCAAAGGACAAACCAAGTGTAAAAGATGAATCAAAACCTGTTGAGCTGAGGAACAGGATAAGGTTTTCTTTAAAAGGAATTATTTTCATTGTGGTGAAGAAGTACATAGAGCTTGTGAATTTTCATAGAAGGATCATGATATGAAACCTACTATGGTTAATGAAGTTGAATACCATGGAAATGAACCTAAGTAGGAAGGGGAGAACTTTTTGGCTTGACAAGTTCTATTTGGTAAGAAGGCACTGAAACCTTATCAAACGACTTCCTTTTTTCTGACTCATTGTAAGATTCATGGTAAAATATGCAACTTGTTTATGGATGGTAGTAGTATAGATAACCTTGTTGCTAAGGAGATGGTTCAAAAACTTGGTTTGAAGAGAATGGTACATCCTTTCCCTTATAGGATTGGTTGGCTACAAGATAACAATACTTTGGAAGTGAGGGAGTTTTTTCTTGCTGATTTCCATATTGGGAATTGTAAGGATCAAGTTTTGCATGATGTTATGGACATGAGTAGTTTTCATATATTGATTAGTATATCTTGGTAGTATGATTTAAAGGCTAGGCATTATTGTTTTAAAAATGTCATTATTGTTGAGAAAGATGGCATGAAGCATTCCATGATTTCTTTGTAGAATGAAGAACTCGATAAGAGGTATCTATGTTTTGGTAGCTAAGTTGAGTTGGAGGATTCTAAGAAACTTATAGATGAGCTTAGAAAACAAACATGTAGAACACCAAAGAAAGATGTAACAAAGAAAACATGGAACAAGGGAAAGAGTTTACAAGTTGATAATTTTGGGACATGTATGTGAAGAACTAGTTTGGGATTCATGTGTTGAATCCTAGAAGATGTTCTTCTAGTTACTAAGAACATATTTTCACACCTAGAGTATATAGTGCAAGAGCATCCTAGGGTAGTTATTAATCCTACATGTTGGAGGGATTCTAGCTTTGTAGTTGAGGACACGGTCAACAAAGGAGTAGTGCTCATTCATTATTGGGTGTTGTGTTAGTCAAGGTTATTGTTCATTGAAGGAGCTTGTAATATATTGCTGCTTGGTGTATACTATGTTTCTCAGTACGCAGTGTAGAGCTTATAACGTGTTGGTTTTTCAACACCTATGGAACTAGACAATGTTTGTTGGAGCTCAATGATGCTTATGATTTTTGTTGATGCTCAGTAGTTTGGGCTTGCTAAATGGACTTCTTGCATATTTGATCAATTAACTTGGTGCATTTAATGGATGAGGAGTAAGATAATCATATGGAGCGATTGTGGGAGTTTGTGTGGACCTATTTGAGTCTTTTTTATTTGTCTTATGTGTATTTAATGGGTTTTGTAAACCTTCTAAAGCATTTTGTATTTAATATCTATTACAATCCAACTTATGGCTTAAATATGTATTTAATGTAAGGGTTTATTTAATTTGTAACTTGATAGGATGATTTTTGGATTAGTTAGGTATAAGTAGAGTGTCTTTTGGAGTCATAATTCATAATTCATCCAATATGGAGAAGAGGGAGTAGTTGAGAAGGAACAAAGAGTAATAAAGCTAGTAGTTGTAGTTTGAGAAACAAGGAGATTTCTTGGTGGCCTGCAAGCACTAGTTTAGATCTTGCTAGATGTTTCTACTAGAGTATTGTTCAACTTCATATATGGAGTATCTTGGGTTTGGGTTGGATCTTGAGGGATCTTGTAGTACTATTACATGCTTTTTTATTTGGCTATAACTAGGAAGGCCTTAGAGCCTAGAACATTGCATCTAATCAGTTGTTTATTGAATAAAGAATTGAGTTTGGTATCATATCTTGTATCTTGTGTTGTATTTCTATGATGTAGTTATTTTCTAAGGGCTAGGACATCTCCTTTTGGGATTAGCCTACATTGAACTACACCACAATTAAGGATTTGTTTTCTTCCTCTAGTGGGAAACCTTAGATATAGGTATGCCCATTTTACACCTATACGACATTATTGGACATATATTTTGTATATTGTATTTGATGTTAGTCATTTTTGTCTTATATTGGACATACATAACTTGATGTATGTTTGATCACTTTTTTGTGTATTACATTTAATTTATGACATATTGGACATACATAACTTGGCATATATTTGATCTCTTTTTTATATATTATATTTGATGTATGACATATTTGACATATATTTCACATTTTAAATTATTATACATATAGTTGATGTATGGCATTGTTAGATATCAAAAAAAAAATTATTTATCTTGTTTATATATGGCATTGTTGAATAAGGTTGAGAGTGTTGTCCAAGGTTGTTTCCCTTAATTAATGTTTTCCTTGCTATCAAAAGCACTCATAGTTATAGATATGTATAAGATTATCTATCTCTTAGATTTCATGTTGGAATGTTACGCTCAATTTTTGATATGGAAATGTGATTAAGAATATTAAAATTTAAAAACATGTTAAATTAGAAACTAGCCATAATGGAAAGATTATAGATTTTGAAAATAACATTCTTCAATTTGGGAACACATTAAACTAAGAATGTTAAATAGATCATAAAATGTGAATCAAAATGTTTAGAAGATTTATAATGCATCAAATTAGCTATCCAATGACTCTAAATTGAGCTTTTTGTTGGAACTACAATTATGGAACAATTGTTATGTCATAAATAATTGAAAACCTTGTTGGAAAGACATTTACTAATAATGTAGAGTGCCATATTATTTGATGTATGAAGAGGATTCAAAAAGAAGAGATCATGAGATGACCTAGTGAAAGGTTGAGTTGAGATGTGAAAGTGTGATGGAATTACAATGGCAACTTGGCAAGTTAACACTTGACAAGATAATGTGATTTTTACATTCATTACAATAAGCAAGCAAGAAAGATCACTTGAGAGGAAAAAGGAGTTAATTAAATAAACCAAGCTAATGATCTTGACTAAGTATCTAAAGCTAAAGATTAAGGAACTTAAGCATTTATGAGTAGAACAATGTTAGTTGAGAATTAGTATTGGTCTAGTGAAAGAGAATGCTCAATGAAAATATCAATTGAGTTACATAGTATATTCTGAGCAAGATAGTTTAATCATGATCTAGTAATCTAGTAATGATTGAGAAGAAGAATGTAGTTACAAATGAGAATCAACATAAAAATAGTTTGAGAAGGAATCAAGATTTATAGTTGACACAGTTAAATTCTTGAAATAATAAAAAATTATTGATGATAAGGATTGATGAGATGGATTATTTAATGCATGGAAAATACTAGTTGAGCGATCCAAGGCTAATATTTTAGGGAATATTTCTAGAAGTTTCAAGAAGGAAGAAGAAAAATATAATAAGGCTTGATTCATTGAATTAGTTGAATCTAATTGTAACCCTAAGGTCTATAGTTAAGTGTAAGGGGTAAAAGATATAAACTACATATTTAAGAAGGCATACTAGATGTTTTCTATTGGTTTTTGGACTAAAATTTGTATAGATGAGTGAATAACATAATTGCAAAGGAGAAGTACAAAGTTTGTGATGTGGGATATTTATTGAAGAATTGTAGAGTGTATCTGAATTGCTAGGAGAGATAGAATCTAGTCAATGAACAAGGATTGAGTTGAATGGAGATCTAACTTTACAAATAAAGATATATGTTACCCTATCAAACCTATTTTTTACTTTCTAATCATTGTGGTAGTAGTAAAATCCTTTTGATTAAGGTTGAACTAATAGTCATTTGTAAATCCTTTAACAAGGTGACATTCTGAGGGAATGTTCCAAAGTCCTCTAACAAGGCCACTCCTAATAGGGTGATTAAATCCTTTAATAGGGTCATAATTAATAATGTGTTTTATAACCTTTAATAGGGTTGGCTCCTAACAAAGCTCACTTTAGAAGAGTGAAGATTGGTAGCAAGTTTCTTGGTGTCTTTTCCCAAATTGGGTTTCCATGTTAAAATCTAGTATCAAACATTTGTGTGGATGTTTTTTATGTGTTTATACTACTTACTATTAAAGTTTGAATTTTATTGTTAACTATGATATTATTCTTCTAATTGACACATACTAAACAAAGAGAAAAAATGGAATGAATAACTTGAATGATGATCAACATTATTATTTGATATATTGTTTGTGATGTTTGATTAAGTTTGTTGGAGTTTTTAAGAGTTGATTTTATACATCTAGATCTAAGGATAATTGATTCACCCCCCCACCCCCACCCCTTTCCCAGTCATTCTTAAGATTCTAGCATTTAATACTAAAGTATCAGTGCTTGTGTGAAAGTTAGAAGGACATAAATCTAAAGATCAAGATGTACAAGAGAGAGGTACCCAAATTGAGCAAGGATAATTTCTTAGCATGGCAAAGGTTGATGAAGTTGCATCTATCTAGTATTGGAGATTCTACACTTTACTATCTAGAAAATGAGTACATTGAATCTCCTAGAACTATGATTGTTGAGAAAATGAAAGATAAGAAGGAGCATAACCAAATGATGATTGGACTCACATCCTTCCTAAGCTATTCTTAATTTAAAGAAATAAAATATTGTAAAAATAAAAGAAGGTATGGAACAAGTTTATGAGGAAAGTTTGACAACTTGAAGATGAAGGAAGGTGGAAATGTGGCACAATATGTTTGTAGAATCAAAGAAGTGGTGAAGGCAATCAGAAATGCTAGTGGTATCATATCTAATGAAACATTAATCAATAGAACTTTACTTCCTATCTATAATATTAGAGTATCAGCAATACAAGAACTTAGATGTACACCTAGTAATGATTTGACATTATATAATCTAGTTGGTTGATGCACAACTTTCAAGCTGGTAAATTTTGATAATTACACACCTACTAATGTTGAAAGTGCTTTCAAATAAAAACTAACTTTTGATGAATCTAAAAGAAAGAAGAAAAGAAAGCATGTGGATGGTGAGAGTGAATTAGATGATGAAATTGATGAACTCAAGGCATTATTGGTTGAAAGACCACCAAAAAGAAAGAGAAATTGCAAAGGTAAACTCCCTATTATTATTTTTACATGTGTAGATGCTAGAAAATGATTTGTGTCTACTATTTCATCACATTTTCATACTAACATATCTCATTTCCTCATTTCACCAATTCTTATCCTTTTGCCAACTTGATCAACATTCAAGAATATTTTGACATGTTCTATAATGCCCCACCCAAAGATCCTTGGAACAAGGATTCAATTCATGCCAATATATATATATTTTTAAAGTATGAATACACATGAAAACATCATACAGGGATCACAAAAATTGCAATGGAAGACTTCACCATAATCTTGGCAACCAACGAATCTCTAAATGACACTACCAAACTAACACACATAAACAAAGGCCAACAACAACCATGCACATGATGAGGGCTTGAAGAAAAAACCACTCATCAAAAAAACACCAAGCTGGGTTATAAATGTAGAATCTTAAAATTTGGCTAAGTTTGAAATTCTAAAGCCCTAAAATTTGGCTAAGTCTAAATTTCTAAAGCCTTGAAATTTCCTAAAATCTTTATCTTATCTCAAAGAGGTCTGAAACCTATCTCAAAAGACTCATTGCATATATTAAAATATATCTTAAGTATAAGGAATTAAATATAGGTCAACTAACTACTCCCTATTTCTCACATGAGGAAGTACACTGATCTCCAATCTTGCACGAGGAAGTGCACAATATTTAACAAGGAAGTACCAAGAACTATGTGGAGGCATGCAAGGAGCCATGTGAACCTTCACATTCTTGAGAAAAAAAGTACTATTTCATGTAAGGAAAAAAATTAGCAAGAAAACACACTTAAGGAAAATAACCTAGGAAATGAATTTCCTCCACACCGAGGAGTACTAGATCCACATAAATCGAGGAGTGAACACTTGAGTGCATAAAAAACAACAAAGAGGAACATCTACCCATCTAAACCATAGCAGTAAAAAACATACCGAAAGCAACATCATAATGAACAAAAGTAACATCGCAATGTACAGAAATAACATCACAATAACTGAATAACCAAACTAAGTATGTGGTTCCTCCTAACTGTCAATAGCATCATAAGACCATTGTGGATCCTAACCATCCCCCGCATGTAACATCCAAAATTATTGACCAAATCATTAGTGTTATCTTATGAGGATGTCACTACTAAAATTTGCTACAATATAAGATTAAGGAAATCTAACATGCTAAAATTAAAGCATTAGATAATCCCATAAATCAACCATGTCATCTATCATATGCTAGCATCATACAAATAGGAAATCTAACATGATAAACCAATAAGCAATAGATATGCTAATAAAGAAAATTCACATCATCTAATCACATGCTAAACATCATAATATGGGAAAGTGTCAAATAAACTAACATCATTTAAATATGATATCCAAGCATTCCAATAAAAGCATAAATCACAAGAAAGCATACTTTGGAACATGAAGCATCAAGTGAAAATATCCGGCAATGGTTGCATTAGGATAAAAGACTGTCTCTATACACCTTTCCCCAATAGTGGTGTAGATAGCTATGCCTCCCAACCATGTAGCACCTATATCTCCACACCCATCATGCTGATGGAGATAATGATCCAAACACAAACACATAGAAAGCACAACATCCAAGGCTAAAAAGCCCAAGATTGGATCTATGCGAACACAACATCCCAATGGAAGGCTCTCACACTGAAGCATTGTTTTATTATCTTAAATTTTATTACCATTCACACATTTTATATAGTTATCACTTTCTTAAAACTTCCTCTACCAACCCTATGGCATCATGACACCAAGATGCAAGATAGAAGCCCCCTCCATAAGCTACCCTACCCTACCCATGCTCATCCAATGATGAGTGCCTATAGGCATGCAAATTCCCAACCCAACCCCAATGATCATAACTTCTAGAAGTACCATGGAATATCGAGCCTCACAAGTCACCCAACAAATGTATGCACATGCACTCATGTGTGTCACATCACTATTACGAAGATCATAGAACAAGGACAAGATGAGAACACAATGCAAAAAAACACTCAACTAAAAACAACTCAGGAGGATAGATTCTACATGAATCCCAAAGCCAATAAAACCATACATCATGAGATCACTCAACTGGCCTCAATCTAGGAGTATGGATTCTACATGAATCCCAATGATGTAACAAGACCAAACATCATGAATTCACTCAATTGGCATCAATCTGGAAGTATGGATTCTACATGAATCTTAGTGTCCACAAAACCAAAACAAAGGTCCAAGAGAAACCATAACAATAGGTACAAAATTAATCAACCAAACATGATGTCAGGAGTAAAGATGTGACATGCATCCCAATGCAAACATAAAAGTGCAATAAAGGTCTAACTGGTATCCAAATAGATAATCTAGGTACACGACCCAACTTGTGCCAAGAAAACCTGAGAAAATAGGGTGGCATGCAAAATGAGGTAAAAACCCCAAATTTTGGAAAATTTTGAAATTAAAACCCATTTGGCCTTTGGGTAAAAAAACCCCAAAAATCCAAAAATAATTGATTTCAAAGACCGTATGCAAAAATTTCTAGCATAATGGTGCAAAACCCTAAGCCCTCATCACAAAAAATACAGAAATGCTCATACCCAACCAACTAGGTAGAACCAGCAAATAGAAATGGAGGGGAACACTAGTTCTTAGCCTCCTAACAAATTACTACCAAAAAAGAAGCAGAAATAGAGTCAAAACAATAAAATAGGAGAGACCTAACTTGTAGCCAAAAGGACAAAACAAAAATCTATGCCATAAAATAAAAAGCCTACAGAAGTGGTTAAAAATCATGGCAATCCAAGGTATCCCTGAGTTGGATCCAATGAACTCAACCTCGTGACAATCCCATGCTTGTAGCTCCAACAACAAACAAAACAGTAAATCCTCATGAAGAGGATTTTGGGTTTTACTCTCAAACTTTTTAATTCAAAAGTGAGAAGTGAGGAATTAAATTCATTTCTAGATATTTATTCATTTTTTGAGTGAATAATCGATTAGGAAAAATAACTAGCCAACCTAGTTAAACCTCGAATTGACCCAAATGAAAATAGGATATTCTTAGAAATAGGAATTCATCTATTGAAAAATTGCCAAAAATTAAAATAAATCAATTAAAAAGCACAAAAACCCAAAAATAGAGAAATTTCCTTAACAACTTTCACAACAATGTGAAACTCTAAATGCACAGACACACTCACACGTCTAATCACATAATGCAAATGAATTTGGATTTAATAGTCACTAAAATGTTTAATTAAACAATTAAAATAAGGATGCATTGACCATACATGGATGAAATTGGTAAAATATGAATAGCTAAATCACTAACTCCATGTGCCATTGTCAGGGATATAAATCTTGCACAAAACACAACACGATCAAGTGGAATTGCATATAATAACATAGTTGAAGCAATAAATGCATTAAATCACCTAATTTATCAATTTATTTAATTATATTAAAATAATCTATTTATATCACTCATGTTCGCATAAAGTATAACAATATAGGGATGAGGTAAAGAATCATATTATTAAATACATCACCTAACATAATCAGAGATATGTCCAAATACCAGATAACTAGTTATCATCACAAAAAACACTATCATCTCAAAATGGCATAATCATGTAATATGATCAACTAAACAACATAGTAGTCCAACTTCTATGATACTAAAATCAAAGTATAACATTTGACCCTCAGGTCATCTCAAATGTAAAATACAACATGAGTAACAAGTATCTCTCAAATCAAAATATAACAAAGTAAATATCCACAACACAAAACCAATGAATCCAACATGGATAGTCCATTTATAATTACTTATGCATTTAATATTGATTGTTTAAACAACATAAAAAGGCACTTGAAACACATAAGAAAACACAATCATAAACATGACTAACCACTACTATAGGAACCTAGTCCAATATAGCATGGTAATAGTACACAGTGTAATCTCTTCACACATCTTAGGCTAATCATGAAACAACCTCATGATACAACATCAATCCTAGTATCCACTAGCATAAACCTTAGTGAACCAAAAATCACATCATAATCTTAGAAATCAGCCAAAACATAATCAAAGCAACGGATACATAACATAAATCCAAACATTTCAATGGTATAGACCACTCATAGTCACAATCATGATCCCATCTCAATGAAAGATCAACAAGGTTGCATCCATTAGGATGAATTATAGAAGTCAAATAGGAGAGTCACTACATCATCCCCCCCAAATACTAGGCTTACTCATGGAAGCTTGCAATCTAAAAATAGAAACCAAACACACCAATAGCAAAATCAAAATTGAATGCAAGGAATGACCCACTGACTCCTTCACAAGTCCAACCAAGTCAATCCAACATTCTCAAACCATAATTTCAACCCCAAATAGGTCAACCAAAAGATAATAGGTGTCACACTGACACAAGGTCCTCCAACACGAAACATCATATGTACTAGGAAACCCATCTAGCCATAAAGTCAACAATACAAGGTAAGGAAAAAAGTCACTCTACCTCGTCCATAGGTGCCCAAATACAATATGCACCTAAAAAGTGACCATAGAATTAGGTCAAAACACTAAGCACTTCCAAAAAGAGTTGGAATCATGGGGAATAACCATCCCAAATTCCCAAGAATACCATCATGTCACCCATGAGCATCCTTGAATCCATGTAGGCTCATCCTTTGAACATAGAGGGTGATGGTTTACCAAAAAAATTACACACTTCAAAAAGGATACTCACCACTACTAACCACCAAGTATAGGAGCACTTAGTCTCTCTCAAAGGTACAAAAGCTCAACTATCACTAGGACTAGGGTTACATAACCCAAATATACAAGATATCACCTTTCTACAAGGTTGCAAAGAATTCAATAGTGGATAAAACAATGTAGTATTTTCATACCAAATCATAAGATGGTAATATGTGTCCAACAATACCATGTACCTCTAGCACCATGCTAGGAATACCACAACCAACTTACCATCAAACTCAATCTCCAGCCTCAAGTCAATGGTCAATGAGAAAAACTTGACTGAGACAATCCCCTTGAAGAAACAAGCTTAGGGAGAAAGAAACTATAGAGTATTAGGACTAAGAGGGAGTCCATCTCAACCTCTGTACTAAATCAGCCCAAGATGCAATAGGGAACTCACAATTCCACCAACCATCAACATTCTCATTTGAAAACACTAGCTGAGCTAGTGGCATAACCATGCTAGCCTACTATCTCAAGAGATAAAGGATACAAAGATGCACCAAAGACAACATCGAAAAGGAGTATCTAACTCACCCAAAGAATTGAGTCACTCTGAATGACAAGGCAACATCAACCTTAAGCAACGTACACTTATAGGCTATACCACACCTCACGAACATGGTTTTGTGTTATAGGGAACACAAAAACCCCAGCACAAATCCAAAAAAGTATTTAGTAGATTATGAAGATTTGTTATCACCTCCCTAAGAATAACACAAAGGGTTAAAATTATCTAATGGCCACAAATGTGATGTGTCATGATTGAATTGGCCTCTACTCAATAAAGAGTACTTAGAACATCAATCTACACCTTCAGAAATGCAAAAGATTTACTTCTTGTTTCGTAGGAGAAATTTTGCCTTAGCACAATCTCATGTGAAGTTTCTCACCAAACCAAGTGAGAAAGTGCATTGAACTAGGTGAGAAAGTGCATGATCACCAGTTTCTCACGTGAAATTTCAAATCAACACAAAAATTGCCTTCACTCTAGAGGCCATAAGTTTCATGTTCAAACTTGGATTAAATCCATTAAAAAAGTGTTAGAAAGATATTGAAAAGGACTAAAATATGATAGAGCTTAGAGAATAATAAAATCTAAGAGTTCAAATCACCACTCAAGACAAAACAACATAGGAAAAAACAATAATCTTGGTTACCAAGATAAGCGATCGACAAAACATCCAAAACCACTCAAGAGACCACATGCCCAAAGCAACACAAGACATGGAATGAAAGGTAGTTCACACACTAAAACCATAATTACTTATATTTCATAATTTCAGTACTTAAACATAACATGAGAACTAATGCATAATGAAACTTAAAGGTTTTCAAAGCAAGGATTCAAGAGTCATTTACCATAAAACAAATACATATGTTTAAATTTTATTTCTAGGAAATCATTATGTTTAATCATCACTTAAACCATCCAATTACATTAACAAAACTTACAAATAAAACAAACACACTAGTATGTTCTCTATGATATTACCCCTTGTACGTACTACTAAAGGTTCGAGATGAATATGGTAGAGTCACAACACACAACTAGGTAGCAGTTAAAAAAACACATTTGGAATATTTATCAAGAACCAAAAAAAAAGCCCAAATGGGGAATTGTCAATCCAAACAATAAATATCCAAAAGTACACATTTCAACAATAAGTCAAACATGACAACTATCATAAAGAGAGTGATGGATAAAATTTGATGACTATTCCAAGAGAGGAAAAATACTAGAAACCCAATGCTAGCCTAACAACCTGAGGAAAGTACCTCTAGCCAAATTAAAAAAACATCAATCAAAGCATATTACATGCGATGACTGGGACTAGTCACACAAGAGGGATAAATCATCACACAATGCTAAGGAATACATCATCCTAGCAATGTTAGAGAACACACTCACACACATCAAGTAGTATACCATTAGTAACCTCATGTATATACCAACAACATTAATTTTTCTTAATTATTTTCCATGCAATGCAAAATTTAAATATATTAATCAATTTAATGCAAATTTCCATAAGCTTATGAACCAATCAAATTGGGGACTTAAGTCATTAACCCAAGGATATAATGCAAACCTACTCCTTTGCAATGGTTCACAATAAACACTCATTTCTCAATGAAAAGAACCATTTCATTAGTATAATGACATTACACAGAGTCACAAATAAGATCCATTTATTTACTTACAATTAGGAGGAAGTAGGGAAACAATGCACCTTACTCCAAAAGGAGAAACAAAAGAGGCACTCAAAGCCAATACATGGAGACCAATTAGTGGTTCCATCCAAAAAGGGTCACACACGTACAACCAACCAACCTAGGTACATCAATTCTATGTACAAATAAGGAAGACTCACTTCCTTCCCCTCACAGTGCTCTAGTCACATCTACTATACAAGAAAGTCCATCACAAGTAGATACTGAAGCAATAAAGATCATGAGCTCTCACCAAGATACTCACACTCGATCAACACAAAAACAACCATATGGGAAACATAAACACATAAATCCCAATATTTGAACATGGGCTCTGATACTAGATGTATTGCCCCACCCGAAGATCCCTAGAAATGGGATTCAATTCAAGCCAAGATTTTTTTTTTTACAAATATGAATTCACATGACAACATCATACGAGGATGACAAAGATCACAATGAAAGACTTCACCAAAACCTTGGTAACCAACAAACTTTGAATGCCACTACCAAAATGACACACACAAAAAGAGGCCAAAAATGAACAAGCACATGATGAGTGCTTGAAAAAACAACCTCTCATCAACAAAACACCAAGTAGGGGTATAAATGTAGAATCCTAAAATTTGGCTGTCTAAAATCCTAAAGCCCTGAAATTTGGCTAAGTCTGAATTTCTGGAGCCCTAAAATTTCCTAAAATCTTTATCTTATCTTGGAGAGGTTTGAAACCTATCTCAAAAAAACTTGTCACATATATTAAAATATATCTTAAGTATAACAAATTAATATACTTAAATGATATATTTTAAACCCTTAGACAAACTATTTTGAACTAGAAAGGTACTAAATTCCAACAAGGTCTCCAAAACCAACTTTCAAACTTCCTCACCAAGCCTAACTACTCCCTATTTCTCACATGAGGAAGTACCAAGAACCACATGAAGCCATGTAAGGATCCATGCAGACCTTCACATTCTCATGTGAAAAAGTATAATTTTGCATGAGGAAACACATCAGCAAGCCAAAACACTTAATGAAAACAACTTAGGAAATGAATTTCCTCCACACCAGGGAGTACTGGATCCACATAAATCAAGGAATGAACACTCAAGTGCATAAAAAATAAAAAAGAGAAACATCTACCCATCTAAACCATAGCAATAAAGAACATACTAAAAGCAACATCATAGTGAATAGAAGTAACATTGCAATGTATAGAAATAACATCGCAATAACTAAACCAAACTAAGTACATAGTTCCTCTTGACTGTCAATAGCATCATAAGAGCATCATGGATCCTATCCATCCCCTCATGTAATATCCTAAACTACCGACCAAATCATTGGTGTTATCTTATGAGGACATCACTACTAAAACATGCTACAACATAAGATTAAGGAAATCTAACATGCTAAAAGTAAAGCATTAGATAATCCCATAAATCAACCACATCATCTATCACATGCTAACATCATACAAATAGGAAATGTAACATGCTAATCCAATAAGCAATAGATATGCCAATAAAGAAAATTCACATTATCTAATCATATGCTAAATATCATAATATCAAAATGTGTCAAATAAACTAACATCATCTAAACATGATATCCAAGCATTCCAATAAAAGCATAAATCACAAGAAAGCATACTCTAGAACCTGAAGCATCAAGTGAAAACATCCATCAATGGCCGCACTAGGATAAAAGACCATCTTTATACATAGGTTCCCAATAGTGGTGTAGGTAGCTATGCCTCCCAACTACATGGCACCCATAGGTCCACACCCATCATGCTGATGAAGATAATGATCCAACCACAAACACATAGAAAGCACAACATCCAAGGCTAACATTCATGCTAGATAGTATGATGACTGAAACCAAGAACGTAGAAAATGCATAAACTATAGGTCTTTTTCAGACACTCAATAGGCTACTAAGAAGGGGTTGACATCATGAAGAGTTGGTTGGCATCAACAAGCCTGAGCTTGGATCTATGCAGACTCAACTACCCAATAGAAGACTCTCACACTGAAGCATTGTTTTATTACCTTAAATTTTATTACCATTCGCACATTTTATTTAGTTATCACTTACTTAAAATTTCCTCTACCAACCCTATGGTGTGATGACACTAGGTTGGGAGATAAAAGCCCCCTCCATAAGCTACCCTACCCATGCCCATCCAATGATGAGTGCTTGTAAGCATGCAAATTCCCAACCCAACCCCAATGATCATAGCGTCCATGAAACCAAAACAAAGGTCTAAGAGAAACCATAATAATAGGTACAAAATCACTCAAATAAATATGATTTCAAGAGTATAGATGTGACACACATCCCAATGCAAACATTAAAGTGCAACAAAGGTCTGATTGATACCCAAATAGATAATCTAGGTCCATGACCTAACTCACGCCAAGAAAACTTGAGAAAATAGGGTCACATGCAAAATGAGGTAAAAAACCCCAAATTTTGAAATTTTTTGAAAACAAAATCATTTGGCCTTTGGGTTCAAAAACCCCCAAAAATTCAAAAATAATTAAGTTTGGACATTGTGTGAAAAAATGGCTAGCATAATGGCACAAAACCACAAATCCTCATCCTAAAAAATAGGGAAATGCTCATTCCCAACCAACTGGGCAAAACTAGAAAAAACAAATTGAGGAGAACATGAGTTATTAGCCTCCTGAAAAATGGTTAAGAAAAGAAAAGAAAAAACATAGCCAAAATAATAAAACAAGAGAGCCCTACTTTGTAGCCAAAAGGGCAAAACAGAAATCTAAGCCATAAAATAAAAAGCTACAGAAGTGGTTGAAAATCACAGCAATCCAAGGTCTCACCGAGCTAGATCCAATGAGTTCAACCTTGTGATGATCCCATCCTCGTAGCTCCCACAATGAAAAAAATATTAAATCCTAATGAAGAGGATTTTGGGTTTTACTCTCAAACTTTTTAATTCAAAAGTGGGAAGTGAGGAATTAAATACCATTTTTGGTATTTATTCACTTTTCGAGTGAATAATTGATTAGGGCAAATAACTAGCCAACCTAGTTAAACCCTGAATCAACCAAAAAAAAATTAGGCTACTCCTAGAAATAGAAATTTATATATGTAAAAGTTTCCAAAAATTAAAATAAATTAATTAAAAAGCCCAAAAACCCAAAAGCATAGAAATTTCCTTAACAACTTTCATGACAATGTGAAACTCTAAATGCATAGACATGCTCACAAGTCTAATCACATAATGCAAATAAATTTGGATTTAATAATCATTGAGAGGTTTAATTAAATAATTAAAATAAAGATGCATTGACCATAAATGGATGATATTGGTAAAATATGAATAGTTAACTCACTAACTCCATGTGCCACTACTAGGGATATAAATCCCGCACACTACACAACACGATCAAGTGCAATTGCATATAATAACATAGCCAAAGAAATAAATGCATTAAATCACCTAATTTAACCATTTATTTAATTATATTAAAATAATCTATTTACATTACTCATGTTTACATAAAGCATAACAATGCAGGAATGAAGTAAATAATCATAGCATTAAATCCATCACCTAACATAATCAAAGATATGTCCAAATACTGGATAACTAGTTATCATCATAAAACACACTGTCATCTCAAAATTGCATCATCGTGCAATATTATCAACTAAATATCATATTAGTCTAACATCTATGATACTAAAATCAAAGTAAAATATTTGACCCTCAGGTCATGTCAAACGTAATACACAAAATGAGTAACAAAGTAAATATCCACAACACAAAACCGATGAATCCAACATGGATAGTCCATTTCTAATTATTTAAGCATCTAATAATGGTTATTTAACAACATGAAAAGGCATTTAAAATATGTAAGAGAAAATGGTCATAAACATGACTAACCACTACTATAGGAACCTAGTCCAACATAGCATGGTAATAGTACATAGTGCAATCTTTGCACACATCTCAGGGTAATCACAAAACAACTTCATGATATCACATCAATCCTAATAACCACTAGCACAAACCTCATTGAACCAAAAATCACATCGTAATATCAAAAATCAGCCAAAGCATAATCAAAGCAACAGATACAGAACATAAATCCAAACACCTCAATGGTGTAAACCACTCATTGTCACAATCATGATCCCATCTCAATGAAAGATCAACAAGGTTGCATCCATTGAGATAACTTACAAAATTTTAATGGGAGAGGCACTACATGTTCTTCATCATTCACACCCACTTTTCAAATCAACTGCAAATCATTTTAGAATTGGTTCCTATTTTATCTAAACTCTTTAGAACCAACTCTAAATCATTTTAAAATCATCCAAATCTCTTCAAAAAAACTCTAAAAAATTTCAATTGCATTATAATACCTTCTAACAAACCCTTGGCAATTCCAGATCAACCCTAAATTATTTTGAGTCAACCCTAATTGATCAAAAATACATCAAACATCCCGAGTCAATCAATATATGTCTAGTTCTAGGCATTTTTGTATCCCACGATACCTTGTGAATCTATCAAATCTAACCTTAGAACCACCATGTCCCTCAACACTTGGTGAACCTATCATTTTTATCATTCAATCATCAACATTATCAAGTACCTCAGTGTCATATTATGGCCTTATCTAATCAATTTAATAACATTTATGATTTATGTTGATGCTATTATGATCAACCTTATCAATCAACTTCAGTTCTATGGAATTTACGTTAGAAACAATAGTCCACCAAGATAACTGAGAGGGGGGTGAATCAATTATTTAATTAAAAAATAAATAAACCTTAATTTATCTTAACCATTCAATCAAATTAAGCATCAACCATAACAAGATGCACATACACAATTACGCTAGATTTGTTAACTAGGGAAATCCTTTATAAGAGGGAAACCCCTAATGGGAATGATGCCCACAAAGATATAATGATATATATAGATATATATGTATGTATGTATGTATGTATGTATATAGTTAGGAAACTATAAACACATTTAGTATATAAGAGTCCCTAATAGGAGATATTGAATCTCTATTAGCAGTTGTGCCAACCCTATTAGGAGTTGTGGAAGGCAGAAGGACCCACTGTCCAAATAGCTTCTAGGTAAAGACCACTGAACTTTAGTGTCTAATTGATCTCTCAACTATTCCTTTTATAATACTTGTTTTTACTATGCTTTAACCTCTTTCCTTTGTCCTATCAATTGGACTAGTCACTATCAGACCTTGTAGACCAAGTCATGAATCTTAGATCCAAATATCAAATCTTGGATCTCAGAGAAAAACTTCGATAATGAGGTTCTTGTTAGAAATAGGGATTACGAGAGGGGGGTGAATCAATAATCTACAAACTTTATTCACCAATTGGATGTTATTTCTTACTTTAAACCATGCATAACAAAGTAATAAATTAATGTTGAATAGTAACAGTAACAATGCACAAAGATAACTCATAACAACATATTTTGTTAACTAGGGAAATCTTGGCCAAGGAAAAACCTCAGTGGGGATGATACCCACTAGATAATATACTGATATATAAGTTCCTTGTTAGAGGATGGACCCTATTAGAACTCAATGAGAAAATTTAGTATAAGCAGTCCCTGTTACAAGACTTTAAATCCCTGTTAGGAGTTGTAGTATAGTGAATGCAAGATGAGCCTACTATGCAAACATGCACTTTCAATTACAAGTAGAGCTCACTGCCCAAACAAGTAATTAGACTTCTAGAATATGTATTGTATCTTCTTTCTTAACTTATCTCTAATCTTCACTTGATCTTGGATTACAAAACAACTCATATAAAACTTCACATCTATTACTTTCACAAAAGTTTTCATATAATCACAATTACAAGATAGCACTTGCAATCATAATTAGTTCCTTCACAATCTTACCACAAAATATCCTTTACATAAATATCATGCCTTTACATAAATTGATGATAGGTTGGCTAAGACCACAATCCACTTTACCAACTTAGATTAATCATCAAGGATGTCATCCCTAATTGGACAAGTAATTATCTTGTAAACAACATATTTCTATCCTTTAATTCCACTGTCTTCTTTTGATTCAAACAGGATTAACTCTTTTTTTGTATAGCCTGTACTAACTTCTGATGTTATACGCATCATCACCAACATGTATACTATCTACATCTAACTTTTCTAGTCATAAATGATGTCAACAAAAAGTTATAAATAAAACAATACACTATTGTAAACCGAATTCTATACTTAGACAATCTTGTTATTACCAAACACTAAGTATCTTTATTTATGATAAAACAATACATTGTTGTAAACCAAATTCTATACTTAGACAATATTCTTATTACCAAACACTAAGTATCTTTATTTTTGAAGTTTCCTATGACCGTTTACATCATGTGTTTCCATAAATGACAACAATTATATATCACTATTAGCCAATTTTCAACATTCTCCCCCTTTGGCATTGATGGGAACAAAATAGGGAAAATTGGCTAAGTGACAAAAACAAAAAAAAATAACACCTTACATTACATCTATTACAACTTATTCATCTTTGTATATTCTCCCCCTTACAATATACTTTGCACTTTTATCTTCTCTTTACCTAATTTACAATTTTCACATTGTATCTCTCCCCCTTTGACATTAATGACAAAGGTCAATATGTCAGGAATCTATCCAAAATTTGTCTAAAGATGTTGTCCTTCCCTATGCTAATATGATCTTCATCTAATCATCAAAGTTTCCTTTATATCATCCATACCCTTAGTCCATGTTTCCTTGGTGGACTCATCTAAAGTGAGAATTGCACATAAAGCATATGATGTAATCTCAACTACATTAAGATCTAAATACAAAATGCTAGAATTTGTGTCCTTGTCCTTGACACATTCCTCCAATTATCTCTCAACAAAAGATAATTTCAGAGCCATACATTCTCTAAAATCTAATATCCTCTTCAAAATATGTTCCTTCTAAAGTTCTAGTTTCCTAATGTCACTATGAATACTAGCCATCCGTCCTTCAAAATCATCTACTTTACAAGATGGATGTTGAATCCAACTAGATAAAGCCTCTAGCTCACTCATCTTTCTTTCTATTTGACTATCAATGTCTTTAGTCAATTTGTATGATAAGGTACACTTGATATATACATTTTTTCCATCTTGTTGGCATTTTTGAAGTTCCTTTCTAAAAATATCAAGATTAATCAAATCATTTTTGATGTTTTGATATATGGTGCTAAATAATTTAGCATCATGGTAAATTAATGCCTTTGCTTCTACAACATTCAACAAATTGGTAAACTCTTCATCAAATGATTTCAGCACTACCTATGCCCTCTATTCAAGATCTGATTTAGTGTGTTATATTGCCAAGGTACTATGGAGTCTATCAATAACTTCCATTAATGTTCTCTGTAGACTCTTTACTTTCCTATTCTTCTCAATAAGCTTTGTCAAGGATGAGATCAGATCTGTTTGATCATCATCATCAGTAGCTAAACTAGTGAGAGGGAGTGGAGTAGATGAACTACATGGTTTAGTATCATCCTCTCTTTGTTTCTTTGTTGCTTCTTTTGTTCTTTTCTATTATTCTTCTTTCTTTTCTCTTTCCTCTCTTTCTTTCTTCTTTTGCAACCTCTTCTTCTCATCTTCCTCTGTTTTCTTTCTCATCTCTTCTTCTATAATTCTTCTCTTTTCTTCCTCAAGCAATTTCTTCTTGGCTTCTTCTATTTTCCTCTTCTCTACTTCAAGTAGCCTCTTCTCATCTTCAATCTATCTCAACTTGTCCTTAATATCCTTAGTGGTTAGTTCATTAGGTTTAGAATCAGGAAATGGATTGGTATCATCAATGTTAATGGTAATATTGGTTTGATTAATTTGCATAGCGTCACCACTCATTGACACTTTTAAGGTTCTAGGTGTTGGAGGAGACGCTTCCTTTGACTCTAACAACATTTGACTGATCACTGTTGTAGTCTCATTCCTTAGTTTATCCTTTTCACCAATCATGAATAGAAATGGTCTCAATTTATTGCTTAATTATGGTGTGATATTATTCAATAATCTTTTGATTTCCTCTTATTCATCATTCTTACAAATTGTTCTAAGCATAGACTTTTGAAGTTCTAGGTTTTCTTCCCTTGTAGGAGCCTTCTTCTAAATGAGTCTCTCATAGACTTTCTAGTTAATTATGGTCTCAAGATCCTTCAATTTTAGATTTTTTTCTATGATATATCTCATAGTAGATATATCATTCTAATCATTTTCAAAACTATTATACAAATCATAAAACTTGTTCATATGAACAAAGTTACCTTCCTTAGCAATAGCTATATTGATCTTCTCTATCTTTGGCTTTCAAGATTGCCAAGCTTTGATTTTTGATTGCTCTACTAGAGTCACTTTCTCTAATTTCTTGGTCTCTTGCTCCTCTTCATCTTCATCACTTAATTCAATTTTTAACAATGTTTTTTTTCTTTTTCCTAGTCCGATGGCTTTCTATTTTACCCTCTTGGTTTTAGTACTTATTGCTTCCACCAATCTTTTAGATTTTCTTTTAGGTTCACTAGGTTGAACATCTAACACTACTACATATGGAATACTCTATTTCAAAGATGTTTCTATAACATATACTGACAAAGTCTGAATGTTCAGTATTCCTTGCTTCATTATTTTTCTTATAGTCTTAGATTCATTCTTTGTCATTTTGGCCTCTAACAGTGCCTTTTTCATTATAGATTCTACTTTCTTATGTGATATTTTCTCCACAAATGTTTGATGAGTTGATTGTATGATATCATCACATGTACCAAATCTATATTCAGCTTTGTCTCTATCTAAATTCAACAAAAAATCAATATAACCAACTGCTATATCATCATTTAATTCATAACTCAAGGGATCAAGAAGTGTTTCCCAAGAGTCCACTACTTGATTATAGGTATAATCTGTATCAACCAAAATACAAATGTCATCCTTAAATCTTTCCATAATTTTAGGTGCAATTCTAAATCTCTATATCATTTCATTTTGAAATGTTCTCATTATCAAGTTAGCACTATCTAATATCTTATCTGTAGGATTCCTTTTGCATAACTTTGTAATCTTCTTCATTGTGCATTTGTCACTACTCATTATGTCTGTGATTGATAAGTAAGGAAATATTTTAAGTACATGAAAGAATATGAGTTTGACCAATGGTTGGAATCTAAACACATCATTATTTGTCCTCTTGATCTTTTCTAGGCTCTCTAATAGTTGCATTCTTATTATTTCACTAATATTTACTTGCTCTTCCTCTACACATATCTTATATGTTGTATAGATGAATCTTGCTGAAAGTTCATCAAATTTTGAAATTGCACAAATAGAATAGGCAATAATTCTACTTAAAAATATCACAATATCTTGCTTGGTGGTGTTGATCACCATAGCCTTTCCATTATAGACTACTTTAGTATGGCTTTCAACTTTCTTCTTGACCAATTCCTCACCTATAGGTATAGTGCCTTGTTTACTAAAACCAGTTACCTCATGAATAAGGTCAATAAAAATATCAACTACATTGTCTTGTGTCCATAGTTTTCCATCATGTATCCTACTCAAAATGATATGTGTCCATTCATCTATCTCTAACTCATGGTAGAAGTTATATTTGAACTAGTCTAATTCCTTCAGCTATTCAAATCTAGGCTTCATAGTCATGTCATGATTGAAAACCAATTCCATATTCTTGTTTATGAATTCACTACCAATTGACTCAAACTTACAATTCAAATAATTTCCTTCATCTTCAAGATGTGCTATGTGTTGGATACAACTATCCAATTGTGTGTTGTCTTTGATGCTACACAAATATCATATTAGTTGGTAGATAGTATCTACTAAGCTTAGTTGGTTAGCAAAGCAAATTTTAGAGTCTACCGAGAATTCTTGGAAGTTGCTCTATGGAAACAGTTTCTACTAAGCTAACTCAAGCATCACAGGATTTTGTGGTAGAAGTTAGTCTTAACCAACCTCACATGGTTAAAAAAGGAAAGTTAGTATTTATTGAGTTCACTCGGTCTCCAAAGGATTTTGCAAGGTTCGCAGTGTTAACCAAGCTTCTGTTGGCTAACACTGGAAATCATTTTTGGAATAGTATTTATCGAGCAGGGTTGGACAATGAAGGGTTTTTTTATTTTGAGAAATAAAGTTTATTTATTTGATGTAATAATTGTAGCCAACTAAGGTAATGATTATTGGTAATTGTAACTTTTAAATGAGCTAACTTGATAATTTGAAAGGTATATATGGAAGATCAAGTTGAGAATTATGAAGTGTAATGAGTGAGCATGCAAGTGTATTGATTGAAGAAGAATGTGTGAGCTAACTTTGAAGGATGGCTAGATATCCTTGAGGAGTAGAAAATTTCTATTTGATCAAGAAGGATCTAGTGAAGTAGAATAGAGATCTCTATCAACAATTTAGTTGCATCTCATTTAGGTCATTTCATTGTTACTTTCTCACCATTGTAGCAGTGATTCCTAAATCTCTCAATAGAGTTGGTCTAATAACCATTTGTAAATCCTCTAACAAGGTGATAGTTCTATTGAATTTTTCTAAAGACCTCTTGTAAGGCCACTCTTAACAAGGTGATTAGAATCCTCTAACAAGGTCACACTTAATAGTATGTTTTGTAACCTTTAACCAGGTTAGCTCTCAACAGGGCTTACTTCAAAAGAGTGAAAATTAGTAGCTAGTTACAAGGTGGTTTTTCTCATATTGGGCTTCCATGTTAAATCTGGTGTCTCATGTGTTCATGTTATTTCTTTTATGGTTGCATGTTAATCATTATGAATATTTAAGCATATGTTAAAAGTTAAAATACACTACATCTACCGAGTTACAACATTTTTCTATATGTTTACTAAGTGAAAGCAATAACTAGTTTATCATACATCTAAGGGATTTGTGGATTTATTTTTCTAGTAACTAATTCACCCCCCCTCTCATGTACTCCATCTATATTTCCAACAGTTGGTACCAAATATTTTGGTGCTTGAAAGAAGGATTTTAAGGATCTAAGCTAAAGATCAGGATGTCTTACAAGGCCAAAATTCTAAGGCTTAATAGGGATGACTTTTTACCATGGCAAGGAATGATGAGACTTCATCTGGCTTCCATTGGAGATACAAGATTGAAATACCTTGATCAAGATTATAAAACTCCTTCTGGTACACTATTTGTTAACGACATTGTTGAGAAGAAGACTCATAACACCATGATGATAGACATTGCATCTGCCTTAAGCTATGAAGAATTTGATGATATCAAAGACTACAAGACTACCTTTGAAATGTGGAACAAGTTGAAGGATATCTATGGAGGTGATGAAAATGTGAGGAGAGCCAAAGTAGAATGTCTAAGAGGACAATTTGATTAGATGAGAATGAGAGAGGATGAAAACCTTGCCAAATATGTTGGAAGAGTTAAAGGAAGTGTCAGTGCAATCAAAGCTTGTAGAGGAGATATCAAAGAAAAAATAGTTGTAAGTAAATTTCTTAGAACATTACTTCCCATTTATGCAATTAGAGTATCTACAATTCAAGAAAGAAGATGTGAAGCAAATCATAAGATAAATTTGGATGCCATAGTAGGAAGATTGAATACATTTGAGCTAGATAACTATGACAATTATGTTCTAGCTTCCAAGAACATTGAATCAACATTTCAAGCCAAGATTTCACTCAAGGAAAAAGAGAAGAAAACAAAGAAATCTCAATTAGAAAATGAAGAAGAATTATAAGAAAGTTCTAATAGTGATCTTGAAGTTGTTAAGGCTCTACTTGCAAGGAAATATTCTAGAGGGAAAGGAAAATACAAAGGTAAGGTTCCCCTAATCTTTTTTTCATGTGAGAAAATTGGTCATATTGCAGCTAGGTGCCCAAACAAGCAAAGGAAGGATGACAAGAAAGGTCATAAGTACAATGGAAAGAAATATTTCAGATCATTCAAGGACAAAGGTAAGAAAACATGTTTTATGGCTAAGGACTCTAAGGATTCTGATAATAGTGAAGATAAAATTGTTTGCATTGTTGTGAAAGATAAGATGGCACTTATCTCTCATGTGAGAAAAAATGACACATGGATCATAGATGATGGTTGTTCTCATCATATGACTAGTGACAAAACTAAGTTTGAACATTTTGAAGACTATGATAGTGGTAGTGTAAGGTTTGGAAATAATGAACCTTGTTGCATAAAAGGAAGAGGATGAATCTCATTTACCAAATAATTTGTATGTGATAATGCCTATTGGGTTGAAGTACTAAAACATAATCTGTTGAGTGTAGCATAGCTAATCAATATTGGATTCAAGGCAGAATTCATGCATGGCAAAGCAAGACTAATGGATGACAAAGGAAAGCTGATTGGATCAATCATACACATAAAAGGTAACTTGTTTTATCTTGATATTGGTGAGTGCTCATATTTTATTGCTCAAGTTGAAGAAAGTTGGTTATGGCACAAAAGGTTGTGTCATGTAAATTTTGATAACATAGTAAAGATAAGAAAATTTAGGAAAGTAAGAGGAATTCCTAATTTTAAGAAATTTGATGTTGGTCTATGCAAGAATTTCCATATTGGTAAATTGGGAAAGACTAGTTTTAAAAGAAAAAAATATCAATCTAAAGATATTTTGGAAATTGTACATACTAATTTGTGTAGGCTTATTGGAATTGTGAGCTATACTGGAGAAAAGTTCTTCATTCTTTTTGTTGATGACTACTTTAGAATGATGACTATTATGTATCTAAGAGAGAAGTTAGAAGCATTTGAGAAATTCAAATGGTATTTGGCCAAAGTAGAAAAAGGTTAGAAAATTTCTTGAGGTTAGAAAAAGGTGGTGAATTCATTTCCAATGAATTCAATAAATTTTACATTGAAAGAGGAATCAAAAGACATGTATCAAGTCCTAGAACTCCCAAATAGAATAGAATAACTGAAAGGAGGAATAGATCTATCATGGATTGTGCAAGGACTCTAATGATTGAAAAGAACATTGCTATCAAATACTAGAAAGAAGCTATCAGCACTATAGTTCATACCTTGAACCAAGTACAGCTGAAAAAGGACTCATTCAAAATCCCCTGTGAATTATGGTATGGCTATAAACCCAATGTAAGTTACCTGAAAGTATTTGGAAGTAAATGTTACATTTTGAAAGAATCTAGAAAAGGAAGGTTTTATGTGAAGGGTGATGAAGGTATATTTTTGGGATATTCTTGCAAGAGTAATGCATATAGATATTTGAATTTGTCTACTCAAAAAATCATAGAAAATGCACATGTAAAAGTTGATGAGTTTGTAGAAAGTACTGAAGAAAAAAACAAAAAGGAACCAGAAGATCATAGGAAATTTGTTTTCATTGAACTTGATACATTTCCAAATACATCTATCAATCAAGTGACTTCTACTCCCAAGTCTTCCTCAGTCACCAAGTTGCAAGGAATTCCAATCGAGTCACAAGGACCCAAGTCACAGTCTAAAGCTATTGAGCCAATTCGTATCAAGCCAAAGTAGTCAGACCTTGAAATTGAAGTGCAAGAGAATGAAAATGCAAGTCATTCAAAAGGAAAGGAACCTGTATTGGCCAAGTATGTTAGGAGATATCATGTACTAGATCATATTATTGGAGATAAATCTGAAGGTATTGTTGGCGCTCAAAATTATAGCCCAAATTTTGAGCACCGTTGAGAATTTGAGCCCTATAAACACTTTTTGATGCACATGTATCTGGCTGTCAAGTTGAGGCCTAAGAGGTGTTAAATGCTTCTAAAACCTTCCATTCAGCATGTCCACCTATTCCATGAAGTTAAAACATCATTCTGAGCTGTTTGGTGAAGTCCTGTTTTGAGTTGGTGTCATATCTGCATTTTTACCCTGAGTCAAACAGTGAGATGAGGTTGTGTTTGCACTTGAATATCTCGCACCTAGAACTATTTCATGATCCACTACTTTGAGAGTATCTAATAACCATACTTAAGAACCTATGTTTCAGATTTTGAGTCATTTTGAGTCCGTTTGACTAAGTTTTGAATCCCTCAAAGTTGGTCAGTTACTGTTTTCATACTTTTACACTTTGTACCTAATTCTGGGAAGCCCTATTTAACAAGTTATAACTTTTGACCAGTTGACCAAAATATTGAAATTCCTTTTTTGTTTCATTTTAGACATTAGAGACTTGTCATGTTTCAAGTTTTAGCTCTTGACAAATCCATTTAATCAGTTTTCAAACATGATTCCAAACGCAATTTATAACTTTTTACTAGTGTCAGTATTTGTAGATTGTTTGGTACACCTGTTCGAGATGTCATATCGTGAGATTTTTGATTGGTAATATTGAATGGATTGTACCATCATGTTTCCCATTGAAAATACTCCAAGTGTGTCAATTTGCAAGTCATTACGAATCCATCTGCACACTTTTCTAGGTCAATTCCATTTGCAAAAATTGTTATCTTATCAATGTTTCCAGTCAGCAATTCTGAGTAGCCCACTTTGACTGCTCGCCATTTGTACCTCGTTATTCATCATAAGCCCAAATTGTAGATTCATATTGTCCTCATGACAGAGAACTAGTTTCCCAATTTTTGTTTCCCCGTGTGCTGATTTGCCTAGTTTTTTGAACCAATTCCAAACCCAGTTTATTGCTTTCTAACATGTTTACTTGCAGGTAATTCTGAGAAGGCAATTTTGATAGTGAATATATTTTGACTGGGAATTCTTCATGAGACAAGATTCAACAAGGTGCAAGAATGCAGAACAAAAATTTAGTGTGTTCAATTTCAGGGCCTAGTCAGCGTTTGGGTCAGTTTTCAAAGGCAGTCAAAGGACCTCCTAGTGCAAAAGTGACAGTTGGATTTAAAGATTTTAAATGAGTATTTAATGATGAAGTTAATTCTTGAAATCAATTTTAGACAACTTGAGGTGGCCAATAGATCAATTTGAGGATTTAGTTGTTTGGAAACAAAAAAAATTTTAGCCAGACCCACTTTAGGGCCCGACTAAATTTTATCTAATTGATAAGGCATCACTGAGTTTTCAAAATGACTAAAATGGGTTAGAATGAATATGGTCTTTTGAAAATATAAAGGCGAGCCAATCAACTGAGAGAAGGATATATGGGAATATACACTGGCATGCACTATTGGAATGAAAAGTAGTTTTTAGTATTATGTGGAAGATGCTAAGTTTGACCCTTTTCTTCTAAAGATAAACATATTTATTCTAGAATTTATATTCTCTCAATTGCATTAAAATATGTCAGGTCTGATGCCATGATCTTGTGGCATATGTGCTATGAGCCACAAAGAATCATTTAAAGTATGATTCTAAATTACCTACATACTTATCCACCCTAAGATAAATTTGTCTAGAAAAATGGAACATTCAATAGAATATTTCAATGAAACCATGAAGCTGGCAACCACATACTATGCCATTTCCTCATCAATGTATGAATGAAGGGGTCATGATGTAAAACCATTTAAGCTTCACATGTAAAGCATTAAGATGGAGATCAATGTTGAAAAGGAATACTTGGTTCCATGAGCAGCAGGGCATAGCAGGTCAAAGACTAAAAGATCCGCATGAGAAGGAAGTGGCATTTGGAAATAGAGTAGCAAAGCTTGCAGGGGAGGTGGTCATAGACAAAGGAGAGGAGAAGATGTCGTACACCCTCTTAAAATTTCATTGGAGGATCTTTATAATGGTACTTCTAAAAAATTATCATTTTCAAGGAATGTGTCGTGCCCGAAATGTAAAGGGAAAAGTATTAACAAAAGACAAACCGCTACTTGAAAAGAGGAGTCAACTTCAAAGAAGGAGGAGTGACAGTTTAGTGAATAATGGCACCAAAGAGAGGGGTGAAGCCAATAGCACCTACGAAGAAGAAGGTGGCAAAAGTAGTCAATCCTTTGTTTGAGAAGTGCCCCAACCAGTTTGGAATCAGAGGAGCACTACCACCCAAGAAGGATCTACACCACTTCGTCAAATGGCCCAAGATCATCTGCATCCCATGGTAGCACCGCATTCTCAAGTAGCACCTCAAGGTCCCCCCCGCCCTTAACCAGTTCACTAAGACTCTCAACAAGAATCTCGCATCAAACCTATTTAAGATGCTTCTGAAATACAGACCAGAAGACAAATCTACAAGAAAGGAAGAGACCACTACATGATGAGGCTAGAGTTTTCATGTGAAGAGGGGATCACATCAAAACTCATTTATCCCACATTCTTTGTGGGAGAGTATGTGTAAGTGTTTAAATACTAAAAGACACAATAGCCTAAGTGTCTTAAAGGGGTGCCTTTTGGAAAGGCAGTGCCCATGGAGGGGTCCCACCGATGATGTCAATCGGATCTGACCAAGAAAAAAAAATTGAATGAGCCAACACACGAGTTGATGTGGTGATAGTGAACAAGATCCTGACATGTGTCTCGATCTGGTGGTCCTCGCTATCTCACCAAGAAAAAGTTGCACGAAAGTTACCATAGTGACATGGCGAGGATTAATGCAATGATGACATGTGGCAGCAGGTCCAAGAGATGGTGATGTGGCAAGAAAGTTTTTGAGATGCACGAGATTGCGACATGTGGCAAATCATGTGGTTCTTGCTATGTCGCTAAGGGAGAGATGCATGCCAGTTAGTATGGTGAGATAGAAAGTATGACATAGCATGGATGACATTGTGCTGACATGGACATGTGGTGCCAGTTGAACCAGTGAAAAATTGACACGTGGCATCAATACAGGTCAAAGGGTCAATCAAGTATTGACAAGTGGCATGGTCCAAATGGTCAGAGGAGGAAGAGGAGTTTTTAAATGAAAAATAATACCCTTGTACGTTCATTCAAACCAAAGTTTGAATTATATTTTTTAAAAATTAAAATGTTCTATAGTTTATACTATAGAATTATTTTCAAAATTTTGGCCTTTTAATGCAAACCTATGAATGGAGACCTGATTTTCAAAAGGCCATATCTAGAGCAATTTTTATCAAAAATAAGCACTCCAATATACCACCAGAACTAGGAAGATCTAAATTTTCCAAATCTAAGGTTTTTTTTTTGCATAGGTGCTCACTAGTTTGAGGTACAGGTCAATTTGTAAAATCTAGGGCATTGGCAACAGAACAAGCTGAAATCATCATGAAGTGTCAAAGTTTGTTTCAGGGTATTTTTGAAGGCTTGGTAAAGTTTGGGTGTGAAGAAAATCAATTTTAGAGTGTTTCCTTGGCTTTTAGAAGTCAATTTTTTAATTGATTTTCATTTTACCATGAGTAAAAATCAAGAATCAAATCAGTTATTTGTTCAATCATACATTTTAGATATTTGATGCTTTTGAAGCCATAACTGATTAAAGATTTGATTCAGCATTTGAGGGAAAAGATAAGAAAGATAGTTTTAACCTACTGAGAAGGTTTTCCAAGTGGACAAGTGTCATGTTCAAATTCAATCCAAGAAATTTCTTCTTTTCTATATCTTTCATTCTTCTTCTCATTGAAGGTCGATTCTAGTTTTTGGGAAGGAAAAACCACTCACTGTTGAGAGACCATATTCGGGTTCTAGTTTTGATGGATCCCAAATATTGAGACACCATACTTCAGCATAATTCTTTCATGTGAATAGAAATAGTGTAGATAATATAGGAAGTTCTGATATGTTAGGTGTTTTTCATTTTTTAATTTTATGCATATGAATGTATAGTTTCAAGGAAATGAATACATATGAGCAATAATTTCACTAGTTTCATTCTGATTCTTATCTCCAGTCTCAGCAATCTGTATGTCTTATGTGGTTTTGGAACAAAGATCTAAGACCCATTTGCATCTCTTTTAGGTTGTATGTTTGATGTATTTTTCTGTTGGACCAAAGGGCCAAGTAAATGCTTGATATGTTTAACAAGGTTACTAGTTACTTGAGAAGGATATTTTGTGAGAATGAGATCTGAATGAACACTGATGTCTGAATCACAAGGTGATTAGATAGATCTGATGTCTAGGTATACAAAATTTGTCTCGATGTCACAGATGTATGTTTTGAATTAATGGAATTTCCCAAATGGATTAGGCATTGATCAGTTATAGGATCACTTGTTATACTGTTTTATTTTTTAGGTTGTGTTGAATCATCATCATTAATCAAATGTTTCCCCTTTCATGTTGAAAGCTATTCAATGTTAAACTACACATAGCTTTCCAGTTTCATGAGTTATGTTCTTAGCTATTTCATGCTTGTGATTCCTGGTTAAGTATAGAAGATTTAGGGGTTTTTATCTGCTTCACATTAGATTCATTGTATGGTTTGATAACTAGTACCATATAAAGAATCTATAGGTTCACCCACCTAGGTTTTGCAGAGCCTAAAGAAGAAGAAGGGTCATGGCTTATAGTTGGCCTATTGTCAAAAATGGCATGTTGAAAATGGGAGTTAGCTACCCCTATATATGTTAGTTTCTCAGTGGGATAATTGAAAACCCTCCAATGTTTTCAAACACCAACATGTACTATGACAAGAAGTAAGCTAAAAGGTATTTGTTTACTTGTTGATTTTGAACCTAGAAATATCAAAGATGCATTGGAAAATGAAATTTGGATTGAGGCTATGAATAAAGAGATAGAGCAAATAGAGAAGAACAAATCATGGACTCTTCTACCTAGGCCTAAAGATAAAAAAGTGATTGGAACAAAGTGGGTATTTAGGAATAAGTTGAATGAAGATGGTAAGGTATCAAGAAACAAAGCTAGATTAGTATGTAAAGGCTACTCTCAAGAAGAAGGAATAAATTATGGAGAGATTTTTTCTTTTGTTGCAAGATTAGAATGTGTCAGGACCTTACTAGCATTTGCAACATAGAAAGGATTTAAGATATATCAGATGAATGTTAAATCAACATTTCTCAATGGTATTCTTGATTAAGAAGTCTACGTGGAGCAACCTAAAGCTTTTATTGATCTAGATAAAAAGGGTATGGTCAACAAATTACACAAAGCATTGTATGGTCTAAAACAAGCCCCTAGAGCATGGTATGGGAGATTGCATAACTATCTTATTCAAATTGGTTTTGAAAGAACTAATGATAATAGTAGTTTGTACATCAAGGAAGGACCATATAACAAGATTGTTTTGGTAGAAATATTTGTGGATGATACTTTGTTTATAGGAAATGATGATCTATGAAAAGGTTTATTAGAGAAAATGAACAAAGAATTTTAAATGTTTATGTTTGGTGAGATTAAATTCTTTGTTGGTCTTCAGATTTAGTAGAGCAAGAATGGTATCTACATCACTCAATATAAATATATCAAGGAGATACTCAAAAAGTTTGGTATGGAAGATTCTAAACTAGTTGGAACTCCTATGTGTACTAGACTAACACTTACCAAAGATGATGATTCAAAAGAGGTAGATCAAACCTTATATAGATCAATGATTGGAAAATTGTAGTATGTAGTTCATATAAGGAATGATATTGCTCTTGTAGTTTGTGTAGTGGCAAGATTTTCAGCAAAACCCAAAGAAAATCACATGATGACAATCAAGAGGATCTTGAGATACTTGAAACGCACTGAAGATTATGAATTGTGGTATAAATTTGGAGGAAATTTTGACTTGAAAGTGTTTGCTGATGCTGATTGGGTAGGAAACATTGATGACAGAAAGAGTACAATTGGTGGAGCATTTTTTCTAGGAAAAAGGTTGGTATCTTGGACAAGCAAAAAGCAAAATTGCACATCCCAATCTACAGTAGAAGTAGAGTATGTTGTGGTAGCAATGGACTATTCTAACATTTTTTGGTTTAAACAATGGTTGGAAGGCATGAAGGTTGATATCAAAGAACCAGTTATTATATTTTGTGACAATACAGGTGCAATTAACATATCCAAGAATCCAATGACGCATTCCAAAACCAAGAACATTGTTATAAAGTATCACTTTGTTAGAGAATTGGTGCAGGATAAGGAGATGAGACTGGAATATGTCCATACAAAAGAATAGATTTCTGACATAGTCACCAAGCCATTACCTAAGGATACATTCTTGTATCTAAGAGGTAAGTTAGGTGTCATTCCCCTATCTAAAGCTCACTAGAATATTTTTTTAGTGATGCATCAACAACAACCAAGTTGAAGATCTATTAGTTGATGTAGCATAGTCATGGGAACATTGCATATGAATCAATACTCAAGGTACATTGTTACTCATTTGGTATGTGTTGTCTTTTGTATGTGTTGTCAAAGAGGGAGAGTTTACTATCATATCTTTCTAAAATTTGTTTGAGGTAGAGTTTTTTGTTTAAAAAAGAAGCTATGCAATTCCTTTCCAGAGGGAGATTACTGCATTAGAGAAGTTTGTGGCATAAAATCTAAGAGGAAGAAAATTTTCTATCAGAGAAATACTTGTTTGCAAATTTCATTATGCTATGACATGTTGTGTTTCCATCAATGCCAAAGAGGGAGATTTTTGGATACAATTGTCCAATTGTGTGTTGTCTTTGATACTACACAAATGTCATATCAGTTGGTAGACAGTATCTACCAAGCTCAGTTGGTTAGCAAAGAAAATTTCAAAGTCTACCAAACATTCCTAGAAGTTACTCTATGGAAAAATTTTGTATCAAGCCAACTCAAGTGTCAAAGAATTTTTTGGCAGAAGTCAGTGTTAACTGAGCTCACATGGTTAATGAAGGAAATTCAGTGTTTACCAAGTTCTCTCGGTCTCCAAAGGATTTTGCAAGGTTCACGGTGTTAACTGAGCTTCTGTTGGTTAACACTAGAAATCATTTCTAGAATAGTGTTTATCGAGCAAGGTCGACCAATGAAGAATTTTGTTATTTTGAGAAATAAAGTTTAATTATTTGATGTAATAATTGTAGTTGACTAAGGTAATGATTATTGATAATTGTAACTTGTAAATGAGCTGACTTGGTAATTTGAAAGGTATATATGCAAGGTCAAGTTGAGAATTCAAAAGTGTAATGAGTGAGCATGCAAGTGTATTGATTGAAGAAGAAAGTGTGAGCAAACTTTGAAGAATGGTCAGATATCTTTGAGGAGTAGCAAAGTTTTGTTTGATCAGGAAGGATCTAGTGAAGTAGAACAGAGATCTGTATTAGCAATTCAGTTGCATCTCATTCAAGTCATTTCATTGTTACTTTCTCACCATTGTAGCAGTGATTCCTAAATTTCTTAACAAAGTTGGTCTAACAGCCATTTGTAAATCCTCTAACAAGGTGACAGTTCTATTGGATTTTTATAAAGACCTCTAGTAAGGCCACTCCTAATAGGGTGATTAAAATCCTCTAACAAGGTCACACTTAATAGTGTGTTTTTTAACCTTTAACTAGGTTGGCTCCTAACAAGGCTCACTTCAGAAGATCAAAAATTAGTAGCTAGTTACTTGGTGGTTTTTTCCATATTGGGTTTCCACATTAAATATGGTGTCTCATGTGTTCGTGTTATTTCTTTTATGGTTGCATGTTAATCACTGTAAATATTTAAGAATCTATTGAAAGTTAACATACACTGCATCTACTGAGTTACAAAATTTTTCTATATGTTTACCAAGTGATAACAATAAGTAGTTTATCAAACATCTATGGGATCTGTGGATTTGTATTTGTAGTAACTGATTCACCTGTCACCCCTCAGTTACTCCTATATTTCCAACACTGTGTTATTCAAAGTGATACAATGTTGAGTTAGGGTTTCCTTCAATATTTTTTATATAAATAATCTTTAACTTAGGTCTACCCTTGTTCTCAATACTATGCTCTATTGACATATCCATGATTCTATCAAACAAGAAATTTTACCAAACAAATTTATGAAAAAATGATAAAATACCTCTTTTCAAAAATAGGGTTTTCTTCAAAATCACTTTAACAAGTTGCTTCTAAGTGCTCTTTGCTTTAGATGAATTTGTAATGAAGTGAAAATTAATTTTGTACTCCATTTATTCCATCAACTTGAACCGCCATTAATTGTGTACTTTGCAAACATAAAAAAGAAATTAGTTGTGCTCTGTAATCAAATAACTACTTTATATCATCTATTTGATCTTCAAATCTCACCTAAGGTTTGCCATAGCTAGTTTCCATCATGAAAAAACTCTACTAAACTTTGCATCATGAAATTCTCTACAAAAACATGCTTTTCATCTTCTATTACAGAATTAGCCTTTTCTTGTAATACTAGTAACTCTGAATGCCTTCATAATTTTCTTACATGAGCATTAAATTACAAGTGAGCTTAGGTACCATCTAAACATATCTCTAGACATATTTTCCCAACTTCACTATCTCTACTTCGATCTCTAAATGAAATTCTCGAGTTCTAATGTTGTGAACAAGGCTAATTCAACTTAATTGAATCAAACTCAACAACTAAATTTGATCTTCCTATCTCCTCTTTGTCTAACATATCTTTTAAGATATCTAATCCTTTCACAAATGCCTCATTAAGTTATTCTTGAAGTTCATTAACAATGTTTCTACGTTCCTCATTTTCATTGTTGATTCTAGAGTTCCTCTTGTTTCTTCTGACATTATTTCCATCATTAGTTCTATTCCCAAAGTTTCTTCCATTGTTCCTTCTATCTCTAAAGTTTCTATCCATTCCATAGTACTTTTTGTGTTTTTGAAGTTGTTGCATAACTAACATATGGGTACTCTGCTTCTAAGATTTTGTTGATCATCAAGTGCATGATAATTTTGAGCAATGTGTCCTAAGTTATTATAATTGTAACACATGATCTATCTTCTATCTTCATAAGATCTTCCTTCTCTCGATGTCCTTTCATTGGATCTTCTTCTATCTATAGGATTAGTATTTCTAGAAATTCTACTATTTCTTTTATAATTATCATACTTAGGTTTCCTAAAATCAATTACATTATGACCCATACCATGACAATTATGACAATAAAAGTATTTAACATGATTAAATGACTTATTAGTACAATCTTTTTTCACATGTCCTATTTCATTACATAAAAATCACTTACCTCTAAATTCATACCTGGTTTCCTTAGGATATTCCACATGCTTTGGTTCATCCAAAATTTCCACTTCCTTGTTTTGCTCAATTTCATTTGGATTTATCAGAAGATTGACTAGATTCAATCTTATCATTAGATTTATCTTTTTCTTTAGTATCTAATCTAATATCAAGTTTCTTCATAGACATGTTAATTACATAGCCAAGACCAGTCTTATCATAAGTAGGTCTCTATATTGACATAGAATCATCATGATTTTCTCTACTAGAATAGAGTACTTCTTGCACTGAGTTAATTCACCTTTCACAATAGTATTGTACCTATGAAGTTCTTCATGATCTTCTTTCAATGTTTCAAACTCAGATGTTTTCTTTGACAAACTTGCTCTCAGATCTGCATTTTTAGTCTTCAAATTAGATTCAACTTTGCTAGGGTCATTTTTCAAAGTCAACTTCAGATTTGTAATCTTCAATTCATGCTTCAAGATCTTATAATCTATCTTCAACTTTGAATAGTCATCATCACTATTGGAAATATATATGATAGAATAAGTTACTGAGAGGGGAGGGGTGAATCAATAACTAATAGAACCTAATCTTTATTTACCAATTAATCCTTCATGTGAACTCAGCTCATACATAAGAAACTGAAAGCAATAAAACATTCATAACACTTTGAAAAACAATATGGTGACCTAGAAACCTTCCAAATAGAAGGTAAAACTACGGTGGGGATGATACCCATATCTCTAGTACTATAGTATAAAGTTGGCCTATTAAGGCTTACAATGATCACTTCTAATGATCTGACTTATTAGGAGCAATAAGGACTACTAGGTCCACCTTGCAAAAGGATTCACAAATATACAATAGAGTATGCACTTGGTAAAGAGATTTACAAAAGGCTATTTAGTCTACCTCATGAAATGATTTAATTGATTCACCTATTAGGATGAAATGGTAAGTGATCTCTAATCTTCAACTTGGTTTGCTAGATGAGATTTGTTTGAGTTTAATGAGCACCTTGCTATGATAGATTAATATTTGTTAGTCCTTATATTTTTGTAGCCTTTTTATTTTACACTTCTATTATTTTCTACTTATTACATTCAATATATTCATCTTGTTGGATGTGATACAATACATTACATATGTACCAATCTAATTTACAAATCAACAAAGTTGACTACAATACAAGTTTACACAAAATACACAAAGTTGGCCCAATTGCATGAACTCAAGTTCTAAAGACTAGCTTGGTGAGGTTTTGATACTTGGCATCCACTGTAAGTGACTAGCATCATCATGCATTTAGTAGATGCAGAAATTTGGTCCATACTGATCATTTCCAAGTAGTGTGAACTCAGTCTACACTGGTGACTCAGTTAATATTGTGAAACTTGGCATATAAATTGAATCACTTGATTCACACTACATAGCTCGATCAATGATATCACAACAAGCTCGTTATAAACTAAATCACTTGATGAACATTGAGTGGCTCAGTCAACATTGGATTCATATCATTGTAACTATGAGCTCAATAAGCACTACACAACTCAATTTGCACTAAGGAACTTTGTAATACTAAGAGACTCATTTTACACTATTGATCACCATCATGGTAGAAATTATTTGGCGCAAACTAAATATTGTTCCTTGAATTTGATAGCAACTGTAGAACTTGGTAAAGCCTAAAATGCTTGGTTAATATTGTATAATATGCTCATTAGATACTTAAAATCTAAATAAGTGTGCGTCACTAATAAAAAACTTGACTGTAATGTCAACAATCTCCCCCTTTGGCATTAGTAAAAAAAACACTTATTAGCCAAAATTGAATACTCAAAAAGTTCAAAAACTTTTTATTCTTCACCTTGTGTTTTCAACTTAGTAGCATGCTCTATTTTTGCAATTTTTCAAAATTTCTTTAATAAGATATGTTTCTATGAATATATGTATATGTATATAATATGATAATGCTCCCCCATACATATATACAATATACTTTACATATTTTTAGATCTTCATATATTCACATATGATATATACATTTTCTCCCCCTTTATGTATACTACAAACTATATTATATCTTCTCCCCTTTACAATGTACATCGTCTCCCTCTTTTTGACATTAATTAAAAAGATGTATATTATATCCTATACATTAATGCCAAAATGTGACAAGAAATTTGAATGTACCTTTAGAATCAGCACCATTGTCTTACCCTAATTTCCTTGTAACTCCTTGCTTGTGTGCAATGCAACCTAAACTTTTACCAAAAGTTTTAACATGTGATCTGCAATTGAGAAGTTGTTTTCATGGATGAGGGTTTTAGCATGTACAATATGTTTTTGAAATGCATCCATGATTGGGAGAATCATGCCATGTATATCTACCAATGTAGCTCTTATCCTGGCTTCTTCTATTAGCAATTATGTTTGCATATCAGTTAAGAATCTGATCTTTGTGTAGTTGGGAGAGCTATAACTCAAGGCAAGTTGTAACTGTTGTGCACTTTCCTTTAGATCTTCATCAATTTTAGAAAGTTTATCTTTGATTTCTTTGGGGAAATTTTAAGTATCATAGAGTTTACCAAATAATGAAGTCACATTGTTGCAAGAGGTCTCCAATGACCTTAGAATATTAGACAACTCTACTTAATGAATAGCAAGTTGTTATGCTACTAGTTCCAAAACTTTATTCTTAAACTTCTTCTCATCTTTCTACAAAAATTTCTCCTATCCATTCAAATCTTCATTAAATTTTTGAACTAATTCTGCTAACTAAGTCAAAATTGGTTGAGAAGTATCAACCTCTGTGCTGAGTGCTTTGGCAAGAATATTCTTTACATCTTCAAGCACTTGAAATTCTTTATTCCTTTCTTCTCTAAGCCTATGTTTCTTAGCTTTCTTCTAAAGTAGCTCTCCAAATATATACATTTCATTAGGATTAAGATTGGTGATATCCCAATTTGGAATAAGAATCTCCTCATCAAGATCAATTTCATCTTCCTTCTCTTTGCCTTTACTTAAAAATTTTGTACTCGGTTGAGGCTTTATCTCAACTATCCTTGTACTTATTATTTACATGCTAGGAATAGAAATAATAGTATAAATAATAGGACTAGCAAAAAAATTAGATACTACACTTATTGAAGGAATACCTTTTGTAACCAAAACTGATGGAGAAGGAAGTGTTGTCTTCTTGGTAGATGAAGTGCTTGTCACTTCTATCAATGAAGTACTAAGTTGAACAGGTGCAAAAATTGATTGAGTGCTTGTACTTATAATGTTTTACACAATAAATCTTGTATTAGATTTCTCTGAGCTTGTTATTTTCAATACTTTTCTCAGAGAATGAGGAAGTGAGGCTCTAATTGTTGTTGCAATTTTCTCAGGGTCAATCTCCTCTATGTTCTAAACTTCAAGTAAATCTTCATTGGTAGCTTCCTGTCCATGTTTCTATTCATCATATATATTATCATTTTTTGTTTCCTCTTTGATATTATTTCCTTCTTCTTCCTTCTCATCATCATTACCTTCATCATCATCCTTGTCACTAACATTAACAACATAATCACTCTTCTTATGAAGATTATAGATGCTTTCCCATGTGTTGGTAGCATTTTTCACTACCTGTTCAATGTCATTGATTAATATCAGACAAGTGTTAAACCTCAAGGTAATTTCTCTTCATTTTTCTTGATAGACTCATTAACTTATTTATTACTCAAGCTTGGCATGAGTTGCCTCAGAGTCTGCTCATAAATGTCTTTAGCAATTTTCCTTGCATGATCCCATATTGGCCTAACTTTCTCCGTTAATTCACTTGGAATCTGTTAAACAAGATGATCTAGAGAATATTTCCATTTGCCCATCTTAGACATAACCATGTCTTCAATCTGATGCAGGAGCATCCAACGGTGTAAGGGCAATCTTGTATCACCCAAAAATATGCTTAGAGATCATTTCTATTTAATGTGTTTTCATTTCTAGATACCCATTTGGATCAAATAAAGGTTCCAACTCTCTTAGTTCCACTAATAGTTTTTTGGGTTGGAGTTTTAATAGTTTTTAAGCACCTTGGGATATGTGTAAATGTAGAAAATGAGTTATTTTTTAATTGAGCCAAAATTATGATGAGTTAGAGGGTTTAATTTGGAGGGATGATTGTACTTTTAATTTAAAATAATCCAAAAAAAGAATTAGGTCAAAATAATTTATGGTTAGAAAGTTATTGCAATTTTAATTTTCCTAGAGACCTCCTAAGAGTGCTTCAAAGTCAGATATGGAGCACTAAAAAAACTTGTATGGGGAAAAAAATGGGGGATGAATGAAGCTTTTCCATAGGGCTATAGAGCACTTTGAGAGCTTTCAAAAAATGTAAATAGTTTGTCAATCAAAGTTACGGTTCAAAAGTTATGCCTCTCGAAAGTTGGACTGTTGTTTCTGGATTCTTCTAATTTTACACCAACTTCTAATGTGATTTTTGGAACCTTCTATTTTGAAAATGGATGCCAACTATCATATTCTAGAATTTATTCCTAACCCTAAACCATTTGGGGCTTATTTAAGAACATTTCTAGCATTATAAAGGTAGCTCTTAGTGGAGTTAGAGAGAAGGTACTATGTGGAGGATTTCTTTCTCCAAAATCATACTATTATAAGCCCATAGTGAATTTTTCATTGATAATAATATTTCCTTTTTCCTATGTGTTAATTCTGGTCTTTGGTTGTGTCTCCATCAAGTGGTATCAGAGCAAGTTTTCCTGAGTGTGTAGATAGAGAACCAACTATGAGGCAGTTTGCACTAGAACTGTGTGGTTGTCGGTTTGAGACAAGAAGATGCCTCCATGAAGGGAATGTGGTGGAAGGGCTGGAGTTGTTACTCCTAAGTTTAGAGCCCTCCAGAGACAAGTTCAAGATTTTTAGGAGGAGATCTGTAGAGGACTAAATGTTGTCGTAGGCAACAAAAGTGAGGAAGAAAATGAAGAAGAAGAAAATATTGGACAGGAAGGGGAAGACAAAAGGGAAGTCCTAAATTAGGCAAAGGAGAGGCTTTTTAGGGCCATTTCTAAGCTTGGAGAAAGACCTAAAATTGATGTGGATATGTTTTCAGGAAATCTAAACCTAGATGAGTTGATCAACTGGATCAATGAACTAGAGGAGTATTTTGAGTATGAGGATATGAGGGATCTAGATAGGGTTAAGTTTGTGAAGGCCAAAATGAAAGGCCATGCCAAAATTTGGTGGCAAGAGATTCAGCTAGAAAGAAATAGAAGAGGAAAGGAGAAAATCACAAGATGGGATCGCATGGTGGACAAACTGAAGAAGCAGTTCATTCCTATTGACTACAAGCTTGATTTGTTTAAGGAAATGCAAGGATTAAAGCAAGCAGGAAAATCTATCCAGGAATATATGGAAGAATTTTACCCACTTCTTATTAGGGAAAGGCATGCAAAAGCAAATAAGGAGAAGGTTTACTATTACCTTAGTAGGTTACGGCCTAGCATTCAAGAGGAGTTAAGTCTAGTTAGAATGACTAACATTAAAGGGGCATACTAGTTTTCCCTATGAGTCAAAGAGAAGATAAATAAAAGGTTTGAAGTAAGCCAAAGAGAGCATGGTCAAGGAGGAAGGGGTGGAAGAAGGTCATCTAGAGCCCAAAATGAGACCCAAAAGAAAAATGAAGATGTGGGTACTAGCAGAAACCAGAGAAATGAGGGTTTCAATCACTCTTGTAATCAAAACTTTGGAGATCAAAGAGGAAGAAGTAGAGGATGTGGACAAGGATAAAGAAGAGGAGGCTTCTATGGTACTTGTTTTCATTGCAATGAAGAAGATCATCATTCCTTTGAATGCCCTCAATGACAAGAAAGGATAGATAGGAGAGCTAATGGCCAAGCAAGGGTTGCTCATGTGGATGAGGATGCATAGTCATCACATTATAAGGATGTAGAAAGAGGAGAAGTTCTTGTAAATGAAAGGGTCTTACTAAGTGGTGAGACTAAACCTAGAAAAAGGAGGAGTTCATTTCATACCAGGTGTAAGTGTGAGGATAAGTGTTGTGATGTGATTGTTGATGGTGGCACCACTAACAATTTGGTGTCTGAGGAGATGGCCACCAAGTTAAAGCTTAAGAGGGAGAAACACCCCCAACCCTATCAAATTGCTTGGGTGAAGGATGATCATAAGGTCCTAGTCAATGAATAATGTTTGGTGAAGTTCAAGATTGGGAGTTACCATGATGAAGTTCTTTATGAAATTATTCTAATGGATGTCTCCCATTTATTGTTGGGAAGATCATGGAAATTTGATAGGCATGTTGTACATGATGGTCATACAAATACACACTCTCTGAAAAAGGATGGATTTTGCCACAAATTGAAGCCCTTGGTAAACGAAGGTGAAAAGTTATGCAGTAGTGCTAGGATATGTCTTGTTGATGGAAGAAAATTTTTGGATGGTATGAAACATCAATGTATGTGTTATGCTTTGATTCCAAGAAAATATAAGGAAGGTAGTAGTGAAATTCCAATTGAAGTTTCAAGCCTATTAAGTGAGCATGGAGAGGTCATCTCTGATAATGTTCTAGAAGGGCTGCCACCAGTAAGGTAAATTAATCATCAGATAGATTTAATCCCTAGAGCTAGTTTTCCTAACAAGGCAACTCATAGGATGACTCCTATTGAAACTGAGGAGTTAAATAGACAAGTTCAAGAGATATTAAGGAAGGGTTTGATTTGATAGAGCCTAAGTCCATGTACATTACCTATAATACTAGCACTAAAGAAGGATAGAGAGTGGAGAATGTGCACAGATTCTCAAGCTATAAACAGAATAACCATCAAGTATCGGTTCCCTTTGCCAAGAATGGATGATCTTATGGACTACTTGAGTGGCGCTCATTACTTCACAAAGATAGATCTCAAGAGTGGTTGTCACCAAATATGAATACAAGAGGGAGATGAGTGGAAGACTACATTCAAGACCAAGTAGGGTCTATATGAGTGGTTAGTCAGGCCTTTTGGATGATATTTTAATTTTTTATTGTCTATTTGGATGAAAATTTATTGTAGATTCATAGAGTCCTTGAAAGGTTGAGGGAAGATAAAATTTTGATTAATTCAAAGAAGTGTAGCTTTGTAAAAAAGGAGTTAGTCTACTTGGGGTTTGTCATATCATCTAATGGTCTCAAAATGGATCCAAAGAAGGTAAAATCCATCTTGGAATGGCCTACTCCAAGGTCTACTACTGAGGTGAGATCATTTCATGGTCTAGTTAGTTTTTACATAAAGTTAATTAAGAATTTTAGTGGCATATGTGCACCCCTAACTGAAACAATAAGGGAGGATAGGAAAGAGTTCAAGTGGAATACAATAGCTGCAGGGAGTTTTGAATTGTTGAAGAAGAAGGTGATAGAACAACTAGTGTTGGAACTTCCTAATTTTAGTAAAGTGTTCCAAGTAGATTATGATGCTAGAGGCAGTGCTATTGGTGGCTGTATTGAGCCAAGAAGGTAAGCCTATTGCATATTTTATTGAAAAATTAAATGATGCAAAGAAGAAGTATTATGTTTATGATAAGGATTTCTATGCAAATGTTTAGGCCTTAAAGAAATGGAGGCATTATTTTTTTCCAAAAGAATGTCTTGTATATTGATCACTAGGCATTGTATTACCTAAATAGCCAAGGTAAATTGAACCAGAGACATTTGAAGTGGGTAGAGTTCATGTAGAGCTATACATTTGTTTTGAAACATAGAAGTAGAAGGTCTAATAGGGTTGCAAGTGCATTGAGTAAGAGATAGTTGTTGCTATAGTAATGTAGGTTGTAGTGGTTGGGTTTGATGAACTCAAGAATCTGTACCCTGAGGATCCTAATTTTGCTAAAGCACGGAAGGCTTTTAAAGAACTTGTTACTCTAGATAGGACCAGGTGGCTAGATTATTTGATTTAGGGTGGTATGTTGTTCAAGTGTAGTTAGTTATGCATTCCAAGGAGTTCCATGAAAGAAAATTTGATCAAGGAGAAGCATAGTGGGGGGATGGCAGGACACGTTGGTCAAGATAAGACCATTTCCATTCTTAGAGAACATTATTTTTGGCCTCAAATGTCACAAGATATGAAAAAGTTTGTACAGAGTTGTCAAGTATGTCAAGTAGCCAAGGGATTTAGTCATAATACAAGACTCTATCAGCCAATGCATGTTCCATTGAAGCCATGGAAAGACATAAGTATGGATTTTGTTCTTGGATTGCCAAGGACAGAAAGGGGTAATGACTTAGTATTTGTGGTGGTTGATAGGTTCTCCAAGATGGCACATTTCATTCCATGCCACAAGACTCATGATGTTGTATATATTGTAGATTTTCTTTTCAGAGAGGTGCTGAGACTACATGGTCTCCCAAAGAGTATTATTTCTGATAGAGATATTAAATTTGTGGGGTATTTTTGGAGGACTTTATTGAGGAAGTTGAGGATGGAATTATAGTTCAATTCTACACATCATCCATAGACTAGTGGATAGATAGAAGTGGTAAATTGAAGTCTAGGAAATTTGTTGAGGTGTTTAGTGGGAGATAAGCCTAAGGGATGGGATTTGATTCTACCATAGGCAGAATTTGCTTACAATAATTCTGTAAATTAGAGTATTGGTAGGTCACCATTCCAAATTGTGTATGGCAGTAGCCCAAGGACTGCACCAAAATTAAGGAAGATGGAGCAAGGGGAGAGGACAAGTGCCAAGGTAGAAGAATTTGCTAAACATCTCAAGAGCCTACATGAGGAGGTCCATGCACACATTACCAAGATGAATCAATAGTATAGAGCTAGGGTAGATCAAAGGAGGAGGCATAACGAATTCCAAGTAGGGGATTTGGTTATGGTACACTTACAAAAGGAATGATTTCCAGTGGGTACTTACAATAAGCAGAAGATGAAGAAATTTGGCCCCTACAAAATTCTGAAGAAATATGACTTAGGAAATGCATATGAGGTGGATTTTCTAGATGGGATTCACATTTCTTCTATCTTCAACATTGCAAACTTAACAAAATATCATGATGATGTTGTACATGAGGGGTTGATACTGGAGCCATGTCTAATTCCTACTTCTAAGGAGGAGATAGAAGAGATTCTTGATAGTCGTGTGGGTAGGAGTACCAGAAATAGGTAGTATGAAGAGTAAATAGTGAAGTGGAAAGGATGAGCAATAGAGGACTCAACTTGGATATCAGCAGTAGAGATTGCCCATTTGGGTTTTCCTCTACCATAAAGTGACAAGTTCACTTTTCAATCTACCCTGGGTGTCTAATGTAGGAGCATCCAGTGGTGTAAGGGCAATCTTGTATCACCCAAAAATATGCTTAGAGATAGTTTCTATTTAATGTGTTTTCATTTCTAGATACCCATTTGGGTCAAATAAAGGTTCCAACTCTCACAATTCCACTATTAGTTTTCTAGGTTAGAGTTTTATTAGTTTTTAAGCACCTTGGGATATGCATACATGTAGAAAATGAGTCATTTTGTAATTGGGCCAAAATTATAATGAGTTAGAGGGTTTAATTTGGAGGGATGATTGTACTTGTAATTTAAAACACTCCAAAAAAAGAATTAGGTCAAAAGGCTTTACGGTTAGAAAGTTATTGCAATTTTAATTTTCCTTGAGACCTCCTAAGAGTGCTTCAAAGTTAGATATGGGGCATTAAATGGCCTTGTAAAGGGCCATAAAATGGGGGATGAGAAAAGCTTTTCGATAAGGCTATATAGTACTTTGAGAGCTTTCCATAAATGTAAACGGTCCATCAATAGGAGTTACAATTCAAAAGTTATGCCTCCCAAAAGTTGGACTACCATTTCTGAATTCTTCTAATGTTACACTTACTTCTAATGTGATTTCTAGAACCTCTTTTTTTGGTGGTGGATGTCAACTGGCATATTCTAGAATGTATTCCTAACCCTAAACCATTTGAGGCTTATTTAAGAACATGTCTATCATTGTAAAGGTAGCTCTTAGTGGAGTTAGAGAGAAGGTATTGTGTGGAGGATTTCTTTCTCCAAAATCATATTGTTGTAAGCCCATAGGGAATTTTTCATTAATAATAATATTTTCCTTCTCCTGTGTGTTCAATATGGTCTTTGGTTGTGCCTCCATCACAATTTTCTTTTGCTCCTCTGCAATTCTTATTTTATAACTTAGTGATTTTAAGTTTTCCATACCAGCTTTAGTGTGAATTTCTTTCAACTTTTCTTGGAAAGAGGGTGGTGGCTTTTTGAAGATTACATATCTATCTTTTTTCTTCCTAGATGCCTTCCTCATGAACACTATAGTAGATGGTTTTGCAGGTTTGGTTATAATAACCTTACCTTTCTTCTTTACTAGCTCTTCTTTTTCTTACTTCTTTCATCTTCTACTTCATCTTCCTCAATGTCATCACCTTTGCCTTCAATCAATAGAAGAGTGGAGCTAGTTTTCAATTTTTCAATCCTCTTCTTTCCTTTGTTGACTTCCTAAGGGATTTATATTTGAATTTATATTCTTTCCATTTCTTCATCATATGTTCCAAAGTGTGCACCTTTTGGGTCAACAAGCTTATTTACAGTGCTTCAATATTGTCCTTGGTTTCATCTATGTTAACCTCATAACCTAGAGGCTTGACCCATACAATTCTTGGTCTTACTACTTGAATATATACTTTTTAAAAATCAACCATAAAAAAAAATCATATTTGTAATCATCAAGTTTCTTAGGGATCTTGAATCTGTTATTCATCTTGTCCTTAAATGTATCAAAGTAGTTATCCATTATGCTAACATAGTTTTCTCCCATTTCAGCTATATAGTCATTGATCTAATAAAGAATAGGTACATATTTCCTCCATATGACTATACCTTTAGATGGGAAAAAAAATTTCTCATAGAAAAATAGACAAGTTAAGAGTGAACCGAACTTACAAGGATTTTTATTTGAAGCTCTTATACTCTCCATATTTTTGTTGAACTGATTTAGCATCAACTCGGCAAGGGCAAGTGACAAGTTATTTTTGAGCACTTTTTATGTGACATCCATAGCTTTACATGATACACTATTGATTTTTCTTGAGCTATATATTTTTGCATGATGACTTGTATCCCGAACTTAAATTCCATATCTATGACATAGATGATCTTGATTCCCCTTCCATCCCACTCGAAAAGGGTTTTCTTTTCTAGTTTGACCTGACTTAGGGTTTTAGTCATTTTTTCATTTTTCTAACATAGGAAGACTAGTGATCCTATGGATCATCTATCTTCTTTGTTATCATAATGGATTGCTCCAACCATAGCTGACCATTGTGCACATGGCTAAGGATAAATCATATCCATTCAATCTAAAAATCTTGTGGCATGTGCAGAATGTGAGTTAAAACTTTGGCTTCAAGGTGGTGATGTTTTTTTTTTAGTATGTCATTCAAAAATATCTTCTCTATGGTTTCATCCATTTGTAGAATTTTAATATCTTGGATAGCACACTAAAAATGTGAATGAATATCATTTATCAATAGTACCTTTTATGGAATTTGAGATTGAGCTCTACTCAGATCTAGGGTTTCTATTATAGCTAGATTCAGCTTGAAGTTTGGTGCCTTCATTCCATGGCTTAGACCAACATACTAGATCCTTTCTTTGATTTGCTACTAGTGGATGCCATTTTTCTTGGTAGGATTTGAGATAATATGAAAATCTTTAAAGTAATGTGCGCAGATCACTTGTATGCACTAAGAATTTTTTACACAAATAGCTCTCAAAAATTCGTGATGAGAAATGAATTTGATTTTACCCTTTTTATCAAATTTTTCCTTTCAATAGCCATAAATGTTTGGTATGATTATTTGCTCAAATGACAGATTGTCTTTTACTTTACTTGCATTAAGTGCTTGGTAGAGTCATCCTTGACTTGGTGTCCACACAACAATTTTAGTAGCTCTTGACCTTGCTCGAAAGGGTCTGCTACCTGACCTCACTCGATAAAGTCTACAATATGACCTCACTTGGTAATTGTAAGGCCCCTTATCTAGTACCATATTATAAACCATAAATAACACAAATATGGTCAAATCTAGGAAGTGTAGGTGAGATGTCATGTCTTTGTCTCTAATATATGGTAGGTGAATTATAGAATGTTACCATACACCTTATAATAGAATGATGATAAGTAGGTTCTGGGATTTAGGCATGTCATGATTGACATCCTTCTTATTAATATTGGACTTGAGATCTTATTAAAACTTATATACATTATGGTCATTATTGTCATAAGTATCATATTCAAAATTTTATCAAGTTAGTAAGCTAAGACCCTATGGAGTAAAGACTCAAGATGTTATAACTCAAAAAATATGCCAATGGGCTCATAGTGTGTTATGATCTATTAGGATAGTTTTTTTAGGTGGCCATTGTGAAAAGATGAATTAACACCTGCCCTTGTGAGTACTAATAATAATTATAAACAGAAATTGTTAATCATTTTAGATAAAGGCCTACTCGATAGAGCTTGGCATGATGTAAATATAATAAGTTAATTGTTGTATAAGTAGTATTAGCTGGATAGGCTAAAGTGAATGATTATTAAGATGAAGATATAATTTATTGACTAATAGATATAATGGGTTTACCTAGTGACTGATTTTGAACCTATGCAGACATGATTATGAAAACATCCTAATTTCTTGACATTAGTGATTTTAGAGACATATGCCTTATCATGTAATATCTCATAATGATAACAAGATAATGTTAGTAATCAAACTATATTTAATTGAATCAATTATAGTAGTTGTGATGATTACATGTTGGTGGTTTTGATCTAAGGTATGTAATCGGAACTAATTTTTATGTTGGCTGATTTAGCAATATAGATTCAATATTTTATCATTATGATAGGAAATGGATTATGAAGTGATGCAAAATTTTAAATTGATTATGATGATTTATTATTAAATGTGATGTGTATATTTTGATATTTTAACATTTTGAATGTCTTATTTGAAATGATTAAGTAAAGGAATTCCATTGAATTATATTAATATAGATTACAAAACATTTTAATTCATATTCATTTATGATATGTATTTTATTTGAACTCCTTGGACTACTGATGCTCAATTTTAGTGTGTAGGAAGGGGAACCATGGAAATTTTTGGGGAAACAAGTTCTAAACTTATGTGAACATGGTTAGCCAAGGTGAATCTTTGGAAGATTCAAATGCCTTATTATGATATATTTTATTTCGTAAATGTAAGCTTGCTTGTGTGTAAATTTTTTAATCACAAAGATGCATTAGGGACATGTCATGATGATTTGGAATGTGCTTTTAGGTGTCACTTAACCCTTGTGGCATTTTTTTGTTAATGAGATGCCATCTAGGGTTTTGGTCATGGTGGCATTTTACCCTAAAACTAATTACCTTGTTAATGATTAAGTAAAACCACTTGACAAGGGGTAGGATGGGTCATTATCAAAGGAAATTCGAATTTAGACTTGACTAGGGTTTTGAAGGGTCATTAGGTGGTCCCAAAGTGCCTCTTGTGTGAAAATAATCTACCCATATGATAGTTTAACATGCTAGGGGCCTAATTTTAACCATGTTGATGTCTAGGTAGCCTAGGGGGGGTGCTTTACCAATGCCTTCTTTCATCGATTTGAAAATAGAATTATCATATGAACTCCTTTCCATGTTTCCACTAAGTCAAAAATAGAAAAATTAGGGGGAGACAAGTTTGTAAGAGGAAGTGGTGCAGTTTTTGCTAAAATAGTTAGTGGGAAGGCCCTTTTAGAGAGTCTTGGACAAACTAGTGGGGTGTTCAGCCACTCTTGTAGTTTAGAGATAGTTAGGGTTTTGGAGGGAGGCTAAGGGAGCTCTTCATCAACTATCATTACCATTAGCTTGGATCAAGTTAGGTGCTCAAACCATGCCCATTTTTTTTTAGCATTGCATAATAAATTTGTAGGTATGGACTATTGTTATGGGATCATGTATTGTTTTTCTAATCCTTGTGTTGTGTTCTGATTGTGCGTTGTGGTTCATACATTTTCTTAATTTTTGTCGTTGATCTCTTTTTTTTGTTTTGAATGTTAAATTTTTTCATCAGTGTGAAGGCTTCACTCACCCTTGGGAGGGAAGAGAAGCCTTTGGTGAAGGAAACATTGGGCTCAGCATTGAAGTTGAGAGATTTTCCTCTTGGAGAGGGTTTTTTTGTTCATGGAGTATGGGCTCCATTGAAGCCATATCCCTTGTTTGATAGTCTTGAAGAGGCATTATGCAATTGCAAATGTATATGTGTATATGGATATGGAATTCTCTTCTTTGGAGAGCCCACCTTCACCCATTGTTTCATGATTCCAATGGTGAATCATTGTATTAAACCTTGGAGGGTTTTGAAAATGAATTGTGAGATTGAGTTTTGCATGCATTGTGACATGTTTGAGTAAAAACCATTTGAGTCTTGTTTCCCCTAGTCAATGGGTGGCTTCATAGAAGCCTAGGTTGGGAGTTGAGCCTCCATGGTATTTGAGTCTTTGTTTTGCAAGATTATGCTCTTGGATCCATGAAGAAATTTGGGATTTTTCCTCCATTGGTAAAGCCAAAAAGATATGTCATTATGTGATGTATTTGAAAATGAGTAATGTTTCTCAATATCATTGTGAAATGGGTTGTGATACCAAGACTTCCATTGTGGGCTTGTCTAATGTGTTGTAAAGAAGGATCTTCATTTAAATGTATATTACGGTGAATGTAGTCTTGAGAAAGGGCTAAAGAAATTGGAACATAGACATTGTAGCTGCATTGTAAGAATCTATTTGTATGCATTTAGTTTGCATTGGAATAGGAAGCGTTGTCCATCATCATAGGAATTTATGAAAAAGGATAGAGTTTCATGTAAGGAGATAGCCATGACTATTTTTGGATCATAGATGGGAAATACATTCTATTATGGATTCTCATGTAGAGGAGTTCCATATTGTAATTAGTTGATAAGTAATTTCATTTAGAGTATCAATGTAGAGGAGAAAGATTGGAATTGGTATATTTAAATGGGTTCAAGTTGATTAGTACAAGTGAGTAGTATGACTGTATTTCATAAGTCTTTTATTCTTTTATTCTTTTAAATATCAAGATCTTTAAGAAGATTTCATAAAATATTCAATTAGATATATATTTAGTAGAGCGCTAGTGATAGTATTAAAATTCAATGCTACAACTAAATTTTCAAGTCATAGTGTATTAGAAAGGAGAATAGAAACAAGAATAGATCACTAAAAATTTAGGTAAGAGGAGAGTTGGAAGTATACATTTGGATTCTCTAGATTTTATATGGGAATGGAGAAAATAACTCCTATCTATTATAGACCATTAAATTTTCCCAACATCACTTTTAAAAAATATATATAGCATAATAACAATAGCCCTGGGATATAATAGACCATGACATCACTAAATTCAAAGGAAATGAGGGTAAAGAAAATATCACGTGTCTATGGCTTAATTCTAATCACACTCATCAAATGGAAATATATATTATAATATTACTCTCCCTTGATGAAATTGACTTCTTTAAATGGAAGAGGGGAAATTTTTAGTTTTTTCATATATAAAAATAAATTAAAACTTGATATATGTGAAGAGAGGCCCATTTGGATCGGTGGCCCTCTCTCTTCCCCATACACTGACTACCCTGACAATATAGATTTCATGGATGAAAAGGGGGACCACCCTCTACACCCTCCATTCATAGATTACTAGGTGCATGCAAAGGCTGCCAACCATAGTCATCTCTCATGTATCCACTTTCTCCAATACATCATCACCCTCATCATGTGTGCTACCACCTCTAACCATGAATGAGGTATTTAATGCTCAAATCTCTTATAGAGGAAGTGTTCCTTGGTGCCTAAAATGTGAAAGGGAAGGGTTGTGGTAGGTAGTTGTAAAATAGTAGGGATACCTTATAATAAAATATGCAATGTTGGTTAGATATTAAAGTGGTTAGTAGTTAGTTTAGGAATACAATTAAATAAGCATTTGTTTTAAAGGGGTAATAGTAAGTAGTTGCTAAAGTGTGTAGTTTAAGTTAGGATTTTTAGTCGACTAAAATATTGATGTTGGGTAACATGTTGGGGAGTAGTGTTTGAGGAGGATGATAAATAGATAGAGCTAGGATTGGTTTGGCTAACTAACTAGTAGGAAATCTTAGAGTAAGTAGCAAAATAGATAATTAGTATATGTGTGTGTGTGTGTGTGTGTGTGTGTGTGTGTATAAAATTTTGTGTGTACCCAAAAGCTAGGTGATAAGTTGAAACCATTAAAATAATGGAAAGGTAAAAATATTAATAAATATTAAATTTTAAGTTAGTTAGTAGGTTAAGAGGAAGATTGTTAGTGGAATATTAACAGGGATAGTTAGCAATATGGTTAGAAATTACATAGTGACTCAAGGGAAATTAATAGCTAGATATTATAGATAGTTCAAAGTATTAGTAGAATTATCATGTGGATGTCAATTAACACATTCCACTATCTTTTACATGCCTAAGAAATAAAATAAAATAAAATAAAACAAATAAATAAAATTTAAATTATAAATTTTATTATTGAATCTTATGGGGACCTATATACTTATAATTGGGAATATATACATGCAAGTTTGATACATATAAATGTCTTACTAACTTCATAACCATTGGTAATAACTATGTACTATGATTATAATGTTGAAATAGGAGTAAGGTAAAAAGGGAATTTAATATGTAAGTGCTATAGATATGTCAAATAATATAAAGTAGTATAATGTCATTGGAAGTAGATAATGGTATCTACCAAATATGCCCTAACAATGCTTGTCTCAGAAACCTATTTTAATAGGTCTTCCCAATAATTTAATGATGTGAAGCAAGGCTAGAGTACTAAACTAATCGGGTCATTTTTTCATGACACCAACTAGAAATGTATACTCAAACAACTATGTCCTCAAGGCCAATTCTCTAAATCAAAAGGGATCACCTTCAGATTTATGGTTGAAATTTGGATGATCCTAATGAACACTATTTATACTCAAATAGCTAAGTAGTTGTCATTGTAAACACCTAAAAATTCAATAACCTAATTGCATCTTGTATAAATCTAATGTGATTTCTTAAGTTGCCTTTATATATATATATATACTAGTTGTGTTCTTGCCTTGTAAATTTTTGGGCATGATAGTAATGACTTGCATTTTCTTGAATGCTCAATGATCCCTTTGCATCTCGAATGCTGATATGGATCTTTCATTCTACTAACTGGAACTTATGTGAGATGTTTTCTTCAAAATCCTACTTCTAGTTCTCCTTGTGAGAGATCAAGTGGAAATTCTTGAGTCACCCAATTCTTGAGTGACATGTTCATCATTGCTTGGACTTACATTCTTAGAAAATTTTGGAATCCATTGTTACTTCATTTTTTTTCTGATGTTATCATCTTTTGCCTTTTTTTCATCTTCAATTCTTCCAATATTCATGTAGTTCTTGGCAAGATGACCAAGTTCTATGAAAATGAAACATCTTCTTGTGGTGTCTCCTATCCTCATGTGATGTTTTACACAATTCATTCCAATGTGTCTGAACTCTCCATAGTAGTGACATCTACACCAAGTGTTATACTCACAACCAAATATAGCTTTTACAATTTGTTTAGCTAGGTTCAATATCTTAGTTTTGCACTCTAAATATTTGTGCCTATGCTTCTTACATTTGTGACATTTGCCTTCAAATCTAGAGTTTTCTTTGCATTCATTAGCTCTATGACCATGCTGATTGTAGTTGTAGCATTTTCCATTGAATTTAGCTTTGCCATTGCTCCAACATTTTTTCAATGTATGACCTATCTTACCACAGTGATTGCAAGTAGGTCTATGATTCTCTTGAGCTCCTTGCTTGGATGATTCACCTTCTTATGTATATCCAATTCCTTATTTTCCTTTTTGTCTGTATTTGATTTTCTCATTTAGTTGATTCATGTCTACTCGAGATTTCATCATCCTTTCATTAGTTTTCCTTACAGTTTTTAGATCATTCTGCAATCTTTCATTTTTTGATTTAGATTCATGATTTCTTCATTTGCATTGGTGAGCTGATCAATAAAGTCTATTTGCTGAAGGGATAGGTGTTGAATTTCATTATTCTTTTCTTCTATCTCTACTTTTGTCTTGTTTCTCTCTTCCATGACTTCACATAATCTTACTAACTAAATTTCTTGTTCTTTTTTCACCTTTCTTACTTCTTCTTAAAGTGTACCATTCTTTTCCAATAGTTCTTTGATTGCTTCATTAGCTTCATCTAAATTTCTTTTTGAATGAATGTCTTCAATTCTTTCTTTAATGTAGAGTTGGTCATTCATCTATACTGCAAGATCTTTCCTTCTTTGCAAGGATTGAGAGAGTTTCTCCTTTTCTTTCTTGATTTATCCAATAGCCAATTCCAAATCCAAATTTTTATTGTCAATAGCCTTGTCAAGTCTAAATATCTCCATAGCCTCTGATCTTTACTCAAGCTATTAAACTTTTCTCTAAGAACCACAAAGCTCTGATACCAATTATTGGAAATATATATGATACACTATGTTACTAAGAGGGGAGGGGTGAATCAATAACTAATAAAAATTAATCTTTAATTACTAATTAATCCTTCATGTGAATTCTGATTATGCATAAAAAATTGAAAGCAATAAAACATTCATAACACTTTGACAAAAAATATGGTGAGCTAGAAACCTTCAAAATAGAAAGTAAAACTAGGGTGGGGATGATACCCAGAAGCTTTAGTATTGTAGTATAAAGTTGGCTTGTTAAGGCTTACAATGATCACTTCTAATTATTTTCCCTGTTAGGAGCAATAAGGAATGCTAGGTCCACCTTACAAAAGGATTTACAAACATACAATAAAGTATGCACTCGGTAAAGATATTTACAAAAGACTGTTAAGTCTACCTCATGAAGGGATTTAATTCATTCACTTGTTAGGATGAAATGAGTGATCTTTAATCTATAACTTGGTTTGCTAGATGAGATTTTTTGAGTTTAATGATCACCTTGTTGTGATAGATTAATCTTTGCTACTCCTTATACTATTGTAGCCTTTATATTTTTCACTTCTATTCTTTTCCACTTGTTACATTCAATATATTCACCTTATTGGATGTGATACAATATATTACATATATATCAATCCAATTTACAAATCAACAAAGTCAGCTATAATACAACTTTACACAAAATACACAAAGTCAGCCCAACTACAGGAACTCGGGTTCTAAAAACTAGCTTGGTGAGGTTTTGATACTCAACATCCACTATTAGTTCTCAGCGTTATCATGCATTCAGTAGACATAGAAGCTCAATCCATATTGATCATGCTTCCAAGTATTCTAAACTTGGCATATAAATAAAATCACTTGATTCACATTGCATAGCTCAATCAATGTTATCACAATGAGCTTGATATAAACTAATTCACTTGGTTAACACTGAGTGACTCAGTCAATATTGGATTCACATCACTATAACTAAAAACTTGATAAGTGTTGCAAAACTTGGTTTGCACAGAGGAACTTGGTAAATACTAAGAGACTCAATTTACACTATTGATCACTATCATGGTAGAAACTACTTAGCACAAACTAAATATTGTTCCTCCAACTTGATAGCAACTATAGAACTTGGTAAAGCCTAAAGTGCTTGGTTAATATTGTATAATATGCTCAGTAGATACTTACAATCTAAATAATTTTTTGTCACTAATAAAAAAATTGACTATAATGTCAACAATCACTAGTTCCAAATTCAGTAGATTCAGGATTTGGTTTGACATATTCAATATTTTCCTTCAATTGACCAATGTATACTTTAGAATCTTCATATTTTTCCTTCATCTTATCTCTTTCTTCAATAAGGAGATCAATTTTCTCAAGAGTTTCTTCAAGGTTCTTCATCAACTGTTTCATATCCACAGGGATCTTACTCAAGTTGTTAAGCCTCTTCAAAGTAATTGTTCTCTAATACCAATTGTTAGAAATAGGGATTACTAAGAGGGGGGGTGAATCAGTAATCTACAAACTTTAGTCACCAATTGGATATTATTTTTTACTTTAAACCATGCATAACAAATAAATAAAGTAATATTGAGCACTAACAATAACAATGCACAAAGATAACTCATAGAACCATATTTTCTTAACTAGGAAAACCTTGGTGGGGATGATACCCACTAGATAATATATTGATATATAAGTTACTTGTTAGAGGATGAACCCTGTTAGGAGTCAATGAGAAAATTTAGTATAAGGAGTCCCTATTAGGAGACTTTGAATCCCTATTAGGAGATTCCAACCTTATTAGGAGTTGTAGTATAGTGAATGCCAGATGAGCCCACTACCCAAACATGCACTTTCAATTGTAAGAAGAGCTCGCTGCCCAAGCAAGTAATTAGACTTGTGGAATATGTATTGTATATTCTTCCTTGATTGATCTCTAATCTTTAGCTGAATTTCATATTAAAAAATAGCTCATATAAAACTTTACATATATCACTTTCACAAAAGTTTGCATGTAATCTCAATTACAAGATAACACTTGCAATCATAATCACTTCTTTCACAATCTTACCACAAAATTTCATTTGCATAAGTACCATGTCTTTACACAAATTTTTGTTAGGTCAGCTAAGACCACAATCCACTTTTTCAACTTAGAGTAAACAACTAGGATGTTGACCCTAATTGGATAAGTAATTATCTTGTAAATAAAATAATCCTTTCCTTCAATTCTGCTATCTTGTTTCACTTCAAACATGATTAAATCTTGTTCCATTCAATCCATACAAACTTCTACGGTTATACACATCATCACCAATATGTATGTTATATCCATCTAACTTCATTAGTCATAATATAATGTCAGAAACAAGTTATAAACAGAACAATACACTATTGTAAACCAAATTCTATACGTAGACAATTTTCTGATTACCAAACACTAAGTATCTTTATTTTTTAGGTTTCATGTGATCATATATATCATTTATTTCCATAAATAACAATAATTTCATATCACTATAAGCCAATTGTCAATAATTATCTCCAACTTCACTTTGCTCTGCTCATCCTCGCATATCAACTTGTTTCTCTTTTGTTTAGCTCTTTATGCTTCTTGCAATTGTTCATACATTCATATATAATAAAGGAAAATGTCATTCCTTTATACTAAATTGATAAAAACTATACCTTGATTCAGCTACTACACCTCCTCAATTTATTATTAAAGGACCTCATTAAGAACATGTTCCACTTAGCGATAACATTAATTATTGCATTGTAACTTGAATAACTTTCCATACATATAATATCATGATGAGTGACCTTAGCTACATCATATCCAACATTTCTTCTACATGACTTTAACCTTTCTTCTTATAATAACAACTCAACTAGGAGATATAAAAAGTTTACCAAAACATGCTTCTATAAACTCTATCTCAAAATAGTCTTCACTAAAACTTGCATTCTTCCAAACTTAATATATTATGCTTCCAAGGTTAGCTACATATACTAAACACTTATTAGTATCTCCATTTAACCTTTCTTAATGAGAACACTCAATGATCTATCTATAACAACTTGATCTTTACCATTATTCTTCTATCAAATACCATAGAAAACTACTATGTTGACATCAATCATAAACATAGTCATGAATGTAACATATCATAATGATAATGACCTAATCATGTTTCTATGATACTCCCCCATAGAAGTATCACCAGCATTCATGATTCCAACAATTTATATTGTTCCTTAAATATCACATGTCCTTAATCCATGTCATATATCCTGGATATGTTATCAATCCTAATCATCCAATCTATTTGATCATTGTTATGATCTACCCACCATCATCCTAATCAATTTTCATAATCATCACAATTCATCAAAAGGGTAATCCTAAATTTATTTAATCAAATTGGCAAATCATTTACTAATTTTTCATATAGGATTAGATAACCCATAATCTATTCCTATGTAGTTTCAATCCTTTCTTTTCATACCACTTTACTAATTATTCTTATTGACTAATTTTCTCAATTAATTAATATTTATTGATTAATTGATCCATTTGTACAAATTATGGGAATTCTCAATTTCCTAATTCCTATTTTCCCATTTCTAATTTCTAATTTATTAATTCAAAATTCCACCTAGTCTTGATACATGGCCATAATGTGTCATATATTCTTATTTGGCATATATTCTTTCTTACACATGACTATAATAAGCCACACTTTTCATAGATTCTCTTCTATTTTTAGTCATGTTGACTCATATATTTCATAGAATCCTACATATGGCATATTATGTCATATTTGTCATAGATATTCTAAGGAATATTGTGCTAAATTGTAGACTTGAAATGAAAAATTTTCATTTCCTCATTCATGTCTAACTTCTTGTATTTTTCTATAAATTGAGTCATCTTGCACTCATTTTTCTCTTTAACCACTCCTAATGAAATTTCTCTTAACCACTCTTAACCAAACTTCTATTAGTCTATCCATCATTCATCATAGCATCTTGTCATTATCTTTTTATTTCAACTGTAGGTATACTATAGGAAATTGGAGCTACATCAACATCAACAATGGAGAAGAAAGAAGAACATGGAAACTACATTAGAAAGGGGTTTTTTTTAATTTTCAATGTCTTGGTTTTTAATGGTTTTCATGGAATATTAGAATAGATTAGCATATGTTATTTGATTTTATGGTTTCTCATAGTATGCTACCCACCTATTTTTAGTCCTACAATTGGTAAACCTAACTTGAAGCATTCTTACTAACTTGGTTTTTCTTTGTTTGTTCTTATAGGTGCAAGGAGGGAGCTCATTTGAGGAATTATAATAGTTGTTTGTTCATTGTGATCACACCTAGCCTAATTATGAGGTTCAATAAGAATATTATGTTCGTCTTTTATTCATTTTTTTTCTTTCCAGTAATCATGTGCATATCTTTTTCTCCTTCAACACATTTATTGTCGAGTTTCTCTGTAAATCTTTTTTTTCCTTTTTCATCTAGACAAAGATATATCACAAACCTTGAAATATGAATATGACTACCATAGTTTCCATACTCTTCTTATGTTTCATTCAGTGGTTCTTGCATAGGATGTTCCATTGATATAAGTTAGTTCTAGATTATAGTCTTCTGATGGAGTTTTGAATGTAGTATATTGTATCCTTATATTTCATCTCCCATCTTCATATATAATTGTCCTTCATTAAATTATGGGCTAGCAGGATGCTATCTTTGATACTACTTGTAATGTCCCCAATTAGGACATTAGATTTTAAAATCGAATTGTGCATATATTTTATGTTTTTTCTCTAATATCCTTTTCAATGCATTTATATCATGTGTGTGTGTGTGTTCATAGAGTGGTGTCCTTTCATAAATATTTATTATAAGGTAATAAGATATATATAATATTAATTATATGAATCATTTTAATTATTTATAATAATATTATTAATATATAACAAGGATGTAATTTTCATATACTCTAGTACATAGAATAGTTGATATATATTAATTATTTATTGTATGGTATTTAAATATCTAATTATATAGATATATAATAATATATGTAGGGTTATATAATGATATTTATAATAATATTATTATAATATAGTGCAATAATAATATTTTATATACATTATCGATTATTTTAATATTATAAACTTTATGTATAATACTAATTTATTATTTAATTTATATTCCAAAATGGGGATATCACAATCCTCCCCTCTCAAATTTTCTTGTCCTCAAGAAAAGATTTATTCATATATAATATTTCTTAGAGATTCAACATACAAATCCTATACTTGGATATAATAACACCTACATGATTTATGCAACACACATATTAATGTATGAAAATACAAAGTAGACACATGAATGCATGAAGACATGAAGCATACATGATGTAGACAATTGAAGACACAAAGTACACATGATGCAGATAGTTGAAGACATGAAGTAAACATGGTGTAAACATACAAAACATGCATTATGTGATTCCTTGTTTGTGAACTTGCAACAACAAAATCATTAGTACACATTTATTTATAAATTTCCCCTTTTAGGATTTCCCTATATTAATCTCTTGACAACGTATTTATAGTCTCAATTAGAAAATACATAGAAATTTATAGTAATTTATCAATCAAAAGTATAGCTCATTATAAACTCATCATTTCCTAAGTATGGGAGGAGAAACTATAATAAGGTGTCCTGTTACCCAATCATGGGCCTCACTATTCTCCCTTGTTATTTTTATCTCACTATGATCATCATCTCCAAGATAGTGTCTTTGTATGATGTACCCCAAGGTATTTGCTCCACTGTAGACCTTACCTAGTACCCTTGGATGATGTAGCCCAATGCCCATCTCACTGTAGGCCTTACCTAGTACCTTCGAATGGTGTCACCCAACCCATTCCATTGTTGGCCTCATCTTATCTTAGAAGATGGTGATCTTAGATAATTTAATTAGTTTTACTTAACAACATAATTTTTGCTAATGATTGAAAACTAATCCAACTTAAAATTCAATATCTAGAATTTTCAAAACTTAATTCTATCCAACCATTATTTAATGGTAAATATCTAATTCAATAATTATTTGATTATTACCTATCAACTAAAAAATCAATTTCATTTCATTATAACTATTTGATTAGAATCATTGATAGTAGATACTAGACTATTCAATATTCATCACAATAACAAAATGTGTCAATAATAAGAGAGACACTAACAATTATTTCATCATAAAATATATGAAGAAAATATATAGCTTTTCTAATTACCTTTATGTGTCGAAGTGGTGATTTAGAAGTATAAAGTAATCTTCATATCCACTTTCCACATTAAAGTCCCTTATCCAGTATTGATTTGATCTCATCATATATGATTTTGAGTGGACCACCATCATTTCTTATTATTTAAAAAGTATTTGATGTTTATTCTTGCCTTAAATTTCATTATTGTTGTATTTTTTATGGGTCTCTCTTATCTCCTTTAATTATTATACTTATATGGGCTTCAAAAATACCCATATTATTCCTTAATAAACGATTATGTATCTCTTTTATGTTTCAAATCATTTTGGCCACCTTTTTCATATTTTTTCTATTATCTTCTTTGATATTTCCTTCAACCTTGATCTCTATGTAATCAAGTTTTTTCCTCTTTCTTACCACCATTAGACTCCTTTTCTTCTTATTATATTCCCTAATATGGGATGAAAGCTTCACATGTCCTTTATTAAAGCTTATTCCTCCTTATGTAGATTGGTGTTGGCAAAAAATCATAAATGTTGTCCTTGGTACATGCTTGGTTATATTCCGCATAATGATGGCAGCACTTGGGAATATATGTGATCTCATTTTCCTTCCCAATAGTCATGCTATTATTAATCTAATTCCATCTATATATATACAGAGTAAGTATTATTTAATAATATTTGTCATCATCCTTTTAAAATGATTTTCTTTTCCTTTTCCAATGTCCTTTGAAATATATAGAACTCTCCATGGAGGCAGCTACTATATTTAATTCTTCCTTTGTCTTACCACCTATTATGTCATATATAATTTTATAAAATATTATAGCTCTTATGTCTTCTTATGTTCTCCTTTCCTTTAAATGGGGATTCATAAGGTATTCACCCTTTTCAAATAATTATCCTTAGTCCTTTTCACCCACCTAATGGATCACGATTTGGTTATTAGGATGGTATGATTATTTCCTAGAGGTGTCCACACACGCATTCAAATTACGATGGTAAATATACTTCTTCCACCTATACATTAACCCAGGGTGTCTTATTCATTGTTGGATGAATAGTTTGAAACATCAAGTTGGTGTCTATGTAGATCAATAGTCACCAATTTATCTCAATACAAACTGCCACTTTTGATTGTTTTGATCTTAATAGAAATTTAATCCTCAAAGATATGATTGCATGTGATATTATTAATATTTTATAATGTTCACTCATTATTAGGACATGCTTTGTGTATTTTTTGATTGTCTCTACTAGATTAATGATCCAATAGTATTATGTCAATGTTTATATATAATTTGAATGCTTCCTGAGTTAGGTGTAGTTATATTACTAAATATGTTGGTCAATGATTTTTTATTTATTTTTATTTTCCTCGTCAATTAAAGAACTTGACCCCTTCGATGTAACCACGTGAAATGCTCATGGTCGAATGTTTTAGGTAATTCATTTGCCATCTTCATTGGCCATGTAACTATTTTTCATTTACATTAAAATCACTTTGGTTCTATGTGGGACCAATAATAGGTCACCCAACCTTTTGATCTACCTTTGTTTTTCTTTCATTTTTTTTTGGTAATCATGTGTATATCTTTTTCTCCTTCAACACATTTATTATCAGGTTTCTCTATAAATCATTTTTTCCCTTTTTCATCAAGACAAAGATATATTACAAACCTTGAAATATGAATATGACTACCATGGTTTCTATACTCTTCTTATGTTTCATTCAATGGTTTATGCACAGGATGTTCCATTGATATATGTTACTTCTAGATTATAGTCTTCTGATGGAGTTTTGAATGTACCATATTGTATCCTTATATTTCATCTCTCATCTTCATATATAATTGTCCTTCATTAAATTATAGTCTAGCAAGATGTTGGCTCTAATACCACTTGTGATGTCCCCAATTAGGACATTAGATTTTAAAACTGGACTATACATATATTTTCTATTTTTCACTCTGATATCCTTTTCAATACATTGATATCATATATATATGAGTGTATTCATAGAGTCATGTCCTTTCATAAATATTTATTACAAGGTAATTAAATATATTTTATATTAATTATATATGATTATATATAATATTAATTATTTGAATCATTTTAATTATTTATAATATTATTATTAATATATAACAAGGATATAATTGTCATATACTCTAGTATGTAGAATAGTTGATATATATTAATTATTTATAGTATGGTATTTAAATATCTAATTATATAGATATATATTAATATATATGTAGAGTTATATAATAATATTTTTATGATATAGTGTAATTATAATATTTTATATACATTATTGATTATTTTAATAGTATAAATTTTATGTATGATACTTATTTATTATTTAATTTATATGCCAAAATGGGGACATCATAGTGTGCACTTAATACTATCAAAATGTACTTGGACTCCCTAGGAAGTTGTTTTAGGTGCCTAAGACCTAGAACTTGGTCTTTTTACTTTTTTAATCTAACAAACTACACCCTTAAATGACCAAGTGTGTACTTTTGGGCCCCAACTATACCATGGGCATAGTTACTACTACCTGGGTGCACTTGCTAACCCTAGTTTGAGTTTGTTTGTTATTGATGCCATTTCAACTCTCTATAACCCTATTTAGGTCTTAGGACCTCAACTAAACCCATCTAGTTCCCAATTGCATCCATCTAGAGCCTAGGTGCACCATGGGAATACTTGGTAATTGAACCCCTTGCCTATGCATGTCTAGTTTCTTGTATTCTTATTCAAAGCCTAGTCTACATGTCTATTTTTTAGTTTTCTAGCACCCAACTACCAACTATGCCTATCTGGGCCCCAACTGTACCATTAGCATAGTTGGTGCTATTTGGAAACACTTGGGAGTCTTTTGATAGTTTTCATTTCATCCCTTATGTAGTTGGTATTGTTATTGCCTAGTTAGTTCATATAATGGTCAAGTTTGAGTATGAATTGGTATTAAGGGTTTCATTTTAATTTCAAAACCTAGAATATAGATTTTTGGTGTTACTGATGGTATGTTTGAAGCATATGGAATTCATTGGAGAAGACTAATCCTTTGAAACCTAATAATGTTTTTGGTGTAGGAAGTTTGATGAAGACCCTATGTGTTTGTTAAAAATATATGTGTGGTTTTTCTTAAACTAGCAAACACTTGGTTTTGGTTCTTTAAAATGAACTTTCTAATTTCCTTGGTGTCTTTGCATTGCTTAGATTCCAAATTGTTGCATACATGTATCATCTCCCCTTTCCACTCATGGATCTTGGGTGTAAGAGTCAAATTCTTTGCAATTTATTTTAGAGAGGTCTTCCTTGTAACTGAGACCCCCACTTGGAGGATCTCAAGGGTCAACCTTGAAGAAATAATGCACCAACACTAGGTCTACATTCCAACTACTATAACAAACTCAATATGGTTAATTCCCTATTAGTGGTACTATTGGGTGATATCTCTCCTCCAATGCCCTTGTGGTACATCAAACCCTAGTTCTCAGGGATGGAGACCTTTTGAGGAAGTTTATCATCTGCTTGTCAAACAAAATGCTTGAACTAAACACCATGTCTTAGTAGCCAAAAACCTTTCTATCCACTAGCTTAGGGGTCACCCATGCCTATGAAGACATCTAACAATATGGTCCTTAGCAGAGGCAAGAGTCCCTTAGGAAGTGATTGCCCTTAGGAAGAAGATCTTGGTAGCCCTGAGAAGTGAGTATAGTGTAAAGGGGAGCCTATGGTGCCAAGATTTTAGGTTTTCTACTCTAGATAAGCATGGTTGAACTTCAGGTCAAGTTTGAATTTAATGGATACAGTCTTAAAATATTAGGTTTTCGTGTGTCTTTTAAGTCAACTACAACTATTCTTGTCTATTGTGTCTTTTGTGTGTGCATACCATTAGTCAAGATAATTTCCAAATCTACAAACTCACATCAAGCACATTTGAACCTTTGACATTTTCAAACATACACATTGTCAAAATATTGAAAACCCTTTGTAAAAACATTGCAAATGTGAGAACTTGTAGCATTAGGAGTCCTTGGCTTGTGTTGGTGGTTTTACACTACTAAGAAGAAAAATACTTAGTACCAAGATGGTGAAGATCACAATAACCTAAGGATTAACTACTTCCTATACACAGCTATATGTTCTTCAAATCTAGACCCAACTTCAACAAAATCATGAAACATTTTCTACTATTTTGTCTCTACAAAACCAAGGTGGGTGCACCTGAGGCATAAAAGATTCACAACCTGATAATAGATTCATATTTCATTCATTCCATGAAATTTTATAATAATATTCATCCCTTATAGCAGATTGGTCACAATTTTTCTTAGATCTACAGATAATTTTGGGTAATAGCAGCTAGCTAAGACTCAAAGGTTAAATGTAAAAAAGTGTTGACTAGATTTGACATTCTTCAAACATTCAAAGTAAAATTGATATTGACTTTTAGATGTTTTCTTGACATCTATCTATGATCTTTCTGTATGCTTACTAAAATAGTTGATTAGTACCTCATCCATTGGGATTCAAGGTCTATCCAATTTCTTGATCTAATTGACTGCAATACAATCAATATAATCAGCAATTTTCCCTAAAACTCGTTCTTACATAAATCATTCCTAATTCCTAGAGATCCTATCACATTCATTGAAGTATTTACTTAATTCATTAAATCAAAAGCAACAACAAATTAACATACAACTTATCCTAGTTGTATCAAACTGAACAAGCTTCACTCATACAATCTAAATATAACTAGCCACTAAAAAATGGAGACAAGATTGAGAGAAAAATATGATGGGGATAGTTCATCTTTGTATTAATATTCTTTAAAAATTATATAACATTGAATAATACCCAGAACTACTCAAAATAAGACACCATGATCATGGAAAATTAATGTATTCTCAAAATTTGAAGAGAAGATGCATCAAAGAGTTGGTATCAAGAAAAACTAGACCAAAATGGACTAACAAAATTAAAAGTTATACAATAAATTAGACCCCCTTCTCTAGCCCTAGAATCTCACTTCTATAGTGTGGGATGCAACAAGCTTTAGGCATAGAGAAATTGATAGCTGCCCTTTAGATAGAAAGATATTTACATTGTTACTTTCATAAAAGACAAAAAAATTGTGCAATAGAATGGTTTACATCACGAATATTCTCTTGTATTTACCAATACTGTTTCACCTTTTATTACATCCCTTTGTTGATAAGAAGTTAATGAGTGGCTTTATTGCTATTTTTGTTCCTTAGAAGATGTAGCCAATGAATTTGTTTTTGATGGACCTGGCTTTGATTTTTGCAGATTTACTTCAACTCAAGGCTCTCCATTTGCATCATCATGCACTATTAAAAAAATAGTTATATTTAATTGCTCAGTTGCCATCTAATTAGTTGGGACCACTGTGCTTATCACTGGAGTTGGTTCTTCTTTTTTGTCTTCTTCTATTTGTACTGATGTGTCAATTGTTTGATTCTCATCCTAGTCCACATCATCTTCTTCTATTTCTAGTTGCCTCACTTACACAAAATTCTCCTTCCATTTGTTGAAAATTGTTTCATTAGGCCAATCAAAACTCAAGATCTCACATTGTTTTTTAATCACAAAATCTCTTATTTTGTTGATTTCAATAGATTCTTCCCTGGTGGAATTATAGAATAATTGTACTTCAACAATTTCCTCATTTGTCATTGCCCATTAAAAATCTCCCTTTTCTCTTATGACTCCATTTATTCTATGGTATAATAAATCATCTAATTGTTTGCCCCATTCTTCCTTTTCTTTTATTTTATTTTATCTATATTTATAAAGTCAAATTATGATCCTTTTCTAAACTACAACCCTCTTTTCATCAAAATTAGGCAAATCATCAATCATATCAAAAAAAAATTCTACCTATTCTCAAGATAGACTAATAATTGAGACACAAAAAAGGGTGACATCTTTATCCCTACACCCCATTTATTCATGATAGGCTTTAAAACATCTTCAACAATCTTTATTTCACTCCATATATCCAAAATCTTCACCAATTATTCATAAAATGTTGGCCAATCAATCTTATCTACTAAATATAAGATTGTCTTCTTAATATTATCATCATACAAATCATTCAGCTCAACATGTAAGGCCCAAAGTTCATTCTTTTTGTCCTCAAATTCTTTAGTATTATAGAATTCTAGCCTTTGTGGAGTGCCAGGTTAGGGAGTTGACTTAAATGGTTTAATTGGGGGCAAGGATAGGTAATTCAGAGTTGGCTTGACTCTCCCACTTTTCTTTTTCCTAGTTGCATATCCATCTGGGATACCTGAGTTTCCAACTGATGTATCCTATTCCCTCTCTGCACATATGCTTTTAATATTTCTTCGAAATTGGAATTTAGCTCTAGGAATTTACCTTTATCTTTTTCAGCAACTACCACCCCAAAGTCCATCATCTCCCTAGTCATTTTATGTACTTTCTCACTATCTACCTTATCTACTCTATAAACAATGATATTACCTAAATGCTCAGCACATGAAACTTCTTGTAGCCTAATTTTCTCTGTCTTTTCAATAGACCATATCACTAATTCATGGTGATCATTGTTGTATTTCAAATGTCTATGTTCTTGTATGATATCCTCCTTAGTTTTAAATTGAGTATCCTTTTCCTTTCTAATAGAATAAAAAATCATAGCATTGGCTATGTCCCACTTAGGTAAAATTAAGACTCCTAAGTCTCTCAAAATTTTCTTCCCCTTCAGGGGTTAGTTGTGCAAATTCTTCAATAAAGTTAGCTTTGACCTATTCTTCAATTTCAAAGTCCAACCTCTACTTTTATTAATTTGCACTTACTTTCAAAATTACCAATATTTCTTATCCATAAGAATTGCAAAAAAGCTCTCGTTTTTACAAAAAAAATCATCATCAATGAATTTTTGGGAAGCCTATGCAATCATAGGGTCTATTTCCTTACCTTTATAATTAGTAACAATAAGATCAAAAGATGGCACAGGGGATTCGTCAAGTACTCCTTCAATATTAGTAGTTGTAATCACAATGTTTCTTTCCCCTCTAATTTTCCTCAATTGTTCTCTTAGAGATGCTTCATTACCTATTTTGAGTGGAGTCTAGGATGATGAATATTCATCTACATGAGAAGATGAACTTGACTATGTTCTTTGCTTCTTAGGGGCATGTGTGTCAAGAGGGCTTTCAGACCTTGGCCTCTTGTATGGAGGAACATATTGTATGTTTTGGGCCACTACATACCCAACCTTTCTTTGTAGTTTATATTGCCCCAAGTTCACAATCATTTTGTTGGTTAACATCCTTTCCACCTCAATAGCCTTGTCTGGGTCTGATTTTGTTATGATTTCCTTTTTCTCATTTAGTGTTTGCATGATCCCAACAATGTTATTCATTAACATATCTTTTTTCATTCCCCAATATTTTTATGTGCTAAGGGATCATATTTTGGTTCAAAAGCATTTATAAAGTCTAAGGATTTACTATAAACTATCTATTTTTCTTTTCTAACCTCTTGTTCGTACAATGAGAACTTATTATCTAATTATGTCCTAAGGAAAATATATAGTTTGTATGTGAACCTTAGCCTTACTCATTTCTTTGAGAAGGTCATAGAATCCCTCTAAGTCAACAAAATGGGCATGGGATTGGGCCATTTGATATTTATCTAAATATTTCCCCAGGTTTCTCTATCCTTTTTAACAAACAAAAAATTATGAATGACAATAATCATTGAAAAGAAAGTACCTTTAGATTCTCAAATCCCTCTCCTTAATTAATTTGATTTTCCATAACAACTCAACAATCCCTACCTTCAAGGGCACTTGGTATGGCAACACATGGGGCTTTCCCAAAAAATCATAAACTCTAAAAATAGTGGAAACAACATATGCAATAATATCACCCCAGTTGTGACTTACCAATAGTCCTTTGGCATGATCTTTAGGTCTAATTAGTTGTAATAGAGATTGGGGTACCCTAGGGCTATCCCCTACAACAAAATTCTGAGCCTAGAGGCAAAGTATCTTTCAAACCTAACAAAGCTTGTATCAATTACCTCCCATGTCATGTCTACACTCTATAACTGAATAGGGAATCTTTCTCCATCTCTTTCTAATTCTAGTTTCATCTCCTTGGAGAAAAAGGTAGCTCAAATATACATCAACATTTAATACCAATAGGACTTTTTAACTTTAGCTTGTGCTATTCCAATCAAACCATTATAAATTTATTCAGCCAAGAGGGTAGCAAAATTGAGAATTAAACTCATTCCATACTGAAGAATTTGATAAATAATAAGAACAATAAAACCTAGGATATTATCTTTGTTCATCCATATCAAAGATTTTACAAAGAGAGAAATATAAGGCATATGCCCTAGGGTTAAAAAAAAATTTCAACAAGGGCTTGGGGTATATTGTGTTACTAAGGGCAATAATCCAATTTTAGCAAAGTGTTGCTACAATGGCCTTCCCCTTAAATATACCCTTTGTGCATCATATCTGGCTTGGAGGTCTTCTATGTCAATTTTCTCATGAACAACATGATTGGGGTTTAGCTTGAAAAGCTCTCTGATCAGTTCAGGTGAAACTCTAAAAAGGTTATCCCCTACATGGTATTTTACAACCTTAGTAATTGGATCATACTTCTTGGCCATGTTTGCAAGTAGATCGTCATTGAAGAAGACTCTAGCGATAATCAATTTACCTATGTCAAATTTCAAGACATTGCTTATTAGAGTATCCAATTTCCTTTTCGCAAACCATTTCTTTTGAAAAGTTTTATGCCTCCCATAGACACTTCTGCATCCATCAACTAGTTTGTTCTATCATAGAAACCCTAGCTAACTAGTAACCTAGGGTTGTTTGGAATCAATTATCTGCCCCTAGCTGATTCATTCATTGATAGTAGTATTTGTTCCGAAAAATCATCATGAACTGCCCTCTTTAGGTAATCTACTTTTCTAGAAAAATCCTTGCATGGTAGCATTTTTGTAATTTACCCTGGTCCAATCAAAATTTCTTAATTTTTAGATGTTCAAATAACTTACCCTTTTTTCTTTCCTTTTTTCCTCTATAAATCACTCTACAAATTACTAAAAACCGTGAAAAACTCTTGCACTAGCTCTAGAAATACTTGTGCTATGATAATTCTATGATCTTATGGCTCCATAATGGTGAATTCAAAATTTTACTACAACATTAAGCTTGCACAAAGTGGCATTGATCAGAATTAATAATCTAACAATCAAAAATTTGCACCATGTCATGGAGTTTGAATTTTAACCATTGATCATCAAGCATTAGATGAATTATTTAAAAATTAAAAAGGTGCATTAACTCCTTTTTAGAAATTGACATGTGTTAGTAGGGTGCATTCCCACATTTCTTAAAGTTAGAGCATTTTCACAAAGTGATGAAGCATGGACCGTTGATCTTCCAAAGATTGACAATCATGAAAATCATTACAAGTTTATAATTCCAACCTTAAATTTGTTGGCCCACTGGTACATTCATTTTCTAGCTTGGCAAACACCTGGATCATCCCACCAATCATCATGTTCCATATCACTATACTTTTCCATTTTGGCATGAGATGGCAACCTTCTGAGTAGGAAGACCCACTTGTCCACATGAAAAGCAGGCACTTTACTGCTTTGGTTAAAGCTTAGTCATTTTTATCTTGTGGTGAAGCACCTTCTAATGATCTTTCCAAGATCGATGATATTATGCACTATATATTTTTTACAGCCCAATTAGCAAAGTCACCCAATGAAATGCATAACCTTTTCCAATGTGTTCTGAAAATCATTAGCTATTGGTCATACCAGTAGCTTTGTTCAACTGGGGATGTATGACCTCATCCTAGCACATGTGGCATGTAGGTGCTTCCTGACTTCAATTGAACTTTGAGCATTTTCATATTGTAGGCAAGAACTATCTTTTGATCTTCCCAAGGTCAACAATGTATATATCTTATGTCTTTTAAACTAGATATTAACATCTTGTGTTACATCATAGAAGACATGTGTCACTAGGGTGCTTTACCATTTTAGGTAAACTTTGCACATCTTCATGAAATAGTAATACTCCTACCATTAATCTTTGAAAGATAAATGGTTCACAAATATAACACCAAAAGTGATCCCACTTTTCAGCTTGACCGATGGGATAGCTTACAATTTGAATGTGCTCTAACAATCATTGATAGTTTTGAAAATTTTTGACACCCTCTAGTTCTTTGCAATGCATTAAAATGCTTGGTGTCATGAAATTCTATGTGGCACAAAGGCACTTGCCTGCATTTGCTAAAAAGTTGTGCAAATTATGAATGTGGGCATGCACTCATCATTGATCTTCCAAAGATCAATGGATGATAAAGGTTAACCATAGTGATTAAAACATTTTGTTAAGTATTAAGGAAATATCAAAGGTGAAACCGTGGTTAAGGCTAGGATTATAATGAAAGGTTTCTAAATTTTCAAAAAAGTGACTAAAAATAAATATGGGAAAGGGGTAAAATAAAACCTTAGGGTTATAATCTTCCTATGAAAACTTTATAAAACTTATTTTCTAAAAATTTGAAAAGCTAGGGCACAATAACAAGGGTTTGATGAAAATTTAACAATCTCACCTAGGGTTTTGAAAATTTTACAATCTTACACATGGGACTAGAGGTTTCTCACTATAGGATGTAATAAAATTATAAAGGGTGAAAAACTAGGCCAATAACTTGATTTAGAATTCATCTTTGTATGACACACTCTTGCATTTTCCATCTTTTTATCCTCACAATTGCATCTTTTAGCCCTCATTTTCCATTCCTTATTACTATAGGAACATGTTGGTGTTTTAAAACTACTAAGCAACAAAATGCTTAATACCAAAATGATATCACTCACACAATCTAAGGATTAGCCAATTCCTATTAACAATTATATGTGCAAACCATTTGGACCCAACTTCAACAAAACCAAGGGTGGTTTTCTACTCTTTAGGCTCTGCAAAACTAGGGTGGGTATACTTAGGGATGATTCAAGACTGGGAAAAACTATATGAGAATTATTTTAGTTTCATTCTGATTCTCATCTCAAATCCTCAAATACATGCATAATTCTTGAAAATTTGATAAACACATCCCATATAATAGATCTGGCAAAAATTCTTCTATAGATCTACACGTGTTCTCAGCAATAGTGGCTAACTAATGTTAAAACATTCCATGCAAAAAAGTACCGGCCAACTTTGAAGATCTTCAAGAAATAAAAGTAAAATTGATTATAATTCTACATTCGAAAACCATTTATGACATATTTCTCTTCCAACTGAATCAATTTGACCAGTGTCTAATCCGTTGGGTTAAGAGTCTACTACAAATCCATAGATCTAATTTGTTTCCTTACAACAAATATTATCAGCAATTGTTATCAAAATTCATCATTCAAAAATCCTTCCTACTACTATAGTAACCTTATCAAATTCATCAAAGCTTTTACTTGATCCATTGAACAAATAGTAGTGGTGAATAGATATACAACCTAATTGGATTGCATTCAATTGCACAAGAATTTACTTATACAATATCAAGATGAACAAGTAACTAAAAGGAGAAAAAATTTAGAAAGAAATGATATTGGGACAACTCATAATTTGTATTGATTTTCTTTGAAATTTGTATACATTCATAGTAAACTTAGAATGACCTTAGGAAAACATAGAGATCATTCTATATTCATGTATTCTTAGGAACTAATAGAGCAAATACATCATAAACTTGCTCAAACATTGGATTGAAAACAAAATAAGTATATCACCTAGAACACTAGAAATTGAACCATTCTCTAGCCCTGGAATCTCACTTATATAGTGTGAGATGCAACAAGCTTAAGGCTAAGAGAAAATGATAGGTGTCGTTTACAAGAAATATTTACATATACCTGTCACAAAATGACAAAATGTGAGTAACAGAAAGACTTATACATCAAACATTCCTTTTGTGGGCCCCTTTCTATTACATCCTTTGGAATCGGTAGAGTGTAATGATTTGATTCTTCTATCAATCTGATTCCTCAGAATAAGTGACCATGAGGCTTGAAAGTGATGTGTCCTCTTCAGTTACATATAAGTTTACTTTAACTTGGGGATTTTCTCTATCTTCATCATCAACTGTTAATGTAACAGTTACACTTCCATCATCTTCTACCTCATCATCTTCTAACATCTGCTTTGTAGACATGAATTTATCTTTCCACTCATTATAAGCAGTGTCATCTGGTCAATCAAAATTTAGAACCTCCCTTTGTACAGTTATTAAAGAATTTCTAACTACCTCTATATCAACCAATTATTTTCTAATGGAGTTATAGAATATTTGCACTTTAACCAACTCCACATTTGTCATAGCCCATAACAAGTGTCAAGTCTCATTTATAACTTTATTTATTCTTTCACAAAAGACTTCATCTAGCTCCCTCTTCATTCTTCATTTTCCTTTACTTTATCAATGGTCTTTAAAGCACAAGGAAATAAATCAAACTTCTCTACAATATACTAGGAAAAACAAATAATTAATATTTTTTGAAAAGAATCTTGTTTGTCATCAAAACCTTGCAATTTATGAAGAAAATAAAAGATCTATTCTATTTGATGACATGGTAGTTGAATTATGGATATACACATAATAGTGATATCTTTATTCCTTTCTGTCCATTTCTGCATAAGGGGTCTGAAACTACCCTCATTTCTCTTTAATTCATCCTTAATAGTTGCAATCTTTGCCAATAAGTCAAAAAATGATGGCCACTCAATTCTATCTAGGAAAAACATTATACCCTACCTTATTTTCTCCTTAAACTAATTATTTTGTTCTACATGCAATGCATACAACTTATTCGTTTCTTGTTCAAAATCCTCTGTAGTGTAGAATTGTGGCCTTTTAGGGGTATCTGGTACCTCAACAATTGGAGTGGACTAGAAAGGTTCAATAGGTGGCCTGGGAGGATACACAATCATGGGTCTACTAGATTCTTCTACTTTTATTTTCCCTAGTACCTTCTCCATTTGAGATACTTTTCTTTCCAATGACGATATCTACATACCCCTTTCCTCATATGCTTTCAAAAATTCTTCAAACCTAGCATTGAGTTGGGAAAATCTATCTTCTTCCTATCCAAATACAGAACTACCAAATTTTAGCATTTCTGAGGCTATTCCTATTATTTTCTTACTGCCTACCTCACTAGCCTTGAAAACTGTCAATGCACCAATATGTTGTGCAATAGAGATTTCCTGCATTCTAGTCTTGTCTATTTTTTCAATTGACCAAATAACAAGGGCTTGGTGGTCATCACTAAACTTGACTCCCCTATGAGCTTGTAATATCTCTTCCTCAGTCTTAAACTGGACATCATTTTATTTCCTTATTAAATCAAAAACTATGGCATTCACTATATCCAATTCAAGTAAAATAAGGACTCCTAACTATCTAATTACTTGCCTTCTTGCCTCAAGCATAAATTGAGCAAAATCATTCAAAAAATTAGACTTTACCTCCTCCTTAATAGCAAAGTCTGATTTATCAGGTTGCTTTGCCTTTATCTTTTCACAAGTCTTCTCAAAATTTCATATATTTAGCTCCAAAAAAATTGAGCAAATGCCCTAGATTTCAAAAAAATTTCATCATTAAAAAATTTCTTAGAGGCTTGGGAAAATATTGGATCAATTTCCTTACATTGGTAATTAGCCACAATTAAATCCAAGGAAGGTGTAGGTGGTTCTTGTCACTCTACAATCTCCAAATCTGTGGAGGTAACAATTACATCTCCCTCTCCACTAATTTGTCTAAGCTACTCTCTTAGGGATGTTTCATCATCAATCCTAATTGAAGATTGGCTTGGGGAATATTGCTCCACTTGGGAAGAAGAACCTTGCTCTAACTTTTTTCTTTTTGGAGCACTGGATGTAGGTGGGCTTTCTGGCCTTTGCCTCTGTTGAGGGGGAGCCTGTTACACATTCTAGATCATTACATATCCTACCCTTTTCTACAAAGTGTACTAACCAGGAGACACCATATTTCTACTATTTATTCTCTTCTACACCTCTGCAGCCTTGTCTGGATAAGCCTTGACATATGTATCCTTCTTCTCATTCATGGCCTATATTATCAGAGCAAAATTCTTCATTAATGTCTACATCTTGGCTCCCCAATATTTATTTTCTTTCAATGGAATGTAATGGAGGTCAAAAGCATTAATGAATTCTAGGGTTTTGCTAAATACTATCCATTTCTATTTTCTCAATTCTTGTTCTTGCAAAGTAAAAACATTTCTAATCACATCCTCTGGATAGTAAACTTGTTGAACCATGTGGGAAGCTTTTATTTTCTCTCTTAAGAGGTCATAGAATCCTTCAGGATCAATAAACCTGGCATGAGATTCTGCCATGTTATATCTATCTAAGAACAGATTCAAATGCTTCCACCCTTTCCTTACAAAAACAAAATCATGTGTCACAGTAACAATTGGGAAAAATGTACCCTTCTTAGGCAACTCCCTCTCATCTATAGTGCCTATTTTCCATAACAACTCAGCTATTCCTATCTTTAAAGGCACAAGAAATGGTAACACATGAGGCTTTCCCAAGAAGCCATATACTCTTATCACTATTGAAACATTAGAGGGAATGATATCCCCTCAATTATGACTAACTAATAGTCCTTTTTTATGGTCCTTGAGTTTGACCAATTCTAACAGTGCTTGTGGAATTTGAGGGTTATCTCCTCTCAAAAGCAATCTAAACTTTGATGCAAAATATCTGTCAAACCTCACATAACTAGCATCTATGGCTTCTGAGATCATATCCACACTCCACAACTGTATTGGATTCCTCTCTCCATTTCTATTTTTTTCCATCTCCATACCCCTAGAGAAGAAGGCAAGTCTCTTATACAACCATACATACATGAGTGATGAATACCAACAGAAAGGTTTATCCACTTTTCCCCTTGCTATTCCTACCAAACCATTGTGAATCTCCTTTTCAAGGAAAGTAGAAAAATCTAGAATAGTGCTCATCCCAAATTGAAGAGTTTGAGCCATTATGAGGACAATTGAGCTTGGGATTTTCTCAACTTCATCCATTCCAAAAAATTTACAAAGAGAAATATATAATGCCTGAGCCCTAGGGTTAAAATGTCTTTTTAGTAATGGCTTAGGTGTGTTAGTAGTAATCATAGACAAGGTTCCAACTTTAGCAGCATGCTCCTACAATGGCCCTGTCCTCAAGTATATTCTTTATGCATCATATCTTGCTTGCAAATCATCCATATCAATGATTTCATGTACAACATGGTTAGGCTTAAGGTTAAAAACTTCACTAAGTAGCTTAGGGAAAACCCTAAAAAGATTTATTCTAGAATGATTCTTCACCCAACCCGTAATAGGATCATATTTCTTGGCCAGGTCAGTCAATAGATCACTATCAAAGAAAACTATAGTGACAGTTAATTTTCCAATGTCAAATTCATAGACATTGCTCATGGGGGTATCTAAATTCCTTTCTAAAAAGCATTTTTTGAACAATTGCAAACCTCCCATGGATATTTGGGCATCTCTTACCTAGTTTTTCCTATCATAAAAACCCTTAGTGACAACTACCCTAGGGTTCTTAGGAATGAGTTCCCTTCCTTAGTTATTTCTTTTATTGATAAGGGAAATTGTTCTAGGAAATCATCATGCATAGCCCTCTTTAAGTAATTAGTTTGCCCAGAAAACTCCTTCCGTGGAGGCATCTTTTAAAAATTTTAAACTCTTACAACAGTAAATTATGGATTTCTTATGGTTACAGGTTACTTACCCACTAAATTTTCCCTTCTTTCTCTACAATTTTCTCTGCAATTTCATTGAAACCGCTATGAAATTCCTTTCCCTAGCTCTGGAAATCCTTTTGCACTGAGAAAATCTACAACTTTGTGATTCAATAATGGAAAATTTTTGAGTTATACCCATGCATTAAGGTCGCATGAAGGAACTATAAATCATATTAACTCCTGTAGCTATTATTTTCGTGTTTGCGCTTCAATTTTGAATTTTACCCATTGATCCTTATGATGATCAGATGGCTTTATTTGAAAACACAAAAAGCTTTAAAATTTTGAGAGCCCCCGGCCACATGTCAAAAGGGTGCATGCCTACATTACTTAAAATTCTTGCAACTTCTTATTGTGGGCATGCGTTCTCCATCGATCTTTCCTAGATCGATGGTTGGCCAAAGTCCTTTTCTTTGATGGCCCACTCAGCTAACTTAACCAATGAAATATCATCCTTTTACCAATGTGCTCTGACAGATTTGACTATGGCATTTAAAGTTTCAGTGCCCAAGACATCACCACTTCCAACTCGGCATACCTATCATAGTCCACCAATCAACGCACTTTACTTCATCTGACCTTTCCAACATGGCATGACTCATCATTCCCTTTGAGTCTTGGTCCCACTAAACCTTCTTGCCCACATTATTTAAATGTCGAGAAATTCCATATTATGGGCAAGTGCTAACCCTGGATCTTATTCAAATCAACGACAACCAAAATCTTCTATGACTATAATAAATAGTCAGCTAGTCAGACCAATGAGAGGCTTTCTCTATACTCCAGCTCATTTGACAAGTACCACATAAGACAAGTTGTTATTACCTTCTGAGAAAGGCGGGCCCATGATGTCACACTATGCCACACATTGCATTGGTGCTTCCCTGCAATGTATAACATTCGTGCACTTTATTATTGCAGCCATGTGCTAGCCCTTGATTCTTTGCAAGATCAATGATAAAAAACTCTAAACTATAAAATAATACCTTCACTAAAGAATGAGCCAATGATATTGCAAGAATTTCAAAACATGCATTAGAACATTGACAACTCTGTAAGAAGGTTTGACTAGCTCTGACAACCATGAACCTTTTACAGTGCACTGAGGCTATAATGTCAAGAAGGGCTATGTGTCATCATAGTGCATGCCCACATTGTTCAAAATCCTTGCATCTTCTTATTGTGGGAATGTGATAGCTATTGATCTAATCAAGATCAAAGGTCACACAAAATCTTTGTTACATAGGACCTTTTCAAATAAAATAATGCAATTAAGGAAAACTTTATAAGGTTTATCAAAAGATTAAAAGGTCATTCTTACGTAAATAAACCTTTAGGATAAAAAATTTCCTGCCAAAATTTATTTGAAATAACACTTTCTAAAGTTTTCAAAGGCTAGGGCCAAACAAGGCAAGGCACAAGGTTATTTGGTGAATTTTTTGCCTAGGGTTTTTTGACCAAAATTCAAATTACTTGGAGTGCACATTTAGGGTTTTTCACTGCTGAATACAAAAAAATAAGGGTGGTGAAAAACCATGCCAAGAGTGGCTCTATCTGGGTACAATGAATAAGCAAGATTCATATGAGGACTCAGAATCCCTAGGAGAAGCAGACCACAAGCTTGACCTTAAAAATTATGACAACTTAGAGAGAGAAAAAATGTAGAATAGAAGAATATATAGAGACTGTACAGAAGACACAAAGGTTATACAGAATGTACAAGGAAACCTAAACTACTTTTCATGGAGAAAATAAGTATTTTTCAAGAAAAATATCTCTTCAAGAACTATCCATGAACTGGCAGTTCAAGAATATTTTCGGATAGATCTTTGAGAACATAAGAATCCTCACCCCAAGTATTTTCAATCAAATAAGGGCCTAACCATATAGGATCAAATTTGCCATGTTTTCCTTTATCCTCAATTCTGGCATTCCACATTAAGACTAGGTCTCCATCTTCAAACTTTTTGCTTACCATTCTTTTATCATAGAGTGTCTTAACATGCAGTTGCAACTTTTGGTTCTTAAGAGATGCTTCTCTTTTGGTTTCTTTCAATCCTACTAATTCATCCATCCTTTCTTGCATTCCATTTGTAGTATCTTCATCATATAATTAAATGTAATTGTAGAGTCCTATCAAGTTGTTCTGAGGCATTTTGGCCTAAATTCCATATACCAAATCAAATGGTGCCACACCAATAGCCTTTTTGATAGTAACTCTATCAACCCATATGGCTAATTGCAATTTAAAATCCCAAGCTTTCTTATTATCATCCAATGTCCTTTTTATTATTTTCAACAAACTCTTATTTGTAGATTCAGCTTGTTTGTTTCCTTGTGGATGATATGGGGAAGATGTTGATCTAGTGATTCCATATTTGTCATAGAATTTCTTGAATTCTTCAAACCTAAAGCACATTGCATTATCTATTAAAATCTTATGAGGACAACCAAATCTGGAAATAATGTTACTAAGAAAAAAATTATTAACAACTTTACTAGTAGCATTTCTGGCAAGGATTGCTTCTACCCACTTTGTGAAATAGTCAGTAGCAACTAAAATCCAGGAATAGCCAGTGCTAGATTTGGGAGAGATTTCACCTATGAAATCCATACTCCATTGTTGAAAAGGTGCTTGGACTTCAACTGGCTCTAATGGAGTATTACCTAAAAATTTTAGTTTTCCAGCAAATCTTTGGCAAGCATCACATTTCCTAGTCATGACTTGAGCATCCTTGAAAAGAGATGGCCACCAAAATCCTTTTTTCATCACTTTATGTGCAGTGGTCTTGGCCATATAGTTTCCTCCACAAACTCCATCATGCATTTCATTTAAAACTTCTTTTTCCTTTTCTTGATCAATGCATTTCAGTAATACCCCTTCAAAATTTCTCCACCACAAACTGCCTTAAACAATTATGTATCTGATTGCTTGTAATTTAGTACTCCTCTTTTCATGTTCAGTCAAATGGGAAGGAGCTTCCATGTGTTGAAGATAATAGGTAACATTAACATACCAATCGCAATGATCCATGTCACATAAGTCAGATCTGAGGTCATCAACTACCACATTTATCTAATTAGCATCCAAATTAGATTCAACCATGAGTTTAGCCAAACCTTGACCTCTTACCAACTTAGTTATCTATATTTGAATATTGAATTCTTAGATCCTATTGATCCATCTACACCTTCTTCCTAACACTTCTTGCTGAGAAAATATGTATTTAATAGCAGCACTTGGCACAAATGCAATGACAGTAGCACCTATCAAGTAGCATCTGAAAGCCTTAATAGCCTTTACTAAAGCATATCCCAATTTTTCATTTATCTCATATTTCAATTCAATAGGCTATATTAATTTACTAAAAAAAGCAATAGGTTGTTCATATCCTTCTTCATTTTTCTACAACAAGACTGTGGCTACAGTGTGAAAGGATGCAAAAGAAAAAATGTGCATAGGCTTTGTATAATCTAGGGTTCTAAGGACTAGGGAATTTTTTATGGTAGTCTTAATATCTTGAAATGACTATGAAGGTTCTCCATTCCAGTCAATAGTAGCTCCTTTTCTGAGCATTTTAGAAATAGTTCTACTAATTTCAGCAAAGTTTGTAACAAACCTCCTCAGAAAATTAACTTGCCCAAAGAAAGACTGCATTCCTTTAACATTTTTGGTCTTAGGCACCTTATCAATGGCTACCACTTTTTCAAGGTCTATCTTCACACCATCTTAAGACACTATATGTCCTAACAATCTACCTTCTATCACCCAAAATGTACATTTCTTTGAGTTTAATGATACTCCATATTCTAGAGCTTTGATAAAAAAATTCTCAAAATGCCTATAGTGATCCTCAACCTTCTTAGAATAGGCTGTAAGATCATCCTAGTATACAACCATAAATTTGTTGATATAATCATGAAATGCCACATCCATAGCTCTTTAGAAAGTAGCTCTTGCATTAATCAAGAAAAATGGCATCCTTACATATACATAGGTTCCCCATGGAGTTGTGAAGGCTATCTTAAATTGTTCATTTTCCTTTACCAAAACTTGATTGTACCTAGAGAAACCATCCATCATGGACATTAGCTCAGAACTAGTTACTTGCTGCAACATGGCTTCCATATTTGGTAATCCATAATTATCCTTCAAGGATGCAATGTTCAAATCCTTTAAATCCATACATAATCTTATGTCTCCAATTTTCTTTCTGATAGGCACCAAAATTGAAACCTAGGTGGAATGTCTAATTGGTTAGATTATCCCCTCATCCCTTAATTTCATCAATTCTTCTTGCATTTTGGGAGCTAGGGTAGGGTTTACTAGCCTTTGTTTCTGTCTAAAAGGTTTTACATTATCCTTTAGTGGTATGACATGTTGGAACAAATCTTCCCTATAAGCCTTAAGGTCATCATATGACCATGCAAATTCATGTCTATACTTCCTAAGCAATTCAATCAATGGTTTTCCAATTTTAGTAGGCAGATTGTGGCCAATATAAACTTTCTTGGGAGCTTCATCAATAACAAGGTTTATCTCTTCTAATTCTTGAGGCTTAGGGTCCTTAACTCCTAGTTTGACTCTATCCTGATTATCAAAAATACTTTCCAAAACCACTAACCCCTTTGGCACCTTGTTGATTTTCAACTACATAATCTCCTAGCCAAAAATGGTTTCCTTACCATTTATAGTTTCAATTAAATCACTGTAATCCATCTCTTTACCATGGTATTTGTCTTCATTTAACAAAAAAATTATAACATCTTTGTCATCTTCAAAGACTTGCCAATTTTCAATATTATCAGGTATTGAAGGTCTGCTTTGTACTTCAATTTGAGAAATCCCTGTAAATGATATCTGCTTAGGTCTAATTGCTAAATTCACTAATAAATCAGCCATCTTGTTCTGAGTCCTATCTCTCCATGAGATACCAAATGCATCAAAAGATTCTATCTACTTCCAAACAACATTTCTATACTACTTTAATCTCTTGTTCTTGGATGCATAGGTTTCTTTTATCTGGGAGATAACTAGTTCAAAATCCCCTATGACATGCAATTTCTTAATTCCATGATGTGTAGAAACTTTCAATCCTAGCAACAAGACCTCATACTCTACTATGTTATTTGTGCAAGAAAACTTTAAAGTGAAAGAGTATCTGAAAGTATTTTTCTCAGGAGAAACAAAAACTACCCCTACCCGTGAACCTTCTTTAGAACTAGTCCCATCAAAAAACATTGTCCATAATATTGGTGAGTTCATAAAACACTCAACTTCATGTTCAATTACAACAGGAAAATTCTCAACTTCTTGAATAATCACTTCAGCTTTGAATGCATTGACACCAGTATCTAAGAAGTGAGTGTCATCTTTGTGAATTTCTTCCCCTAAAATGTGACTAACCCTGGGCTCTTTGTTTACCTTGATAGCTTTATCTCTAATATGAAAAGTTGCATAAGTCAAATCACATTGCAAATTGCCTCCCATAGTAGCACTCCATTTTCTAGAAAGAACCATTTCATAGTGTGGAGGTATATCCACTACAAGGACTGACATGGTTAACTCTATTTCAAGATAGGTAGCTAATTTGAATGGTAAAGCTTTTATGGTACCTATGACTAGGACTTTCCTAGCATCCATGCCTCTGCATTTACCCTGCTTAGTGTCTACTTTCAACCCTAAGGCTTCCATTACTTTGAAAGGCTTTATGGTGTTAGAGGCTCCTAAATCTATCATGCTATTTTTTAGGGTCTTTCCATTTATGATCAGATTGAGAAAAAATGGGTCAATATCTTCTATAAATGCCATTGAGGAATCATCTAAAAACATTTGGGGAATCTGAGATATGATACCACTGTCTTCAACTACCAATGGGGTTTTCTCGATAACACTTTGTTCTACAACACTATTGTGGTTTCCTATCCCTCCCAACCATTATAAAGCCTTGCTTTTATGTTCTTCAATTCTAAGAAGTTTAGACAAAGGTAGTTTTATAGTTATTTGAGACAACATGGATATCATATCAATAGGTTCAACAACAATGGGTTTTACAAGAATACCTAGAGTTGAAGTCTTTTGAACAGCAGGCACCATTGTTTGCTTGATAATATCAGGTCCTGATTTATTTGCTTGTACAACTACTTTTGTTGTATCATTTTTTTGAAATTGGACCTTCCTTTTTGGTTCCCACTTCTTAGTCTTGTTATCTTTGATCTTAGGCACATCTATATTGACCTTCTTACTTTCATCATTCATCTTATGGGTGATATCTTTGATGAATACACTAGATGGCTTTTTTGTATCATTATTTACTATTCTATTCCTCAAATTATAATTACTATGAACTTGGGAAATCATTTTTGTTGTGATTCTATCAATCTCCTCTTTGGAGGGCATTCTTAAGCTTATGTGACCTACATCAGAAGATGTAACACATACCTTATCTTCATCATAGCCTTCATCTAAAAGCACTTGCTGATGATGTAAATGATAAGCAATTATCTGACTGGTAATATCATTTTCAGGTTCTTTAGAATTAGAATCTATAAAATCATCACACATGCTTACCATATTGCAACTTATATCATCATGGCTTTTCTCTTCATTTTCTTCTTCAAGTTCCACACCTTGATCTGGGGCAAATGATGAAGCAACAACACAATAATCAAAAGAATGAGGTGTTTGAGATACAATGCACCATGGTACATTATCATTCATATTTATAGTGTTCCTTTGTAGGGGGTCTGGGGTACCCTTATCCTTCACATTTTTTGTTTGGTTAGGAACTGGCTTACCATCTTTCCACTGGGTGGTGTAAGGGTAATTTTGCATTCTAGGTTGCCTATTGAAACTATTTTTATTCACAGGGGTTTTCTCAACAACATTTGGCTTATTGAAACTAGTTGGATTCATCTTCTTTAGTAATTCCAAAACCTGGCCTATTGTAGGTTCTTTTGTCTTTTTTCCTATAGGATTTTTATCACCCTCCCTTTTTTTATTACTCCTGGGATTGAAAAGCTTTGGGTCATCTCTCCTACCCATATTTCCAAATGCCTTCCTATTTTTTTCTATATTTACTACAACTTTATAGGCATCCCTCAAAGTTTTGGGATCCTTATCCCTCAATTGGTAAGCCATTTTGCTATCAAAAGCATTAAAATATGTCATGAGACAAACATCCTCGTTCAACCTCATAACTTGAAACAATTTTTACATACCTTTCTAGAACCTAACATTGAAATCAAATGTGGACTCATTAGGATTTTTTTTGATGTTATTGAATTCATTTAACATGAATCCTTCATTAGTGTTGTCTCCATATTGCTCTTTAAATAATTTCTCCAAGTCACTCCATGAGGAGATACTATCATCAGGCAACCTTCTGAACCAATCCCTTGCATCCTCAGTTAGTGAATGAAAAAATAACTTCATGACCACATCTTCATGTTCAACTTCATAATCATTTAACATATCAATGAAAATTCTCAAATGTTCTTCACCAGTAACAACATTATTCCTAGAAAACTTAACCACTTTGTCTCTTAAATCAAACAATATGGGATGTGGAGCAACAAGAATACCATCAAATGATATTTGTCTATACTTTTTGAGGTATATAGGTTTCTTCTAGAAACCAAGAAAATTTGAGGTACTCGCTATGTTAGCTTGGTTTAGAGGAGCATCTTGGGATTGTTGAGGTTGTACAATAGGGACTTGAGTGTAAGTGGTGGATGATGAGGCAGGAGCAGACTGAGATATTCCTTGAGTTGATATTATTAGACCACTAGTCGGTGTAGATGGGATAGACCAATTTGGCCATGAAGCCAATGTAGAATTAGATTTTATGAATTGGATTTTTCTCCTAGTTTCTACAGCTTGAGCTTCATTCTCAACCTTCTCAAGTTCTTTTGCAAGATCTTCTTTCTCCTTTCTAGCTTTTTATAGGTCTAGATTTAACTTTGACATGGGAGGGTTTACAGATTTTCTTGGTAGAGCTTGAGGTTCATTTATTTGGATTCCTATGGCTTTACCTTTCCCTTTATTTGTAGCTTTTATAGTGGGTTCTACAGGGTCTACTTCAACAGGTTTATAGGTTTGGACTTGGGCAATAACATGATCTTGTCTCTAGCTTAAGAGCTTTTCTTGTTCTTGAACCTTAGATTTCATAGTATCTACATCTCCAAACACATCAGTATGGAGTCATAGTTTTTTCTTCTAACTTTTTGTTCTGCTCCTTCAAGGCAACCATCCTTCTTAGCAGAGCATCTCTTTCTATTATGGCATCCAAGGTGACTTGCTCCTTCTCTTTTTCAATATGAATATGTTTAGCTTCTTCCTCAACAACCCATTTCTTTAGAAATCCTATCTTAGATTGCACTTCTTTAGGGTCTGCAGAAGTAGGGCTTTTGAATCAGCAAGACCATCCAGATCTATAAGATTGGTCTCCATGTATGGAGCTACTCTTGGATTAAAATGATCATCAAATGAACTCCTAAATCCTAGCCTATAGTTCATATCTACAATGAGATCTTGCCTTGGTGAAGCATTCCCTATTGGTGTCATGTCCTTTCCTGAAAGACTCTTTCATCTAGTAATGGAGAACTAAAAAAATCCTCCTAAGATTCTTGTAGTTTCGAATTTAGAGCTAAGTGAAGAAGATTCTCTCCCTACCACTAGTTGGTATTGGGAATTGATGGATACACTACCTTTAGGTTTCTAGGTGGGATTTGGATCTGTCCTTTTCTTATTTTGGTTCTTCCTACCACCTTGGGGTAAATTAGTATACATTAGTACATCAGGATTGGCTCTCATGTAAGCTCTTGTGTTCTTTCTCTTGTCAGCCAAATTCACCTTTTGTTAAAATAAGCACTAGCTTCAAAACCTTGACTGAGTCACCACCCTATTCTTGCGAAAATACACAATGACAATTATTCTTGACTCCAAAAAAAAAAACACAAATAGAAATAGAAATATCTGACACAGATAGACCAATCACTGAGATCATAAGACTACAACTCTTGCTTGTTAGATAAGACACTTAGAAAGGCTAGATACATCAGTACACCTTCGTAGCATTTGGCTTTTTCTTTAAATTCCCAAGGTTTATCACTAAAATATACCCTTATGACCAAAGGGAAAAACTTAGATAACCTAACACACACATACCCAATAGGACCAAAGAAACTATAGTACTTATCACAGATGTGTTGGACAACTCCCTAGTAGAGTCGCCATTTTGTTGGTGTTTTAAAACTACTAAGCAACAAAATGCTAAATACCAAAATGATATCACTCACACAATCTAAGGATTAGCCAATTCCTATTAACAATTATATGTGCAAACCATTTGGACCAAACTTCAACAAAACCAAGGGTGGTTTTCTACTCTTTAGGCTCTACAAAATTAGGGTGGGTATACCTAGGGATGATTCAAGACTGGGAAACACTATATGATAATTATTTTAGTTTCATTCTTATTCTAATCTCAAATCCTCAAATACATGCATAATTCTTGACAATTTGATAAACACATCCCATATAACAAATCCAGCAAAAATTCTTCTATAGATCTACACGTGTTCTCAACAATAGTGGGTAACCACTGCTAAAACATTCCATGCGAACAAGTACTACCCAACTTTGAAGATCTTTAGGAAATAAAAGTAACATTGATTATAATTTTGCATTTGAAAACCATTTACAACATATTTCTCTTCCAGCTGAATTAATTTGACCAGTGCCTAATCCATTGGGGTTTAGAGTCTACCACAAATCCATAGATCTAATTTGTTTCCTTACAAAAAATATTATCAGAAATTCTTATCAGAATTCATCATTCAAAAATCCTTCCTACAACTATAGCAACCTTATCAAATTCATCAAAGCTTTTACTTAATCCATTGAACTAATAGCAGTGGTGAAAAAATATACAACCTAACTATATTGCATTCAATTGCACAAGCGTTTACTCATACAATATCAAGATGACCAAGTAACTAAAAGTAGAAAAAAATTAGAAAGAACTAATATGGGGATAGCTCATAATTTATATTGATTTTCTTTTAAAATTGTATACATTCGTAGTAAACTCAAAATGATTTTAGGAAAACACGGAGATCATTCTATATTCATGTATCCTCAGGAACTAATAGAGAAAATACATCATAAACTTGCTCAAACATTGGACCAAAAAAAAACTAAGTATATCACCTAGAGCACTAGAAATCAGACCATTTTCTAGCCCTGGAATCTCACTTATATAGTGTGAGATGCAACAAGCTTCAGGCTAAGAGAAAATGACAAGTGTCTTTTACAAGAAATATTTACATACACCTATCACAAAATGACAAAATATGAGTAATAGAAAGACTTATACATCAAACATTCCTTTTGTGGGCCCCTTTCTGTTACATCCTTTGGAATTGGTAGAGTGCAATGATTTGATTCTTCTATCAATCTGATTCCTCATAATAAGTGACCATGAGGATTGAAAGTGATGTGTCCTCTTCAGTTACCTGCAAGTTTACTTTAACTTGGGGATTTTCTCTGTCTTCATCATCAACTATTAAAGTAACACTTACACTTGCATCATCTTTTTCCTCATCATCTTCCAACATCTACTCTATAGACATGAATTTATCTTTCCACTCATTATAAGCAGTTTCATCTAGCCAATAAAAATTTAGAACCTCCCTTTGTATAGTTATTAAAGAATTTGTAACTGCCTCTATATCAACCAATTCTTTTCTAATGGAGTTACAGAATATTTGCACTTTAACCAACTCCTCATTTTTCATAGCCCATAACAAGTGTCAAATATCATTTATAACTTTATTTATTCTTTCACAAAAGACTTCATCTAGCTCCTTCTTCCATTCTTCCTTTTCCTTTACTTTATCAATGGTCTTTAAAGTACAAGGAAATAAATCAAATTTCTCTACAATATACTGGGAAAAACAAATAATTAATCTTTTTTGAAAAGAATCTTGTTTGTCATCAAAACATTGCAATTTATTAAGCAAATAAAAATCTATTCTATTTGATGACATGGTAGTTGAATGACGGATATACACATAATAGTGATATCTTTATTCCTTTTTGTCCATTTTTGCAAAAGGGGTCTAAACCTACCCTCATTTTTCTTTAATTCATCCTTAATAGTTGCAATCTTTGCCAATAAGTCAAAAAATGATGGCCACTCAATTCTATCTACTAAATACATTATACCTTGCCTTATTTTCTCCTCAAACTAATTATTTAGTTCTACATGCAATGCATACAACTTATTCTTTTCTTGTTCAAAATCCTCTACAGTGTAGAACTGTGGCCTTTCAGGGGTATCTGGTACCTCAAAAATTGGAGTGGACTTGAAAGGTTCAATAGGTGGCTTGGGAGGATATACAATCCTAGGTCTGCTAGATTCTTCTACTTTTCTTTTCCCTAGTACCTTCTCCATTTGAGATAATTTGTTTTCCAATGACTATATCCGCATACACCTTTCCTCATATGCTTTCAAAACTTCTTCAAACCTAGCATTGAGTTGGGAAAATCTATTGAGTTAGGAAAATCTATCTTCTTCCTGGCCAGATACAACACTACCAAATTTTAACATTATCTGAGGCCATTCCTATTATTTGCTTACTGTTTACCTCACTAGCCCTGAAAATTGTCAATGCACCAATATATTGTGTAGTAGAGATTTCCTACATTCTAGTCGTGTCTCTTTTTTCAATTGACCAAATAACAAGGGATTGGTGGTCATCACTAAACTTGACTCCCCTATGAGCTTGTAGTATCTCTTCCTCAGTCTTAAACTAGATATCCTTTTGTTTCCTTACTGAATCAAAAACTATGGCATTCACTATATCCCATTCAGGTAAAATAAGGACTCCTGGCTATCTAATTACTTGCATCCTTGCCTCAAGGGTAAATTGAGAAAAATCATTCAAAAATTTAGACTTTATCTCCTCCTTAATAGCAGTGTCTGACTTATCAGGTTGGTCTACCTTTATCTTTTCACAAGTCTCCTCAAAATTTCCTATATTTAGCCTCCACAAAAATTGAGAAAATTCCCTATATTTCACAAAAATTTCATCATTAAAAAATTTCTCAGAAGCTTGGGAAACTATTGGATCAATTTCCTTACCTTGGTAATCAGCCACAGTTAAATCCAAGGAAGGTGTAGGTGGTTCTTGTTGCTCTCCAATCTCCAAATCTATGGAGATAACAATTACATCTCCCTCTCCACCAATTTTTCTAAGCTTCTCTCTTAGGGGATGTTTCATCATCAATCCTAATTGAAGATTGGATTGGGAAATATTGCTCCACTTGGGAAGAAGACCCTTGCTCTAACTTTTATCTTTTTGGAGCACTGGCTGCAAGTGGGCTTTCTGGCCTTGGTCTTTACTGAGGGGGAGCCTATTGCACATTCTATATCATTACATATCCTGCCCTTTTCTACAAAGTGTACTGACTAGGAGACACCATATTTCTATTGTTTATTCTCTTCTGCACCTCTACAGCCTTGTCTGGATAAGCCTTGACATATGCATCCTTCTTCTCATTCATGGCCTGTACTATCACAGAAAAATTATTCATCAATACTTGCATCTTGGCTCCCCAATATTTATTTTCTTTCAATAGATATTAATGGAGGTCAAAATCATTAATGAATTCTAGGGTTTTGCTAAATACTATCCATTTCTCCTTTCTCAAATCTTTTTCTTGCAAAGTAAAAACATTTCCTATCACATCCTCTGGATAGTAAACTTGTTGTACCATACAAGAAGCTTTCATTCTCTCTCTTAAGAGGTCATAGAATCCTTCAGGATCAATAAACTTGGCATGAGATTCTGCCATGTTATATCTATCTAAGAACATATTCAAATGCTTCCACCCTTTCCTTACAAAGAAAAAATCATGTGTTACAGTAACAATTGGAAAAAATGTACCCTGCTTAGGTAAATCCCTCTCATCTATAGAGCCTATTTTCCATAACAACGTAGCTATTCCTATCTTCAAAGGCACATGAAATGGTAGCACATGAGGCTTTCCCAGGAAGCCATATACTCTTATCACTATTGAAACTTTATAGTGAATGATATCCCCTCAATTATTACTAACCAATAGACCTTTTGCATGGTCCTTGGGTTTGACCAATTCTAATAATTCTTGTGGAATTCTAGGGTTGTCTCCTCTCAAAAGAAATCTAAGATTTGATGCAAAATATCTGTCAAACCTCACATAACAGGCATCTGTGGCTTCTGAGGTCATATCCACACTCCACAACTATATTGGATTCCTCTCTCCATTTCTAGTTGTTTCCATCTCCATACCCTTAGAGAAGAAGGAAAGTCCCTTATAAAAACATACATACATGAGCAATGAATACCAATAGAAAGGTTTATCCACTTTTCCCCTTGCTATTCCCACCAAACCATTGTGAATCTCCTTTCCAAGGAAAGTAGCAAAATCTAGAATAGTGCTCATCCCAAATTGAAGAGTTTGAGCCATTATGAGGACAGTTGAGCCTAGGATCTACTTAGCTTCATCCATTCCAAAAATTTTACAAAGATAAATATATAATGCCTGAGCCCTAGGGTTAAAATGTCTTTTGAGTAATGGCTCAGGTGTGCTAGCAGTAATCACAGACAAGGTTCCAACTTTAGCAGTATGCTCTTGCAATGGCTCTGTCCTCAAGTATATTCTTTGTGAATCATATCTTTCTTTCAAATCATCGATATCAATGATTTCATGTACAACATGGTTAGGGTTAAGGTTAAAAACTCCATTGAGAAGCTTAGGGAAAACCCTAAAAAGATTCACTCCAGAATGATTGTTCACCCAACCCATAATAGGATCATATTTCATACCCAAGTCAGTCAATAGATCACTATCAAAGAAAACTATAAGGACTATTAATTTTCCAATGTTGAATTCCTAGACATTGCTCATGGGGGTATCTAAATTCCTTTCTGAAAACCATTTTTTGAATGATTGCAAACCTCCCATAGATACTTGGGCATCTCTTACCTAGTTTTCCCTATCATAGAAACCCTCAGTGACAACTACCCTAGGGTTCTTAGGAATGAGTTCCCTTCCTTTAGTTATTTCATTTACTGATAAGGGAAATTGTTGTAGGAAATCATCATTCACAGCCCTCTTTAAGTAATCATTTTGCCTAGAAAACTCCTTCTATGGAGGCATCTTTTAAAATTTTAAACTCTTACAATAGAAAATTCTGGATTTCTTATGGTTATAGGTTACTTATCCGCTAAATTTTCCCTTCTTTCTTTGCAATTTTCTCTACAATTTCACTGAAACCACTGTGAAATTCCTTGCCCTAGCTCTGGAAATCCTTTTTCTCTGAGAAAATCTACAACTTTGTGATTCAATAATGGTAAATTTTTATGTTATACCCACGCATTAAGGTTCCACGAAGGAACTCTAAATCATATTAACTCCTATTGCTATTATTTTTGTGTTTGCACTTCAACTTTGAATTTCACCCCTTGATCCTATGATGATCAGACGGCTTTATTTGAAAACACAAAAAGCTTTAAAAATTTGAGAGCCCTTGGCAACATGTCAAAAGGGCACATGCCTGCATTACTTAAAAGTTATGCAACTTCTTATTGCGGGCATGCGTTCTCCATTGATCTTTCCCAAATTGACGGTGGGCCAAAGTCCTTTTCTTTGATGGCCTTCTCAGTTGACTTAACCAATGAAATATCATCCATTTACCAACATGCTCTAACAAATTTGGCTATAGCATTTAAAGTTTCAGTGCCCATGACATCACTGCTTCCAACTCAGCATACCTGTCATATTCCACCAATGAGCACACTGTACTTCATCTAACCTTTCTAGCATGGCATGATTCATCATTCTATTTAAGTCTTGGTCCCACTATGCCTGCTTTCCCACATTCTTTAAATGTTGAGCAAGTCCATATTGCAGGTAAGTGCTAACCTTGGATCTTATTCAAATCAACAACAATCAAAATCTTCTTTGACTATAATATCTAGTCAGCTAATCAAACAAGTCCCACATAAGACAATTTTTTATTACCTTCTAAGAAAGGTGGGCCCATGATGTCACACTATGCCACACATCACATTTGTGCTTCCCCGTACTATATAACATTTGTGCACTTTTGTAGAGGCTGGCTAAATGCATAACATACTATGAGAAAATCACAAAACTCAATCAACATACGTTAGCACCCACTAGTCTACCATGAAAGCCAAACTAATAAAGAAAGCAATAGAAACCCCCTCTTTCATTTGTAGCTCTCATGTCCTTCTTTCTTCTCCAAATGATGTAGCTCCAAAGTTGTCTAGAGTGCACACAAAATTGAAGCAAAAGTCTATGATATGGATAATGCCATGTGAATACTTGAAGTTGTGATTTAATCTTTGAGAGAAAATGGTGTGAAAATGTAAAGAAGCTAAGGACTTGAAAAATGCTCAAGAATTAGGACCAAGGACTCAAGACTTCAAGGATTCAAGCACTTTCAAGATGAAAACTTCCAAGGACTAAAAATGAGAGAAAGACTGTCCATTTTATAATGGGCATGGAGGGTGAGAGCATTGGATTTGTCACCCATAGATATGGGATGTGGCAAGAGATTCCTTTGAGAATCCATGACGCGTATGACAAAATATACCAATTGTAAGATTCTATGAAACATAAAAGTCAAACTTTGCTAAATGTGGAAGAGAATCTATGACATGTCATAAGACACCTCAACCCACTTAAAGCCAAGAATCTATGACAAATAAACCAAATAGAGACATGCATAAGAGAATAAGAATATTTGATTATGACATATCTTATCCAAGTTTCAAAGGAGAATACATGAGGTGTCATATCCAAGTGTCATGATGATGCAATATTTTATGAACTCTTTGAATTAAAAATCCTTTTATTCCATAAAATAAGAATTAGTAGAAAATGGAATTAATGATGGGAAATGGAACTTAGGAAATTAAGAATTTCCATGGTTTTCAAATGATGAACCAATTAACTAATAAAATTAATTAATTGAGGATGATAATTAGGAAGAATAATTAGAAAGAATGATAGGATTAAATTATGGGTTATTTAATCCTATAGAGAAAATTAGTAGATGATTGGCCAAATTGATTAAATGAATGCGATCATATCCTTTGATGAAAATGTGACGATGATATAGATTGAATATGATGATGATGGACAAACCAAAGCCATGGTCAGATTGATTTATTGAAGTTGATAACATGCCAAGGACACATGACATGAATTAGTTGATATGTAACATTTAACCGACATTGTAAATGCTATAGGATTGAAATTGATTGAAAAGGTTTGATCATAATAACATTGATGGAAACTATCAATATTATTAAAATGGTTGATGATTCCATGATCTAACATTGAAAGCCTCAAAAATGTCAAATATTGAAAGACATGAATGATAGTTTGACCTAGCACTGAGAGCCACGATAGTACTAAGGTTAGATTGATAAGATTGATAGGTTGATAGGTTTCCAAGGCACTGAAAGCCACAACAATACATAGGAATTGATAAGTGATGATTGATTTGGGATGTTTGATATGTTTTGAGTTGATTAGGACTAGTTTAGAGAGATTCTAAGTTGATTTGGGGTGATTTTGAGTTGATATGAAATGGTTTCCAGTTGATTTGATATGATTTTGAAATTACATGAAATTGATGTGCAAGAGGATACAAATGATAAAGTATGATCAACTTGGCCAAAAGATCAAAGTTATTAGAATGAGAAAATGGTACAAATTAATATGAAGAAGTTATGAAACCATAGATGCGAACCATTTTTGAGCATCTAAATTTTGCCCCTCTTTGATACAATGTGATTTAGAGCATTGTGTCAAAGAATGTTGATGATAAAGCCACAACATGCCCTAGTAGGGATGATATGTATGGGTGAACCCTCAATAATTGACTAATATAAGCATATGATAAGTCAATTTTTGAACAACAAGAACACAAAACCATAGCAATTGACAGATTGCAAATCAGAGCTAAGATGTGAAAGTTATGAGGTCTAGAGTACAGAATAGGGTCAATCGGGAGCCCGAGAGTAATTGCATGGGTTACCACTCAAGAAAAAAAAAATGATGAAAATGATAGCTCATTTTTTCCACAATGAATATACAAATCCAATGCAATTGATGGATTGAAAATCTAAGTTAAAACGCAAAAGTTATGGGCTCCAAAGTGCAACATAGGGGCTTCAAGAGCAGTTTTGGACATCCTACTATCCCAAGTGTGCCCAAAACTCAACCAAGTGCATCATGACAGTACCAAGTGCATCAATGATGCACTTGGGAAACCCAAGTGGACTCAGAGAGAGCAAGATGTACCTGACAAGGCTTTGGGGGCCAAAATCAACATGACAGGGGACAACCAAGAGCCCAAGAGTAGTTGCAAGGATTACCACTCCATATAGTGACCAAATAATGAAAATGGGAGCTCATTATGTTCACAAGAAAGATATGAGTCCAACGCAACTAATGGTTTGTAAATTAGAGTTGAAACGCAAAAGTTATGGCCTCTGGAGTGCAACATAGGGGTTCCGAGAGTAGTTCTAGATACCCTAGGTCCCCAAGTGCACCCAAAACTCTACCAAGTGTGTCAATGATGTATTTAGTATGATCAAGTGCATCAATGATGTATTTGGGAAGCCCAACTACACTCTAAAAGTATAGATTGTGCCCTAATAGGCTCTAGGGGCCAAAAATAGCCCGATTGGACTCAGAATGCCCCAATACTTTGCATGCATGCACAAAATGATGGAAAGATGGAAGAGCATGACTGAAATAATAAAAAATGGTTAGATTTGGTCAAATATCATGAGAAAAATGTTAGAATGAGGTTGAACCAAGTGGAAAGCCATAGAAATTTGAATGACAGTGTAGGATGATGCAAGAATGCATGAATGCAAGATGAAGATGATTTGCTGAATCAAAAGACATTATCATGGTGATGGAGAATGAGATGAAAAAGAAAGATGAGATGAGGAGATCTTAGTATTATGGAAAGGCTTTTGCTTTTAGAAAGTGCACTATATGTCAAATGGAGCTTTATTTTGATATGGCAAATGGAATACAACACATCATGGCATAAAGGGCCAAAGCGCAAATGCAAGCCTTTTGCGTAAACAAGCATGATGAAGATAGAGAATGACCTTGTCCTTCCTAAGGCATATGTACTTGCCCTAGATTCTCAAAGGTACATTATAATAGACAAAAATAGAAAAATATGACCATGAACCATCCTGGCCAATCTCATAGATCAGTTTTATATCATTGAGTGGCATAGGAACATGATGAAAAAGAAAACAAAGAAAAAGTAAATCACTCAATAAATAGCATGAGCCAACATCTATTCTTGTCCATTTTCACTTTATTTTGAGTTCTTTTAGGTGTTTAGATGGTGTTTTATAGGTTGATAATGTGATAGCTCTATTTGTGGATTCAATTGATAGGTTCATAGTGATATGTTGGATTGATTGTTGTTCATAGTGTTCAGATAGTGTGACTGTCTTGAAAGTGTAGTGCTTTGAGTTTTAGTCTACAAAGTGTAAGTGTTTATGAAAAAGGGATGATTATCCACAGTGCATATGTATAAGGTTTATTGCAAATTTTTGATGGGTTTTGTGATTTTTAGGGTTTTTGGGATATTTGATTTTTTTTGTGTAACCGGTTTCTTCAAGATATTTTACAATTTTTAGGGTTTATTCAGGACATTTTATGATTTTTAGTGAATTTTTCAGGATTGTATTTGAATGTTTAGGATTTTTTCAAGACATTATGTGATTTTTAGTGATTTTTTTAGCATCATATTTGAATGTTTAGGATTTTTTTAGGACAGTATGTGATTTTTTGTATTTTTTCAGGATCGTATTTGAATTTTAAAGGATTTTTTTAGGATCATAAAAGCATAAATAGGTGTTAGCTCCAATCTGTGAGGTGATAGGTCAAATGGATAAAAATTCCTTAGGGATATGCCCACAGTTCAAATTCAAACTCATGCACCGTGTACATAATATGCCCCCAGACAAGACACAAACTATGTACAAAGGCCAATGATAGATTATGTGTAGACTGGTGATGCTTAGGCAAGGTAACAAAGCACATTAACCAGTTTGTGAGCCATGTTCAAGGAGCCAAGGATGTCTTGCAATAGGAATAATATGATCAAGTAATGACAGAGGGGGAAAAGACCAAATGGAATCCTGATAGATGGAGGAGCAACAACTGATTACACATGGTGCCTGTTTGCCAAGTTTTCACTTTTGGAAGGGATTTTTCTCTTGACTCAAATTTTCATGCCAAGATGCCTGTTTGCTAGGTTTTCATCAAGGAATCCATTTTTTCATGACTTTTTTCACTTTTTTCTTTTCTTTTTTCATGACTTTTTGCTTTTTTCTTTTTCTTTTTCCAGGACTTTTAGATGGAATTAAGAATGTTGCAGATAACTACTGATAAGAAATTTGTTGGTGGTGCGGCTAGCTGATAAGCTCTAGATCCATGACTAACCATAACTACACAGGAGTCATTCTGAGTTTGTAGCTAAAATCAAACCATTGGAAAGGCCTCGAGATATACCATCATGTACTATATGTAAGATATTGTTTGTCTCTTGCAAATCAAGGCATTTGAGGATAAATGGGTCAATAGATGTGTCATGTGGGATGTTACTGATGATGACATATGCAAAGGTTTGTGGGATAAAGATTTGATCTTGGGTATTGGGAAAATTAGGTAGCTGGATTCGAGGATAAACAACTAGATATAAGAGAGCGTTGGGAGGGCTGAGACCAATGACCTTTCACATGAACGCTGATTGAGAGAGCTCCAAAAGACTTTGTGGCATGTTGAACACTAGAACACTAATATTCATGGCATCATATTTTTTATCTTGTATCCTTGGGAGCTACTTAGCTTTTGATTTTTTATGGTCTAATGGTGCCTTTTGGTTTTCACCAAGAGACCTATTCTCATTTATTTTTTCTTTTTTGTCAGATGGAGTTGACTCCCAACAATATGCCAATGTGTTCTCTTCAAGAGAAATTGTTTCTTTATGACTATTGTCAATAATTCCTCCATATATTTCAAAATCTATTATAAGATTGTCATCATTGTCGAATTGATCAAAAATTGATGGTCCACATTGGTCCCAATCCAATAGTTCAAGATAACTTGAGGGGATGTCATCCTCAATGTTGAATGGGCTTTGGTGAAAGGTATGGATATTAGATTCTGTTATATCATTGGGGTTATGCTCAGAAGTGAGAGGATTGTTGGTTTCAGATAGGATATCCTCAAATGTCTTTTCATCATTTGAAACATCCATAGTCTTACACGTAGGTACCATAGTACTAGGAGGACCTATTTGTAATGGTTTAAATCCAAGCTCCAAACTAGGAGATTGTCCTTTTGTAGTGATAGGTTCAATGATTCCTTGTTTTTGAGATCCAAGACCACTATAGCCATCATAACCTTGTTTCTGCATGATAGTAAACCCAAGTCCATACTTGCTAGGAGATATCAAAGTGGGTTCACATTCTGCTTTTTCTTTCTCCATACAAACAGAGGTATTCTCATCGGTAGAAGTGGTATTTTGTGTATTGATGGGAGAAAGTGGTGACTCCCTAATGTGTGATATGTGAGACATAAAGTACTCTCCACACCCATTTTCTTCAATCTCCATCTTTTCCTTGGCCTTTCTAAGGATTATATCAGCATCCACATACTTAGAGAAATTTGTGGGTTGTGCTTCATTGTTTGTTGGGACTTGGTATGTAGTAGCATGTCTTAGATTGGCACAAAACTGGAAAGGATTTGGATTGCTAGGGATGGTAATCTCCATGTTATTATAGGAAAACTTTAGACATTTATGATATGTAGAGCATATTGCTTTCATAGCATGAAGCCAAGGGCATCCCAGTATCATGTTATAGTTCATTTCTATATCCAGGACATGGAATAATGTGTCTTCAGTAGTTGGACCAACTCTAACAAGTAATGTGATGACACCCTTGGAGAAGCATTCACCATCATCATAAGCTTTTCTTGGGATTCTTCAAGAGGGATCCACATCATCTTCAAAATAGCCCAAACTGTTGACAACCTTAAGAGTATAGATGTTCAGTCCTACTCCTCCATCTATTAAGACACATCTGACTTTAGCATTATGGATGAAGACTTCAAGATGAAGGGGATCGTTGTGGTTAGGTTTGTCTTTAGGAATATCTTGAGGGGAAAAAATGATATGTTGTGATGTGGATAGGTTCCCAACCATGGCTTGGAACTAGGCAACATCAATGTTATCTGGGACTACTGACTCTTTAAGGGCTTGCTCCAAGATCTTTTGGTGTTGACGAGATGCACGCAGTAGGTCCAAGATGGATATTTGTGTAGGGGTCTTGCCAAGTTGTTTAACAAGGCTATAATCAAACAAAGTAGGGGTAGTAGGTCTACCAAGGTGTGCAAGTCTAGTAGAAGCAGTAGGTCTAGATGGAACTCCAAGTAGGGTGATCTTGGTACAACATGTAGTGATAGCATAATGAGGGTCTTCAGCCTTCAATGTGAATGTGGATATGTGTGAATCATACTCATTGAAATAGTTGACAATGTAGTCATATCCTATGTGTGTGTAATTCATATTAACTTGTGAGTTTGAGTTTGAACTAGAGGGTTTCTCTTTTTCGTGATTACCCAAAGGATCTTTGAATATAGTATGGTTAGAGTTGGATGTTAACAGTGATGGGTCAACCATGATTACACCATCATCAATAAGGTCTTGTATTGCATGTTTCAATTGGAAGCATGATGAAGTCTTATATCCTTTGGTGCGATGGTAATCACAGTACTTTTTGTCATCCCACCAATTGGCTTTAGTCAATGGTTCATCTTTTATTGGGGGTAATTGCAAGAAGTTATTACACAGTAACTATTGCAATGCAGTCTCAAGAGGTATCCCCAATGGTGTGAATTTTATGTCCTTGGTTCTAGGATATCTTTTGTCTTTCATGGAAGTATCAATTTTCTATTGTTGAGGTGTTTTTTGATTAGGAGTTTTTGAATTTGTAGGTTTTTCACCTTTCAAAGTCAGTTGAGGTTGTGTTGTGCTAATCATTCGGGCATCCACAATGCCATCATTAGTCACATTCTTGTTTATGGAGAAAATTTTTGGCTTGTCATTAGACGAGTTGGTATTGGTGTTTTCTAAAATGTCCCTTTATTGATTTTAAATGATATTTCACACCTCTAATCAGATTTTCAAAATCAAACAACTAATATCACAAAGATCCACCAAATTTCTCAAGAAACCCCAAATCGGGTATGCCAGAAATAGTGCCAAAAGCTTCACAGCTTCACCTATTATTAATAAATATGAAAGTGGAAATTTTTATAGAAATTTGAGCAGCATAACAGCCTATAAAATGATATTTCCAGATCTGTATAACATGCACACAATAGCTCCCAAATGGAGGACAAAAACAATTCTCATCGGACTCCCGAAAATAGCACAAAATAGCCCGAAATCACCACAAAAACTTAATAATCTATCACAGAAATATAATCATATCCAAATAAATATTTTCAGCTCTATTTTAACATTTAAAATTCTGATATACAGAAGCAACCCAAACTGATATGAAATACTCAACCGGAAACACCAAACTCTTACAAAAAATACACCTGAAAACTCACAAATCTGCACTGTTCAACACAAAGGCAAACTCTGCATGAGCATGCACATGGAATGGCTTCAAACTCCCATCCTTAGCCTTCCTAGAAACCTGCAAACTCCCATTATTGGGTCTCCCTGGAAACTTGCAAACTCTCGTTCTTGGGTCTCCTTCTCCACAGGTTTGGCAGCCTCTGAAGAATAACAAAGAAATGAGAAAAGATCAAGTTCTGGAATCTAGCCCAAAATGCCTCCAAACCCCTTAAAACAGAGCATAACCCTAATTAATGTCCAAGAGGGGTTAATAATAGATATTTTAATAATAATCTTCATTTATTAGTCCATTAGCTTCCAAAGATTATCCCCTTTTTCAAAAACTTCACCTTTTTGGGCCTACCTGCCTTAGAAAAGATTATTATTTTTAATTATTTGAAAAGGGGACATGACAAGTCCTCCCCTCCCAAAAATTGCTTGTCCTCAAGCAATGGCTGAACAATAAACCAATCAATCCACTTGGATCCCAAATGTAGTCATGAACTATACTACTACCAATTAACACAGGCTCCTGCAATATCCTCTGCAATATGACCAAGAGGAATTCATAATCAAACTAACAATTATAGCTCAACCAAACTCCAAAATCACAACTTCCACAGTTAGAAACCCACGAGACACAAACTCTTAGAACATCAAAACCCAAGTAAAGTGGACTACCAACATAGTAAATACCATCAATGCATTCCACTGGCCTATACAAAATGTACAATCCAACTTTGCAACAATGGTGAATGCTCCCGAATGAAACTGTACCAAGTATGGAAAATCCACACACTATACAACGCCTGCAGTCAACACAACTTTGTAGATCATCGACCACTATCTCATAACCATAACTACCATGCACCCCTGATGGTGAAAAGCCATCACAAGATAAACAACAAGAATTGGAACCCAAACCAAATTTTCTTGCCATCAACTCCTCAACACAAGGATAAAATGCTAATTGATGTACATACCTTGCAATATAATGTTGATAAAAAAAACCAACCTCAGTCAACAGCTCACCATGAACAAGTGATACAACCCACTGTGATTGATCACTAGCTAAGTCAAGAGATGTCATAGCCAAAGGAGTAGAATCAATAACAACACCTTCTAAAGCATCACTCTAAAACTCCTACTCTAAGTCATGTATTATCAAGCTGTCAATTGTAGAACCTATCGCCATGTCGTGCCCATCACAACTCTCATCCTAAGGCGTTAAACTATCCCATAACTGATGATAAGCACTAGGAACCAAAGTACATCTCTATATCATCATCTCATCAACATGGTCATCAAAGGTAAATTGATGAGCATACCTTACAATGTAATGCTGATGGAATGCGCCAATCTCAGTCAGTGGCTCAGACTGCAATCCAGATGTAACTAACTGCAATCGATCACTAACCAAGTTGGAACTGACTACTACCTCCAAAGACATTGCCAAGGGAGTAGTATTACTAGCAGGAACCATGCCAACTATCAGCTCACCAACATCACACATGGTCTTTGATACAACATCTCTAGTCTTCATGCCATTAGTGCTAGAGGTCACCACCATGTTAGGCATACCACAACAATCTACTACAGCACCCAACTCAACTGAACCTGACTCTAGTGGGGATGAACCCGATATGCCAATGTTAGTATCAAGGATGGATGCATCCCCATCTCCACTATCTTTGACAATCTCAACCATGGACATCCTTGGATCATCAGACACCACAACTTGTGACTGTACAGAATCTAGTAAAGACTGTAGTTGCTCTAACTCCATGGTCACCTTAGCCAAATGAAACTATGACTCCTTGAAAGCCAATTGTGTACTCTCAAGAATCTTAGAAGTCACCTCAAGCTGCTGAGTAAGCTCACTCACCTCATCTTCCTTGGCCAACAATGCATTGTATGCTGTACTACCCCACTCCATAAGATAATCTCTATCGGCTACCAACTGCATATAATCCTATCTCAGAATCTAGATAGCCTCCCATAAAGAGTGGAACTCTGTCAAGGAAAGATAACTGCCTCCCTGCTCATCACTAGTAGGAGAACCCCATCCATAAACTACTAACAATTGACGAGCAGCATCAAAATGTTGGCAAGCAATAGCAATGTCTTGCTCACTAACTCTCAACTAATTAGACACATGATGGCATTGGCTTGACTGTCTCCTACAAACCTCCTCTGATGCACTGTCTAAAGGAGTATCCTCAAAGTTACTAGTCTCTAGATTATTACCATCCATATTCTGTGAATCAACTCTAAAGCTCATATCAACAAATAGAGTATCAAAAACTGTAGCACTGCTGTCCAACTCCTTTGTACCCAAAGAAACTAAGTCTTCAAAACTGCCCACTGCATCCTCCTGGATGTCATCAATGCAAATATGATCCTGGGACTCATCTGTACACACTGCCAAATATGAAAGATCATCAACACATTCTAGCAAGTATGGTCGACTGGATTATGAACAAAGCCCAACACCAGTGTATGAAAACTAATACCAACATCGAACAAGCTGCTAGCACAAGAAAAGACAACACCATGCAATTTGCTAATCAAATCCATGATAGCACCCAGATGAACACTGCTACCAAAAAGTGTTAAAGATCTCCAGTCAACTAAATCCCAAATGCCAATATAACAATCTCGAGTCCATATCTGTAAACTAGAATCAGCTGGTAACTCAAGAAAAATCATCACTTGAGTACTATGACCAATACCAACTAACTCCACATACTTGTCATGATGAGATAATGAAGTCACAATACTATCTGTGTTCACTTTCAGCTGGTTGGACAAATCATGTGAAGTGCTACCAGCCTCAACCTCATGTGACAAAGCATCTAACTGTGCCTAGTACTCTTTCTCAGCAAAGTCATGAATTCTCAATGTCTATTCATCTCTACCAGGTATCTCACCATCATGTACAACAACATCCTCATAATCATCATCTGAACCAACTACACTGTAGTCACTACCTATTGTAACTATACCATCCTGAATACCTATGATATCACCCTTTAATGACCTGTATACAATTGTCTTAATTTTAGTATCAAGTTGACCATTACTATCAATCTGTGTAATATCCTTTCTCACTACCTCCTGTGGTGGAGTAGAATCTGAGACCTTAGCTTAGCTATAAGCTAGTTTCTCAAACTCCTCATGCAAGTTCTTGGTAATTGTGTCATTTTCCCTGTGAAAAAATCTATCAAATAGAAATCCAGTCAACTTATCCACCTTAGCTAGGTTGGACAACATGTCATTCATTATACGGTGGTGCTCAACCAACTGTTTAGACTTGTCATGGCTTATTTTTCTAAGTTTATCTCGAATGTCTAAATAACCATCCTTTCTACTATTCTGACTCTAGATATCAATTGTCCAAGATTGTGTCCTCTGAGACTCTGTACTATACCTATCCATTCTAGATAAAGTAGAGTGTAACCCCAATAGGTTATAACTTCTTCAAACACCAAGAACTAACATGCAATTGATTAGAAGTAGCATGCAACCATAGATTTCAACATGCAGCTGATTAGAAGCAACATGCAACCACCAAATTCACCAAGAACTAACATGAAAATGATTAGAAGTAGCATGCAACCATATATTTTGACATGCAACTGATTAGAAGCAACATGCAACCATAAATTATGACATGCAAGATCTGGGTAGTTTTCAAAACTGACATGCAAAATTCTACAAACCCTCAGGCTGGCAAGATCATGGCTTTTATACCACTGAAATATCCCTTTACTGATTTTAAATGATATTTTACACCTCTAATTAGATTTTCAAAATCAAACAACTAATATCACAAAGATCCACCAAATTTTTCAAGAAACCCCAAATCAGGTATGCCAGAAATAGTGCCAAAAGCTTCACAGCTTCACCTATTATTAATAAATCTGAAAGTGGAAATTTTTACAGAAATTTGAGCAGCATAAAAGTCTATAAAATGACATTTCCAGATCTATATAACATGCACACAATAGCTCCCAAATGGAGGACAAAAACAATGCTCATCGGGCTCCTGAAAATAGCACAAAATAGCCCGAAATCACCACAAAAACTTAATAATCTATCACAGAAGTATAATCATATCCAAATATATATTTTCAGCTCTATTTTAACATTTAAAAGTTTTATATATAGAAGCAACCCAAACTGATATGAAATACTCAACCGGAAACACCAAACTCTTACAAAAAATACACCCGAAAACTCACAAATTTGCACTGTTCAGCACAAAGGAAAACTCTGCATGAGCATGCACATGGAATGGCTTCAAAATCCCATCCTTAGCCTTCCTAGAAACCTAAAAACTCCTATTCTTGAGTCTCCCTAGAAACCTTCAAACTCACGTTCTTGGGTCTCCTTCTCCACAGGTTTGGCAGCCTCTGAAGAATAACAAAGAAATGAGCAAAGATCAAGTTCTGGAATCCAGCCCAAAATGCCTACAAACACCTTAAAAGAGGGCATAACCCTAACTCACGTCCAAGATGGGTTAATAAAACATATTTTAATAATAATCTTCACTTATTATTCCATTAGCTTCCAAAGATTATCCCCTTTTTCCAAAACTTCACCTTTTTGGGCCTGCCTGCCTTAGCAAAGATTATTATTTTTAATTATTTGAAAAGGGGACATGACATTGTCCTTGTTTGTCTTGAGGATTCCCTTATGGATAAGAGCATCTTCAATACTAGCCCCTTTTTTCATTAGTTTAGAGATGGTTCTTGGGCTCTTGATTTTGAGTTCATACATTAAGTCTGGGACTAAGTTTTCAATGCACAAGTTAACTTGTTCTTCAGGAATGTCTAGTGAGCATTGACTGACTAAGCTTCTCCAACGGAGTAAGAATGTGATGAATGGCTCTCCTGCCTTTTGTTTAGTTGAGCACAAATTGGAAAGTGTCACCTCATTTGTAATTTTAAAGGGAAAGTGGGAGATGAACTTGTCTACTAGCTCTGACCAAGATTTGATATTGCCGGGAAGTTTGGAGTACCATTCAAGTGCGGGCCCACCTAAAGAACAAGGGAACAATATCATAAGGTAAGTGGGCTCATCATTGAGTTTGGTACATAAAGAGAAAAATTATCTGATATGATCAATAGGGTTGCCTTTTCCTCAGTATTTTTCAAACCTTGGAGCCTCAAAGTGTTTTGGAAATGGAGGCATATACAAACTTTTATCGAATGGATTAGGATGTAGGTCCCTTTCTATATATAGAGCCTATTTCTTCTAGACTCCCAATGCCTCGACTTGTTTGGAAAGTTGTTTGAATTGTTGTAATAGTTCTTCATTTGGGTTTTGCATGATGGTTTTTCCTTCAAGTCTTTTGTGTCTATGAGTAGACCATTTATTGTGGAAAGAGCTATGTCTACTCGGTTCTGACATTTCTATGTCTGAAAAATCTAGTGAAGTGTCACTAGGTGGTGGAGGTATGTTGGCACCTCGAAGATAGAAGGGTCCTTGTTGTTGGGGTACTTGTTGTGGTATTTAATGTGGCACTTATTGTGGGATTGACTGTGATTGTTGTACCATGTGTTGTTGTTGTGCCATGTGTGGCAGTTTCTATTGGGATACCTCTGTTGGTTGTATGTGAGACCATGTATGTGAGTGTTTTTGTAGAGGTATCTATTGAGGTTGTTGTGGCACATGTTGTTGTTGTAATAAATGTTGTTGGTATGTAATTTTTTGCTCAAGGCATCTTTGATATTCCATTTGTTGTTTGAGTTGTTCTTGTTGTTGGAATTGTTGCTGAAACTATTGTTGATAAATTGTGTGTAAGTCAAGTAGATTCATATGGGACTACATATTAGGAATGTTGGATGTTTGCCCCACTTGATGTTTTTGTCATTGTGGTTGATGTTTTTGTTCATATGTGAGATGTGTGTTAAGTGGATGTATACTTGGTTGGGGGTTGGAAGTGTTAAGTCCTTGTGCTACCATAGGTTTATGTTTTTGTGGGAGTTGACTAAGTCCTTGGGAAGTGATCATCATGTTGGTATTGTTGTTTCGGCTCCTTTGTGTTTTGGAGATTTATACTTGGGACATCATATTGACTTGACAATGAGGTTCATTCCTTTTGGGAATTAGTGTAATTTCAATAAGACTTGTCCTTTGTATGTCAATAGGGACTGTTGTAGATGATGTTGCACATAGTGCACTCATGGGAGGCTCTGTAACACTTGATGTCATATCACTTGGCATGGTTAAGAGAAAAGGTGAACTTTGTTGATTTGTCTCCAAAGAAGGTATGTTTGGCATTCCTAGAGAACAAGCCCCTTTGGGTGTATCTTGTTGTTGCATCATGTGGCTAAAATCAAGTCTTAATGTTCTTTTGGGGTGTTTAGGAATTGGTAGTATCTCATCAAACAAGGGATTAACATTGATGTGTTCAAATGCACCTTGGAGGATTTTGATGGCTGATTCTTGATGGGACCTTATAGGTGCCATTATTGAGTTTGAAAACTCCAAAGGTTGTTTTCCCTTATCTAAGTCCAAATTGATCGTGGGTTGGATGTTTTTAATTGTTGTGTTGGTTCAATTTTTGGACTTAGGACCTTCCAAGTTTGGGTTAAATTTGACAATTTCTTGGGCTGCCAAGCATTTGAAGTTCTTGTGAAAACTTTTGTCTTGACATGCCCTAGCCATTTCTTCATCAATGATGGCATAGTCATTGTCAAAGTAATCACTTAGGTGTATAGTACCTTGTTGTATGTTTGATGTGTTATAGTTGCAGGTACTTGTGTTAGGTTGGTTGAATTCAAAGGAATGTGATTGTTCATCCTTGGGTGTGGTTGGCACACTTCCTCCTCCTAGTGGTATTGGTACAAATATAGGTTCAAAGTTAGGACTCCACTGAACCATCCCATGTGTGGGGGAAGTGTTTGGAGGAAATCTCATGGTAGGTGCATTTTTTAAGGTTTTTTGTGTCATAGCTCTTGTGGATACATGTTTAAGGGGTTTGCAAGTAAAGGTTGTGATCCCTCGATTTGTTCTTCATTAATGGTTTGTTGGGTTCTCTTTCTTTTCTTCTATCTTGGATGAGGTTTTGGTTGTTCTTATGCCTCAGAAAACAAAGGTTGAAAGAGTTACTCAGGTCTTTGAGCTGATTGTGTCCTAGTAAGTGTTGGCATGATACCTAAGAATGCAGATACAATGGAAATTTTGAGTGTTTTGGGTGATTTAGAGTGGTGGGTATGCAAGATATGAGTTTTTTTGGGATTTTTAAGTGTTTAGGGATGTTATGAAATGTGAGGAAATGCTAAATGAATTAGGGTTTTGACATGCAAAGTGCAAACATGTTAGGGATATTATGCAAATGCAAATACAAGGTGTCATTTTGAGGGTATGCAAAATGAAGGTTAGGGTTATGTTTTGGAATTAGTAATGACATTAAAGGTAGGTGTATGCAAGGTAGACTATACAAAGGATGGTTTCCAAGGGTTGATAATGATGTTTGGGACATGCAAAATGAGGGTAAATGCTCAAGAAGGCAATTTGGTTGATGGACAATTTGATTGGGTTTGGTAATGAAAATGATGCTAGGATTTTGATCAATGCAAGATGAAGGGGATATACCACTAGGGTAAGTCAAAATGATGTTTAGGAATATGATTATGCTAATGATAGAGGTATATGCAAGATTTTGAACTTAGGTAAAACCTTTAGAAAGTATTTTGTCTAGGAGCTTAACCTTGTGATAAAGGACTTTGGATCTTGACCAAAAAGTGATAAAAGACAAAATGATCAAATTGATAAAAGAAGACAAGGTCAAATCTATCAAGACATAGACAAATTTTGACCAAAGAAAGTGATAAGAAAAGATAAAAAGACTATTCAAGATCCATTATCCATCAACACTAGGAGATACTCTAAGACTCATACTTTGTCTAGATTTTTGACTAAATTCAAAGGTTTCAAGGGTTCAAAATGATGTTTTGGGGACTCAAAACGGTGGCGATGCTAATCAGATGTGTGATATGGACAATGCCTATGATGCAAAATTGGATTTTGGGTGCAAGATGCAGTTTTGGGTCAAGTGCAGAATGGGGAGGTGTAGAGGCTCCCAGATGCAATTTTGGGGTCCTAAAGTACAGTTTGAAGGCCAAAGATGGTCATGCAAGTACCCAAGTGTGCCCTAATAGTGCCAAGTGCACTCAAATAGTACCAACTAAATCATTGACACACTTGGAGCTAGTTTGGGGATAGTTGGTAAGCTAGGAAGAATGTTTTTTTATTCTGAAAGGTATGGTTGCCAAACTGATATGCCAGGAAGCTAAGATGTTGGGGTTGATGTTAGGATGGTTTTTCAGGTGCAAAATAGAGTTTATGACCTAGGGAATGATGTCCTAAGTGGAGGTAATGAAGACTAGGTGATGCAAAATGCAGATCTGGGCAAGCTAATGCAAGGGGAGCTAACCAGGTACCTAAGGACACTGTTGAAGCCCCAAAATGCTATTTGGAATCCAAAACTGGGTCTAAGGACCACCAAGTGTGCCTAGATAGTGCCAAATATGTCAATGATGTAGTTGGTAGTTTTATGATGCAGTTGATAGTTTCAGGGCGCAGTTGGTAAACTAGGCTGAAACTAAGGCAATTATGGGAGCTATGATTTCTAGATTGATATCATAGAGAGGTAAATAGTAGGGGATAGTGTTAAGACTAGTATGAATGTTCAAAATTATTGATAAAGTGGTCAAGATGATGAATAGGTATGCAAAGATGAAAGGTGGTGAATTCAAAGTGCTGATTTTGAGATTGGAATGCAAAAACTAAAGGGAGTAAACTAAACCTAAATGGATGCAATAGGAAAGGTAATAGATACTAAATGAGGACTAAAAGGTGCAATATGAAGTCTATATGATGCAATTATGAGACCTATACTATGGTGAATTCAAGTGAAGTCTATGCAAGAATGAAATCTATGTTTTTCCGAACATGTTTAGGAGCACAAGTTGCCATGTTTTCCAAAGTTTGAATGTGTTGAACCAAAGTTTGCAAAGTTTGGACAAGTGTTGAAATTCTTTGACAATGTGTAAAGTTTGGAGAAGTTTTTAAAAGTTTCCAAAGTGTAAATTTGAATGTTGGCTATTATCTTGATTATGTTTTACACACACACAATACACATTAAGACAAGAATAGCTGTTGTTAAGAGTGAACAAGCACACCACAACCTAGGCTTTTAGGACTGTATCCATTGAATTCCTACTTGAACCGAAGTTCAACTGTGCTTATCCAAACTGAAAAACCTAGGATCTTGGCACCATAAGCTCCCCCCTTATAGTGCACTCACTTCTCAACACTACCAAGATCTTCTTCCCAAGGGGCATGACTTCCCAAGGGACTGTTGCCTCTACTAAGGACCACGAGAATGTAGGATGTCTTCACAGGCATGGGTGGACCCTTGAGCTAGTGGATAGAAATGATTTTGGCCACTAAATCATGGTTTTTAGTAAGGGCATTCCATTCGGCAAGTGAATGATAAACTTCTGCAGAAGGTCTCCCAGCCCTGAGAACTAGGGTTTGACGCACCACAAGGGTATTGGAGGAGAGCTATCATGCAACAATACCACTGACATGACTTTCACCATAATCAAATTTTATATAGAATATGGAACATTGACCTGACTTTGGCTTGTTACTACTCTGAGGTTGTCCCCTGGCATACCCAATATCGAGTATCTTGGTCCAAGGCAGGCCTCCTATAGAAGTTACATGGATTTCTCTTACACCCAAGATCCACAAATGGCGAGGGGAGAGGATACATCCAATGTAACCCCTAGGGATTTAAACACTATAGAAATGCCAAGAAGAAAAGAAAAAGTTCATTTTAAGCACCAAACAAAGTGTTATCTAATCTAGGAAATCCATGCACATAGTTTTGAAAGACACACAAAGTCTTCGACAACATCCTACAAAGCACACATTAGTAGTTTGTTATGATCATGTCTTCATCTGACAATTGCCACATGCTATAAATAGACCATTAGTAACACAAAAATCCTCTAATCTATATCCTAGAAGAAAATGGAAACCTTATATGCAGATTCTGATTGATGTATCTGCCTACTGTGAACCAGGTGTGCTCTGACAGAGCAGGTGGTACCCCAGAAGGCCAAAATGGCTCAGAACATCCCCAAGTGCACCCAGACAGTGCATACTATGTCAATGACATAGTTGGGGCCTATTTGGGTGTAGTTGGTAGTTTTTGGGTGTAGTTGGGAGCCCAGGTGCAAACTATGGAGAAATGGTGCCTAATGAAGACCCAAAAACTAAAAAATTAGTCAATGGGAAAATGTTAGTAGAATGAGAAAATGGGTCAAATTAGTATGAATAAGTGATGAAACCATGGATGCGAACCATTTTTGACCATCTACAACTTTATTATTGTGGGCATGCGCTAGCCCTTGATTCTTTGTGAGATCAATGATCAGAAACTCTAAGCTATCAAATAATACCTTTATTAAAGAATGAGCCAATGATATTGCAAGAATTTCAAAATGTGCATGAGAACACTGACAACTCTACAAGAAGGTTTAACTAGCTCTGACAACCATGAACCTTTTGTGGCGCACTGAGGCTAGAACATTAGGAAGGGCCATGTGTCATCATAGCCCATGCCTGCATTGTTTAAACAAAATCTGTGTTACATAGGACCTTTCCAAATAAAATAATGCAATTAAGGAAAACTTTATAAGGTTTATCAAAAGATTAAAATGTCATTCTTACGTAAATAAACCTTTAGGATAAAAAATTGTCCCTCCAAAATTTATTTGAAATAACACTTTCTAAAGTTTTCAAAAGCTAGGGCCAAATAAGGCAAGGCACAAGGTTATTTGGTGAATTTTTCGCTTAGCATTTTTTAACCAAATTTCAAATTACTTGGAGTGCACATTTAGGGTTTTTCACTGCTGAATACAAAAAAACAAGGGTGGTGAAAAACTAGGCCAACAGAACATTCTTTAGGCTTCATATTGCAACCCTTAGACCTCACCTTGCATCCCCTTGTCTTCATCTTGTAGCAGTTAGTCTCTATCTTGCATGGACTCACTTGAATTTTTGCATATTCTAGCCCTCATTTTGCATACCTGAGCCCTTATTTTTCATGTCATGGCCCTCATTTTTTATCTTTTCATGACTTGAATAGTCCTAATTTTGATCATAACATCATCCTTGATCAATCCACTTTCCAACATAGTAGTATGAAAGTTGTTAGTCCTTAGATCCCTAAGTTTCCATCTTTTTTACTAATTGTACCCATCTAGGGCCCAACTACACCATTGGCATAGTATTATCTGGGTACACTTGGTTGCCAAAAAGGTTATTTTGACCCTCATTTTGATAATTTCCTAAACCTCAATCTAATCCTTACATTTTTCATACTCACCTTGCATAGCTCTCATTTTGATCCCCTTATAAACCATATTTTGAACCTAGAACCTTTTGAACTTAGTTGAAAACCAAAACAAAGTATGAGTCTTAGAGTATCTCCATATTTTGATGGATAAAGGATCTTGACCTTGGTATTTTTGTTACCTTTTGTTGTCTTTCTAATCATTTTTCTTTGGTCAAGTTCAATCTATGCCTTGATGGATTTGACCCAGTTCTTTTTATCAACTTCATCTTTCTGATTTTTGTCCTTTTTGATCAAGATCCAAAATCCATCCTCATAAGGATAAACTCTTTGGTTAGTATTTTTCAAATATTTTTTCCTCATTCCAAACCTAGCATACACTTTTCATAACCTTAGCCCATCTTTAGTCTCCCTAAATGTTATTTTCCTTAAACCCTAGCTTTCACATCCCCTAATTTGTAAATCATCCCAAAACCCTAGTTTGCACTTCAAAACCCTAGTTTACAATCCAAAACCCTAATGTACATATCATTTCAAAATCGCTATTTTCACATCATTTCAAAACCCTAATTTCATAGTCATTCACCTTGCATAATCCAAAGCATTTCTTCCAAGTATCAAAATCCTACTAAGTCCAACAAATATTTTTAACAATCAATTTTCCCAATTCCTTAATCATATTTCAAACCAAACACTTTGCATAATCCCATATCCACATCTTGTATTTCCTAGACATGATTATCAACCCTAGCATACCCCTTTTCATAATCTAATCTTAGTTGCATACATCAACCCTTAGTCTTATTTTCGCAATCCAAAGTTTAATGTCCAAAACAATCTGCACTTTACTTACCTTAGGATCATCATCTTCATATCCTTTAGCCAAAATTCCAAAATAAATCTTGCATTTTCACTTGTGCATTGTCCCCTTAGGTCATTTTCACCTTTCATATCATAACCCTGGGTCCTTTTGTACTTCCATAGCATGCATAACATACCTAAACCCCAAAAGATCTAAAACATCATATCTTGCATCTACACCCTTCAAACTTATTGAGTTTCAACTTCTTTTACCTAGTTTCCACCTATTTTATTGAGTTGCACACCCCATTCACACACTTAGTACTATCTGGGCACACTTGGTATTATCTTGGTGCACTTGGTAAATAGGGATTCCATTTTTGGTTCTAGAGTCACATATTGTATTTTCTTAACTTACATTACATTGCTAAACCATAAAAATCCTTAAAAAATCATTATGCATACATACTTTTCATTTTTATCGCTTAAGCACCTTAATTACCAATTAAATCCTTCTATGTTCCAAGTTGCATAGCCCAGGAGTGCCCTTGGCATTTTTTGGCTATAGTTGTTGTTTTTGGTGTGCACTAGGTAGATAGAAAGTCCATTTTAGAATCCCCCATTGTATTTGCATTCTTAGATATCATGCTAGCTTTCACAAGGACATAGTCAATTAAAAGACCAAAAGACATGTATTGGCCATTTTTTTCTCAAGAGAAAACACAACTAGAAACTCATCCAAGACAAAAGAAAACCAAGTAATCTCAACAAACTTTTGACCCAAGTCAAACAAAATTTTCACAGTCATTACTAGTGGACCCACTAAGATGTGTTCTCCAAGGTGACCCTCAAGTTATAGGATAAGAAACCCTCAATAATATGTCCAATGTGAAATATCCTCTTAACACATCACCCACACATGGAATGTTTCAATGGAGTCCCACTTTTGAACCTATATTTTTACCTATACCATTCAAGTGTGTAAGTGTACCTACAACCGCTAGTACATTTAACCCTAAATCTTAACCTTAAATTTTGACCATCAAATATAGATTTCTTGGTTGGTCATCATTATAAAGGAAATTTTTATTCTTTTTTAGTACATACCCGTGTTGGTTGCAATTGCGACCAATGCTTTATATTTTGTGTTGGTCTCAATTGTGACCAACACAGGAACATAAAGATTAAAAAAAAGTTGTAAACATCAGTTGAGTTTATATCATTTGATCATTTGGGCATCACCAGGAGGATTGGAGGTATGTACAATTATTGGAGTAAATGTTAAGGATTAAAGCCTAAGCTTTGAATCATCTTAGAAAATGAGAATGTGAGGTCAACAATGAGCTTATTAAAGTGAAATCTTCACATAAAAAGATAGTACTAGTGTAAATATAACTCTCATTCTTAGAAATATACAAGTGACCATAACAAAACTTTTGTGCAAGAATAGGGTCTCATTTATAGAAATATACAGATGGTAATAACAGAACTTTTAAGGAGGAATAGGGTCTCATTTACATTGTTGGAGGAGTAAATTGAGTAATGCCACATGAGAATTTGGAAATGAGTGTATTTTTGTTGCAAGTTCTTCAACATTTACCCTTACCTTGATGATTGCTTTGAATCATTTGTTGGAGGTTCTTACATTGGATTGGCATTTTGACACATTTTAGGGAAAAATTAGTCCATTTTTTCCCCTAAACAGGTATGCACTCCTTATATACCTTTGCATTTTTGTCTTTCATTTCTATATTTGGTATTTGATAGCTCATTTTTGGGCAATATACCTCTTCATTTTTTTCTTTCACATGGCTAGGGTTCAATAGTTTCATATCAGGGTCTAGATCTAGTAGCGAAGGTAGCAGAGGCTATTTGACCATACACAAACAACTATTATGATTCCACATTTTTTGATATTTCTAGTTCCATACCCATCCACTTCTCATGGGCTGGCTATTCTTTAGTTTTTACCTTCCACAATAGCCATAGTCAGTCGCAGCCATAGTTAGTGACAAGTTAAATTACCCAGCCACTTCATACCCAACTACAAATATATTGGTACACCCACTAAAAAAATTAGCACAAAAAACCTACAACCAACATTCAAAATGGAAAGGAAACAAAAACCAAAAATCTAGGTGGATAGCATAACCCAAACTAGAGCCTAAAGAAATGGCAACACCTTCTCCTTCAACTCCTACTAAATTACTTGAATTTTTTTCCCATCTTCTTGAACTCTTTCTTATCAGACACAAGGTTGTCCTTTATCTTATTTTGGGCACTAGTGCATGTACATTTAAAAAGGCTATTTGATTTTCTATCTGAATCTAGTTCTTCAAGATGTAATACAAGCATTGAAGTAGCATCTAGTTCAACATTCTTGATTAGTCTATTTAGACTTTCCATAGTAGCTTCTATATTCCATGGACAACTAGTCATGATACATTTGATTACATCATCCATTCTTTCTATTTCTCCTTTCAACTCCTTGACTATAGTATCATTTTTTACTATTCACCTTATCCATCTCCTTTGAATTTCCATTAGCCTCCCTACTTTATAGCTCTTCAACTTTGGACATTTAGATTGAGGATCTTGAATGGATTAAAGGACCATTTCTCAAGCCTAAAATTGCACAAGGGGAAAAAATTTTCAATTTTAAGAACACCAAGAAGTGGATCAACACTTACATCCCTAAGGTCCCCCTCCAAGATTTTGACATTGAATTATACATGATCCATGACATTGAGCATAGGAATGTGCATTTTTCTATTCTCCTTTTCCTTTACCCTTATCTTGTTTTCCATTATAATATCAATTGAAATTTCCTTTGAATTTCTATTGGCCTCCCTACTTTGTAGCTCTTCAACTTTGGCCTCAAGGGCTCTATATTTAGATTGAGTGTCTTGAATGGATTGAAGGTCCATTTCTCATGCATAAAATTGCATAAGGAAAAAAAAATTAATTTGAAGTACACAAAGAAATGGATCAACACTTACATCCCTAAGGTCCTCCTCCAAGATTTTGACATTGACTTCCACAAGATCCATGATATTGAGTGTAGGAATGTGCCTTTTTCATATTCTTCTATCTCCTTTTTCTTTATAATATGAATCAAACTCTTTGAATAAGTTTATCAATGGATTCCTCAGGAAACAACTAGATATTATGGTCAAATGAATCATCATAATCCACCAATCTTATGGTCTGCTCCTCTTCATCTGCTAGTTCCTCCTGAATGATAGATTTTTTGAGCTTTTTGGTTCACCACAAGCATAACAACATCATTTTAAATATAGCATAGTGAATGGAGAGAAAGAGCGATAATAATATTTCCACAAACTCATAAAAATTTTCTCTTTCATCAACCTCCCCCATTTCCATACTCTATTTCCCTTATTCACTTAAAATATCCTTTTCTCTTAATCCTCACTCTTCCCTTATAACTTCATAGGAATCTCTATGTAATTAACATGACCCTTTTTCCTCTTAGAAGACTCATGGGTGGAAGCATCAAGATCAGTGATAAATTTTTTATATTTTCCTTTGTTTCTTTCTGAAACCTCAATTTTATCCTTTGGCACTAAAACACACAAAGAAATAAGGTTTAGGATATTCTTCATGATGTAGATATAAAGCAGCCTTATTAAACCCTCATGGATGATTGGCTAATTGGGTTTCTCTCTAAAAAATTTAATTCTATGAGTGAGAGAATAGATAAGGAAGAAAGGGGGAAAAAACTCCTCTTTTTATATCTAAAATGGTTAAGAAAAGAAAATTAATAATTATGATCCCTATAATACCTCCCATAAATGGTCACATATTCCATCACAACAATCAAGACCTTGTTTCAAATAATCTTAATGGATGATAAAACATACACCCCACCCTTCTCCTTAACCAATTCCTTGTCCTCCTTTTTACGGAAAACACTAACAACAAAATAAAATACTTTTTTGTGATAGGAAAAATTCTTAGCTTTTGGGCTTAGACCTATAATTTTGGCCATGATATCAACATTATGCGTCAAAAATTTTCCACCCAAATCACCTATAACTTTGAAACTCACCCCAACATATTGGATAAGAAGGAGACACCATCACTCACTCCTACCTATAATTTTATGGGCATCCATATCCCCCAAAAGAATCCCCCACTTAACCATCTGCCATCATCCATCTTGCATTTAAGGGCCATGGCAACATTCTTGTAGTTGTGTTTCAAGCTTTTTGGGGAATTCTATTACAGAGTGTCAATTTTTCTTCTTGATTCAATTTTCTATGTTAATTTTACTCTTCTTATCACTACATCTTATTATAAGGTTCTTCTTCATCCCTCAAAAAAACCAATAGCTAGGTCAAGTTACTATTGCCAATTTAGTAACATTTTGGGTACATATGAAGATGTTGATCTAAAAATTTAGAGATATATGTGGCTTTTGGTATAATGACAACTATATGTGTGATATCAGGTCCTAAGTGAGTAATTTATTTATGAAACTTTTCTTTGAGAGTTCTTTAAGTGAGATGTTTTATAGCTAAAATAATATGTTAAAAAATACTTTGGTGGCATTTGGAAATATTTAAGAGATAATCTTTTAATATATACAAGAGTTGCATTGTAACTGCAATCCCTAGATTCTTGTCCATTCGCTCATTTTAACAAAGGTTAATATTATAGCCTTCACTAATAATCATACATTAGTTATATAGCCTTCACTAATAATATAGTGTTATTGAAATTGGGATATTTTTGTGTCAAACATTACAATAAGAACATATATAAAGCCATGGAACCAGCCTAAGAACTTTGATGGTCTCAACCCAATTACCCAATGTGAGGTAAAATCATGAAGAAGTAAAACAAAGGATCATTCCTATCTTATTTTTACATTGTACTAAATGCACCTCTATAGTTGAGATTTTTTTTGTGCTAAATTAATGTTTTTTGTGAAATATGCTCTACACTCATCCTGTTATCCCAAGAGCCATAGAAACCTCTCATCCACACAACATCTTCCATAAGTCTCCAATGTAACATACCTTTTTTCACTTGAATATTACACTGATATCATTATGGAATCTTTGATTTTTTTTTTTTTAAATATTAGTAGGTTCAGCTTATATAAATTATCATGGCTTGCTAGTCATAATAATCTTCAACTGGTTTAAGTATTCTCAAGCCGTACATCTTATGTTGTAGTTGATCTTTTGTTTGGCAAAGTCTTCAGTACATAATAAAGCAACTGAATTTCATAAATTGTTTTTTTCATAGTTGATTTTTTTTAATATTGCCCATCAAAAATTACTTAGTACATCTCATCTTTTTTCTGCATAGGACCTTACAGTTTTAAAGAATTTGATAGTGAAGAATCTAAAGAAGATATTGTATCAAAGGTATATTTGGTGTTCTTTTTTAAGTTAAAATGTGACAGAAAATTTTGTATATTGTCATATTTCACATGCAAAAAGGTATATTGTAAATAGAGGTGAAGCCGTATGGATTTAAGTTTCTTCTTCATTAGTTATAATGCTCTTGATTCCTCCTTTGTAGCTATAAAAATACTTGTTTATTTTCACCTTTCTAGATACCCTTTACTATGTTCTTGAAGATTCCAAAATATCTTGGGCTGACCCCACTCTAACATGTCCTAACTCCTACTCGGTTCACAAACCTAATAGGCCTAATTAGGCTAGGTTTCCATGGCAAGTGCTAGGAAATGGATTCATAGAACCAACACAACTACATGGAACTCTTCCTCTCCATGCCACATATCTATTTCACCCTTTAGCTAGGTTAGATCCATTTTTTTGGGAGTCTAATCACCACTTCTCCTACAAATCTAGGCTGAACACATAGAGATATTCAGCCTAGGGCCGACTAGTAAAAATATGAAACCTTCTCCTCTAGGCCTAAATCTCTACCATATGAAAGTACCTACCCTAACTTACTTCCCCCCAAGAGGCATCACAATCCCACCATAGGGTTGTAAGTTAGAGGCACATGTTTTCCTATACCTTTGAATTCAGGCCAAATCTGGCTACCTTCACTAAAACTACTATAACTTGTTCAAATGAACAGATCAAAACTCCAAATCAAATGCAAAAGGAAGCTACTTCACATATATATCTAACCATGGTAGTTGGTCACATGTGTCAATCTATACACATCTTTAAAACACAAAAACATAGTCAAATTGGAAAAAAATCAGGTTTTTATTGTTGTAAATGTTCTCCAATCCATATATCAACCTCTTGCGGTGGCTACTTGGGTAGTTCTATAGGTACCTCCACTCCATCCATTTGACTTGTATCATAGTCAATAGTTCACTTATAGGGATACAAATCACAAACATTAAAAATGTTAGATAAACCAATGTTAGTAGGGAGTTCAAGTTTATATACATTTGTGCCATAGTTTTGCAAAATTTTGAAGGGTCCCATCTTCGTCATCATGAGTTTGGTGTATTTGACCTTGGTAAAATCTAAAATTACTTCTTTGTACTTGTCCAATAGCTACCTTACTTCCTTGGGTCCCACAATCCTTTCATTGGATCTGCCTTCCTTTTCTTTTTCTCCAAGTTTTGGCTTTACTACTATGGCAAAGAAAGGGGTATTTTTCACCTTGAGGGTCTTCAAAAAATCCTTCTCTCCAACCATCATCACACTAGATGCATGTTGGATCTCCTTCATATCTTTTGGCAATGGTGTCATGGTGTATTCCTTCCCATTTTTGGAGATGATGTAAACATTGCTCCTTCCATCATGCTTAGAATTGACATCAAATTGCCAAGGCCTACCAAACAATAGGTGACGAGCATCTATTTTTGCAATATCACAGACAATCTTGACTTTGTACTCCCCTATTTGAAATTGAACATGAACTTGTTCATTTACTATGACTTGCTACTCCTTATTTAGCCATGAAACCTTATAAGGGTTAGGATGAGGCAACTTCTTCAATCCAAGCTTCTCTACCATTTCTACTAAGGCTATAATATTAGTTGAACCAGATTCTACAATAACTTTGTAGACCTTACCTCTTACCTTGCAAAGAGTTCTAAATAATGTCTTTCTTTGGGGAGGTTCTTGCTCTGTGACAGTCTTCAACAGGGTTCTATTAAACATCAGAGACTCTACTCTCTCTAGATCAGCATTTTCTCTTACCCCTTCATCACTTTGTGCATCCTCCTCTTGATCCAAATGAACTCTCCTATTCCCTTCTTGGCTACTGCTGCCCATTTTCTCAAGAAGTGCTTGTATGTAGCAAGTGCAATATGTAGAGGTAGAGTTATGGAAGGTCAACTACATATTTTTTTCTTTTCATTTTTTATATTTCTTTATCTCTTTATCAATTTATAAGTTATATTCTTACTTGGGTTCCTTATCAAGTTTTTTGTTTCCTTTTTTCAACCAAAGTTTTGAAAAAATATTCTATGGCATTCTTGCTAATGAGTGTTTATAGTAGATTATGACTAATTTTATGGAACCTCCTCCTATAACTACTTTTTTGGCTTTTCACCCTCAGGATGATAACATCATTGCAATTGGGATGGAAGATTCAATAATCTAGATATACAATGTCCAAGTAGATGAGGTGTGATCAATGAGTCTCTTTCTTGCTCACTCATTCAGTGCATCATTTAAAATGGTGACTTCTAACTTGTGTCTTTTAAAAATTTGTTTAAACTAACCAGGTCAAAATGAATCTTAAAGGCCACCAAAAAAATTTATAGGCTTGGTATTTTCACACACTTTGAATGTATTGGTACTTCTAGGGCCAATGCCTAGGTTTGTGTTCTTTTTGTATATTCATTGCCATCTCATTTTGTACATTCACATGTTTATAGATTCAAATTAGTAAATGTTTTCCCAATGTTCTAGTAGCTATATTTATAGAGCATTGATAGATAGGAGAAGTGAAATTCAAAAATTTTACAAGTGTAGATAGGAAGATCATCACCACCAGTCAGGGATACAAGAGTACAGTTCCATAATGACCAAGTTTACTTGTTGGTTGTTCACGAGAGCCAGCTTGCTATTTATGATGCTTCTAATTTTGATCATTTGCATTATGTAAGTCTTTGTCAGCAATTTAGAATTCAAATTTAGTAAGTGATAACGATATAAGCTACATTCTCTATATGAGTATAAACTAATATCACATTTGTTTGTATTGCAGTGGACACCTCATGATTCTCTATCTACTCCCATTTCAAGTGTGATATATTCATGTGATAGCCTTCTCATAGTTGTAAGCTATTGTGATGGTGCCATTGGAGTATTTGATATAGAGAGATTGAGGCCATGCTATTGTATTGCACCTTTTGCATATTTAAGTTTAGGCATGAATGGGTAAGTTGGCCCAAGGAGGCAAAAGTTATGTATGGATAAATGGATCCCCAAGTATTTTATGATTTAGCTAAAAATGCATCCTTTGATTATTCATGTAGTTTCTATCCTTTAGTAATTACATCACATCCATCTGACTCAAATCAGTTTGCTCTTGGAATGACTGATGGAGGAGTTTATGTCATTGAGCCTTCAGAATCAGAAGGAAAGTGGGGTGTGGGACCTTCTCTAGATAATGGTGTCATTGGATCAAATCCAAAATTAAGAAATCAAGGTTTAGAACTAGTTCCAAGGTAGTTATTCATATTATAACATGGCAAATGGTGCCTTGTACTACCTTTTTATGTTTATCACTTACCTATCTGCAACTCCATAATCAATATTGATAGTCTCTTGCCCTCACCATGCTCCTTTCAATATATCAGTCTTGTAACCTATATATATATATATATTTTTCTTCAAGAGCATGGTGCTTCTTTGTGCATAAGTTTGAGCTTTAGAGAAAATAATTCACTTATGAACATTCTATCAAAGATGATGTATACTAAGGATATGGCTTTTCTAGCTATTAAGTGCAAGTTTCACAATTTTTGAACATTCAAATAACTTTACTTTTATTGATGTTCTGAACTACGAGTGCCTTTTGTGTTCTTGAAAAATGGTAAGCTTTCAACTTTTGTGAAGCCATTATGGATGCAAATGAACTACAACTGGTGAGGTGTCAATTTTAAGGCAATTTTTGTTTCTATAGTACAATTCAATTGCTAGAAATATTTCATCTAAAGGTGTCAATTGATAGATTGTTAACTTTTCATGTCATTTTCTACTTTTTTTGGATAGTTCTCCTTGCAATTGTAAATCTTTGTTATCCATATGTATGGCATTATTTTTCTTTGATTCTATCCACAAAGTTACTATGTTCCAAACTTGGTGGTAGGAAAGAGGTAATAGGCTCAGTGATTGATTGCATTATAATATTATGTCCTAGATGCTCTTGCCAAGGAATTGACCAACAAGCAACCATATAAGAGTTTATAGATATATATGCACTCTTATGATGATGTGATTGGGATTGTAAGTTTTTTTTTCACATTTATTTGTTTGAAAAATAGAGATTAGTTAGTGTTATTGGCTTTCATTCCTGATAAATAATTCTTTCCTATTTTTTTTTTTCCCTATAGCCTTCACAAGAAATGATGTCTCAAGAACCAAAATTTAGATGGGTTGTGCCAATTATTGCAAAGGCTTTTCTCTCATAGGAGCCTTCTAAACTACACAAAATTTAATTCTAAAGCATGATTGCTCAGTGGAGACTCGGGATATTGTGCACATTTCTTCCTCCTTCCCATTGTTTTGTATGAAATAAGTCATGTGATGAATGAAAAAATGGTGTAGAGGTAGAAATGTGCACAATACCTTGAGTCTAATGCACCAATAAATTATTCTTTACAATTAAATTTTGTGTAGTTTAGAAGGCTCCTATGAGAGCAAAGCTTTTGCAATAATTGGCACAGCCCATCAAAATTTCTACCAAGCATTGGTCTCAATTTAGCTGAACATATCTTCCCTTTGCCATCAAATGTATGGTACCACGACAAAAAATTAAGTGGTCTTGGTTACAATTTTGATGATGGTTGGTCAATTTTTCCATCCATGGTATGGCACCACTATAGTAGATTAAAGGGATCTTGGTCACAATTTCGACGACAATTGGTCATTTTTGTCGTCAAATTTTTGACCAGTGATGGATGTAAATGAGGAAATAAGAGTTTAGGCTGGACTAAGGAAATTGGCAAACCTCTTGTCAGTAAGTCAACCTTTTAAAATTCAAAATTTCAATGCATAATGACTGTGATGAAAAATCGACTAGAAAAGATCAATGATACGTTTAGTCATCTATTTGACCAACTTTGGTCAAAATTTTGATCTTTTCTAGTCAAAATTTAGGGCTAAATTTACTAGTGAACACTTGAAGACAAAGATACCCATTTTTTTGAATTTAGCAAACCTAACACAAGTACATTTATTCCTTCAAACATGCAATAAGGTACCTTTCACTTGTGACAATTCCAACACACACTATGGTATTCTAAATGAAGAAATCGCTAAATTATGTCAAGATAAAACCTTTTAAAAGAACTTCAAACTCTTGGTGGCCCAAGAGATAGTGAATTTTAACACCAACTTGGAAGGACCTAAGTATAAGATTCAAGAAAATCCTAAATTTGAAAAATATGCAACCTATGATCAATCTAGACTTAGATAAGAGGAAGCAACCTTCAAAATTTTGAACTACAAAGGTAACACCTAAGTGACCTCACCATCAACCACCTATTTGATTAACCTTCATCACTTAATGGAAACAAGACTCTTTTAAAGTACTCTAAAATAATATTAAGGATTGATCTTAAACAAATGGTTCAACAACAAAAAATGACTAAGGACACTTGCACCATAGGGATGATAAACATACCTCCTTTGGAAGAAAAACAACAAAGTACCCCTAGTTCTTAACTCTACTATTGGAAATACAATAGGAAATTAAATTCTAATAGAGGTGGGGGAGGGGGGGGCTGGTGAATCAGTCCATCAAAACATTAACCATAAAATCATTCACCACACATCCATCTCACAATTTGCATGTAAACTAAAATACCAAACTAAAAACATTCATCTATAGCATAAAATCAAAATAAACATTAAACACACATATGACATATATGACACAATATATTTGGTTACCCAAAAACCCTCCAATGAGAAGGTAAAACTAGGGTGGGGATGACACCTAAAAATCTTGACTACTGCAATTCTAAAGTGTATCCAATCAAGGTTACAATGTTTGATCATAAACTATGATCTACCCTATAACTATTAAAGGATTACAAGATTGTTAGATCTTACATTGTTAAAGGATTCCAACATCCTATTAGAAGTGTGTTTGATTAAAGGACTTAAACTTGCAATGTATTAAGCACCCTATTAAAGTATTTACAAAATCTTATTAGAACTACTTTGTTAAGAGATTTAATTGATTCACTTGTTAGAATGTCTTAGCAATTATCCTATGGGTAGCACTCTATTGCTAGATAATAGATCACCTCCTTGCATGTATCCTTGATCCTTTGTAATTAGATGTGTCACTTCTATCCTCTATTCTCTTCTAACTAATTTTGTAATGTATAACTTGATTCACAACTCCTTAGCCACCATGAATGCTTTCTTTGTACATGCAAACATCTCTCTTTACACATATAATGTTTGGGTTTTCCTCCCTTAAGAAGACCTAGGTGACTTAGGGTTAGGTATGAATCAACAATTTTGATTCATCTATTTTTCTGCTTAATCCATCCCTTTAACTGATTAGTTTCATGTACTACATAGGGATCCTTAATATAGATTCATTCTTATCATTTAGAATTGCAAAACAATACTTAAGTCAACTCAAAAATGGTTTACATAGAAGTTTGTGCCATTGCAAACAACTATGTCTAAAACTCTTTTAATTGACACTTAAAGTCTCTAATGCTTGGCATCCATTTTATCTTCAATGTTGTAACTCAACCTCTGAATGACTCAACATCCATGGATCACTTGACATCTGAATCTCTTAGTATCAACTATTTTCTTAGCACTTACTAGTTATTTGGCTCATATTTTATATCTCACTTGGCATATACTATCTAATAACTTATGCTTGACATACATTACTTATCTAGAATGAGCTAAGTTCTATCTAATAAATGACTTAAGTGTATTATCACTCATATATCAAAACCAATCTGAGATTAACAATCTCTCCCTTTAACATGAGTGGAAAAAGCACTTGGTCATGCATGAATAACATTATCTTATGAGAATAACTCAGATAATCTATATTCAGTATTTGACTTACATACAAGATTTAAAAACTTCAAATTTTTACAAAACTTTTGACTTATCAATCATACCTCAAAATTTTATAACTCCCCCTGAGTTGATTATCCTTTTTTGAATCTAAATACTCTTGCTAAGTAAATCTATTATGCTATTGTGTTGGCTCTTTTTCTGTACTAACTCCCCTTTTGTTTGGTCTCCCCTAAAATTTATTCATTCATTCTCTTTATATCAGTAAAAATTCATTCTCCCCCTTTGTACCTCATTCTCCCCCTTTTTTCACACTTATGTCATGGGTGGTACACAAATATTATATTTGTCTAAGAATGATTTATAGACCTCCATTATGAGCTTTAGTAATGCATCCCAGTTGTTACATGCTACCTCTAGATATTTGATTTGAATAGCTAACTTGCAACAACATTAACTAGGCCTTCATTAGTAGAAAGATGGGGATTTTTCTTCATCAATTTTTTTTCAAAGGCTAGTTCCTTGTTTAAAACCTCCATGTGAGGTGTAAACACAGACTGGATGATGATCAATGTAGCCTAAATGTTGGCATCATGAGCTTGCAATATTGCATATTGACCTTGTGCTAACTAAAAATTTCTAAAATGAGACTGACTTTGATTGGCAGATTGTTGAAGGATTTTACCTATTGACTTAAAATCTCCCTCCAAGTGATCAATGTGTCTCTATACTTCTTTCATGAACAAAGGTACATCACAAAACTTGGTGTAAAAGAGAAAATGTTATCGAACATTTTTTTCACACCATCAATTTTGGTTGCTAACTCAACCTAACTAGTGCAATGGCACTTGATATCTTTTCAGTTACCTTGGCATGAAATTTCTTCTTAGGCCATTCTAACAATTTGACATTTGTGTCTAGTTCTTCATCATTTACCTTATCCACAATATTTTCCAACTACTCAATGATTGGCTCAGTTTTATTAGGTGTAGGTAGGCTGAATGCATCAAGAAATATGTCCTTGATTGCATCTAGTGCATGTTTTTGCCTACGCTCCCTTCTAAGTGGTTCTTGGTGTTTCTCTCTAGCTAAAGAATCTTATAATATGCCCATTTTCTCTATGGTTTTTGATTCAAGATTAAAATTTGGCAATTCAATCACCTCATCTAAGTTGATCTCACCATAACATGTATCTTCATCAACCTTTGATGTGCTAGGACTAGGCCTTGATGACTACAATGGTGTAGCTTCTACACTTGGCCTATGAAGTGCTTGACTAGGAATAAGAGTAGTAGTATCTGCTAGGCTAACTAGTGTCTAAATTTCTATCACTTACTCTAGTTTTTTTAGTCAAGACTAAATCTTTAGTCATATCATTCTCCTCTTTTGTGATCTCTATATCACTATGTTCTTGTGATGTAGGTTCAAGACTAGCTTCCTAACCTATTTGGACTGGTGTCCCATCTTTCTCAACTATTGAAACTACATGTACTAAAACATTTTGCACCAATGTACTAACATGTGATGACATTGTTTCCTTCCTTTTATATACTACCATTGGCATGGTAGATTGCACTTCTATATATTGAGGAGGCACAATGGATAGTTCTTGAGTTTGCTCCCCTGTAGATGCCAATGTTTCCTTCTCAATTTCATCCACACTCACCAATATAGGATGGCTATATAGTTTTTCCTTGGTGGTGCTATCAATAAATATCTTCTTCATATCCTCCTCTATTAAGGGATTGATTTTCTAAGTGGTGTTGTCAAAGACATTCTTGATCTTTACTATTTCTTCCTGTTGATCCTCTTGGTCCACTTTAGGGGGATTGGAACTCAGCATATGTACCTCTAGTACATTCTAATCTTGTTTTTTCCCTTCCTCAGCTATAGCCTTTTTATACATTTTCTTTTACAGTGCCTTACTCATGTCTTTCCCTTACAAATTCATCTTTTGTTATCTCAATTCCCTCTTTTTTAACTTCATCTTCTCCTACTTCCACAATTGTCTATCTATTTGACTTATTTATTTTTACCCCATACATCGCTTCCATAATTTTGTGGTCTTTTGGACAATATCTTCAATATTGTTTTGTAAAATGTTAAAGGCTCTGCATTTTGGAGAAAATCTCCCCTTATACTTATTAGTGCCTTTGTCATTGCAAACTTGTCCAAGTCTCATATCACTCTTGCTAGAGTAGTTTCTCTGATATTTCTTTCAATTGAGAGACTATATTGCCACCTTTTCTTAGCTCTATCATATAGAATTTTGGGTAAAGAGTTGGCAATCTCAATTGGAGTTTTCTTAAAATTTGTCATCATGGCATACATAGATTCTTCTACTTTATTCATTTATATCTTCCCAAGTTTATCAAATTCAAATGTGTGTGTTAGAAATAGGGAATACTAAGAGGAGGGATGAATTAGTATTCTACAAACTTTTTTCACCAACCAAATATTATTTATTACTTTGAACCATGCATAAGAATGTAAAAAAGTAATTATGAATAGTAATAATAACCATGGATAGAGAGAACTCATAACACCATATTTTGTTAACTAGGGAAACCTTGGCCAAGGGAAACCCTAGTGGGGATGATACCCAGTAGATGATGTACTAATATAAATGGTCCTTGTTAGAGGATGCACCCTATTAGGAGTCTATAAAAGCATTTAGTACATAGGAGATCCTGTTAGGAGACTTTGAATCCTTGTTAGAAGATTCCAACCCTATTAGGATTTGTAGTACAATGGATGCAAGAAGAGCACACTACCCAAAAAAATAATTAATTCTCAAATATATAGATTTTGTACCTTCTTTACAATTAATCTTTAACCTCAACTCAATCTTGGATCATGAAGTTAGGTTCTCAAAAAGTTCACATATCACTTTTCATATTGGAATTGCACACTTAATCTCGTAAGATATCCTTTGTATAAATACCATACCTTTTCACAAATTTTTACTAGGTCAGCTAGGACCAAAATATACTTTTCCAACTTAGAGTAAACATCTAGGATGTTGGCCCTAATTGGTCGAGTAATTATTTTGTAAACAAAATAATTCCTTTACCTTTAATTCCATTGTTATGTTCATTGGGTAAATTGTGAATATCTCTTTTCTGTTCTAGTTGTACTAATGTCTAAGGTTATACACATTATCATCAATAGGTATACTAATTCCATCTGACCTCTCTCTCTTAGATAACATCATATAAACAAGTTATACATCAAAACAATACATTGTTGTAAACCAATTTCATACTTAGACAATTTTTTGAGTACCAAAAGATATGTATCTTTATTTCTAAGGTTTTCTACAACTTGTAAAAAAAATTTTGCCATTAACGACAACAATTACATCACTATATAAAGCCAATTTTCAACAATCTCCCCCTTTGGCATTGATGGAAACAAAGTAAGGAAAATTGGCTAAGTGACAAAACTTTATCAAAACTTACAATACTTAACATTTATTATTTTACATATACTTCATATTACAAATGCTCCTTCTTTTGATATTATTACTACATACATAGCATACTACATAATTTCTTCTACACTTCTCCTTTACTACACAATTTTCTTCTACACTTCTCCCCTTTGGCATCAATGACAAAGGTCAAAAAGTCCAAAAAGCTATCAAAAACTTTTAAGCACTGTCAAAAATTTTGTCTTGTTGCCTCAAACTGCTATTATCTTCATACAATTATCAAAAAAATTCTTCAAACTTTCCATACCTTTCTCTCATGTGTCCTTTTCTACTTTGGTAGTAGTAAGCATTGCACATAAGGCATATGATGTAATCTCAACTGCATTAAGGTCAGAGTAGGTGAAGTTTGCATAAGTGTCCTTTGCTTTGAGACATTCTTCCAACTATCCCTCAATGGTTTATATCTTCAGAGTAATAGATTCTATGAATTCTAATAGTCTTCTCAAAATTTTCTCTCTTTCAAGTTGCAGTTTCTTGATGTCTTTATGAACACTGACAACTTGTCCTTTAAACTCATTGACTATACAAGAGGGTTGTTGTATCTAACTAGTTAGAGCTTCCATCTCATTGATCTTACCTTGAATCTTACTATCCAAATATTTGGTCAACCTATTAGATAAAGTACATTTAATGTACATTATCTTGCCAACTTGTTGACATCTTCAGAGTTCCTTAATACAAGTATCAAAACTCAGCAAATCATTTTGAATATTTTAACAAATGGTGCTAAAAATATTAGCATCATGTGAAATTTGAACCTTAGATTTAGCAACATTCAATAAGTTTGTAAACTCATCATCAAATGATTTTACAACTACTTGAGCTCTCTATTTAGGTTCTACTTTTGCATGTTTGGTTGTGAAGGTGTTGTGTAGTCTGTCAGTCACCTCCATTGATGCTCTTTGTAAGCTCTTGAATTTTTTGTTCTTCTCAATCAATTTTTTCAATAATGAGATCATGTTAGATTGATCATCATCATCATGTGTGAGGTTATCAAGAAATATAGGAGTGGATTAGTTGGTTGCTTTTATCTCATCTTCCTCTTATTTTTTCTCTACTACCTTCTTTGATTTTCTCTCTTCTTCTTCCTTTTCCTCTCTTTCTTTTCACTTTCTCCTTCTCTCCTCTTTTCTTCTTCTCTTTGCTTCTTCTTCTCTTCAATCAATTTCAGCTTTACTTCTTCAATCTTCTTCTTTTCTTCTTCTAGTTGTCTTTCCTCTTCTTCAATCAGTCTCATTTGATCTTGAATATCTTCATAATGGGACTTAGGTTGATCACAAATTATGAAATTATTATCATCAATGTTAATTATAGCACTCGTTGATCAATTTTCATAGTATCACCACTTATTGATACTTATGAAGTTTTCTCTACAATGGTGGGAGTTTCCTCTACTTCAATCATCATCTTATTGATAGCTACAATAGTTTCACTTCTTATTGTATTCTTATCACCTCCCATAAATAGCATAGCCCTCATTTTGTTCTATTTACATAAATAGAATAGGCCTCATTTTGTTCTGTAGATAGGGTGCTAGTTTACCCATCAATTTCTTTATTTCTTCTTCATCTCTAGTATTACACATAGTTCTTATCATTGATTTCCAAAGTTCCATATCTTCTTCACAAACTAGTTCCATCTTTGTTATAAGTTTGTCATAGAATTTTTGATTGAAAAATCCTTTAATATCTTTAATTTTCAAGTTATTAAGAATCATATATCTCACAATAGAGATATCAATCTATTCTTTCTCAATATCACTATACAAATCATAAAATCTATTCATTTGCACAAAGTTCCTTTCATTAAAAATGGTTGTGTTAATCTTCTCTATATTTGGTTTCTAGGGTTGCCTTCTTTTACTTGTTGGCTACTTGGAAATAATATCTTTCTCTGGTTGTTTGTCTTCTTGTTCCTCTACTTCTTCTTCTTCACCAAAGTCTTCAATTATCAACAATGTCTTCTCTCTTTTCTTTGGTCTAGTAGCTTGTTTCTTAACTCTTTTTTACTATCTTTTAGATCCATTTGGTTGCTCGACTAATATAGCATCATATGGGATGCTCTGTTCTTTAGGATTTTTTTCAATGGATACACTGGATGATTGCCCAACTGATAGAGGTGTCACATATATCACACCTTGGTCACTAGATTATTTTAGTCTAAAGATTGTTTGTCTAGCTACCCATGATTCTTCTTCTAACATACTAGCCTCAAATAGTGTCTTGTTCATTATAGTTGCAATCTTCTTATGAGATCCTTTCTCTAATGATGCCTAGTAAACTGACTATATTATTTCCTCATGCATTCAAAATCTATATGATGATTAATCTATATCAGATTTCAACATTAAATCAATATAACTAATAGCTACATAATCATGTAACTCATAACCTAAGGGCTCAAGAAATTTTTCCTAAGGTTCTATTTCTTCAATATAAGTTAGGTATATATCCACCATAAAACATATATCATTCATAAATCTATCAACAATTGTAGGGGCAATTCTAAATCTTGATTTCATATCATTATGAAATGTCCTCATAATCAGGATTCTATTGTCCAAGATTTTCTCTACTGGATTCCTTTTGCACACATCTATTATCTTGTCCATAATGCATCTTTCACTACTCATAACATCAGTAACTAATAGAAATGGAAATCTCTTAAGTATATGAAAGAAAATATGATTAATGAAAGACTGGAATATGAATACACCATTCTTAGCTCTCTTAATCTTCTCCAAATTCTCAATAATTTGTAGTCTCAAAATCTCACCTAAATTTACATGCTCCTTCTCAATGCAAATCGTATATGTTGCATAGATAAAACCTACTGACAACTCATCATTCTTAGAACTTGCACAAATAGAATATGCAATGATTTTGCTCAAGAATCTTACATCATGTTGTCTAATGGTGTTGATCACCATTGCCTTACCATTGTGAACTAGCTTAGTATAAGTTTCAATTTTTTTCATAACTAGTTTCTCAACAATAGGTATAGTGTCTTGTTTGCCAAGACCAGTGAATTCATGAATAAGGTTCGCAGATATGTAAATTACATCTTCTCCCATCCAAATCTTTCCATTATGAATTCTAGTTAATATAATCTGGGTCCACTCTTTAGTATCAAGTTTGCAGTAAAAGTGATATCGGACTAAGTCTAAATCATTCATATGCTCATATATTGGCTTAATAGTCATATCATGATTGAAACAATTTCCATATCTCTTTTCATAAACTCACTTCCAATAGTTTCAAATTTACTACACAAGTAGCTTCCTACATCTTCAAAATAAACTACATTGTCTAGAGTAATTGATAAAGTCAAATTAGGGTTTCCTCAAGAGCTTTCATAGGAACAACCTTTAATTTGGGTCTCTCAACATTCTCAACATTTTGAACTACAAACATATCCATGATTACACCAAATAGAATTTTATCAAAGAATTAATGTGTGGAAAATGATAAAATGCCTTTTTTTGAAGTAGGGTTTTACTCAAAATCACTTTTTCAATTTTATTTTGGGTGCTCTAAGCTTCTAAGATGATTGCAATGTGGAATTAATCAAGTTCCTACTCTATTTATTTAACTAGAACATGCATTAATTGCATACTTTGCTAGCTTGAAAAAGCTATGTATTTTGATCTGAAATTAAATATCTTCTCAAGATCATTTGTCTAATCTTAAAATGCTATCTGATGTCCACCATAGCTTCCTTTCATCATGAAAATTCTCCATAAAACTTCATTCCATGAAATTTTCTATAGAAACACAGATTTCATCTTCTGTCATAGAATAAAATTTCTTTGTTATACTAGTAACTTTTATTTCCTTTGTAACTTGTTTCTATAAGCTCCAAATTGCAAGTGAGCTTAACTAAAATCCAAAATTATTAAGATACATCTTCTCTCAACCTTGCTACACATAGATCAATCTCTAAATGAAGTTTCTAAATCTAGTGTTTTGAACAAGCTTAATTCAACTTGGTTGAATCAAACTCAATTACTAACTTTGATTTTCCTGTCTCGGTACCATCTAACTTTTCCTCTAAAATATCTAATCCTTTTACAAATGCCTCATTAATTTCTTCTCAAAGTTCACTAAATAAATTTGTTTGATCTTCATTATCTTTCTTAATTCCTGAGTTACTTTCATGATTCCTTCTATCATTTTTGAAATTTCTTCCATTGTTACTTTAGTTTCTTAAGTTTCTTCCATGATTCCTTATGTCATTTCTGAAGTTTCTTCTATTGTTTCTTATATCTATTCTATAGTACTTTGTTGTATGTCTAAACTTTTTGCATAACTGACATACTGGGGTTCTTCTTCTATGATTCTATTGATCAATGGGTACGTGATAATTTTGGGCTATGTGTGCAAAGTTGTTACACTTATAACACATGATTTACTTTCTTTCTTCATAAGGGATAATTTCTCTTGATGTCCTTTCATTAGATCTTCTTCTATCTTAAGGTTAGTGTTTCCAAACATTCTACTATCTATTCTATCATTATCATATTTAGGTTTCCTACAATCAATTGCATTATGACAAAAACCATGACAATTATGATGGTAAAATTTTGTAATATGATTAAATGACTTATTTGTACAATATCTTTTCATATGACATATTTTGTTACATGAAAAACACTTACCTCTAAATTCATACCTAGTTTCCTTAGGAGATTCCACTTTCTTAGATTCATCCATTTTCTCAATTTCCTTCTCTTGTCCAACTTCTTTAGGCTTATCAAAATATTTATTGGATTCAATCTTATCATCAAATTTTTCTTTCTCTTTTGGATCTAATTTACTTTCAGGTTTCTTTGTAGACATGTTAAATAGATAACCAAGACCAGTCTTATCATAGGTAGGTCTTTGTATTTACATTGATTCATCAATCTTTTCTCTAAGCTTTTCAAGCTATAACTTGTACTAAGTTAGTTCACCTTTCACAATAGTGTTGTACTTATGAAGTTCTTCATGATCTTCTTTCAATGTTTCAAATTTGGATGTCTTTCTCTCTAGACTCACTCTAAGATCTTAATTTTCAATTTTCAAATTAGATTCAACTTTGCTAGGATCATTCTTCAAACTCATCTTTAGATTGGTAATCTTCAATTCATGCTTCAAGATCTTGTAGTTTGTTTTAAATTTTGAATATTCATCATCACCAATTTTAGATTAAATAGATTCAGGCTTGGATTTGAGATGTTCAATCTTGTCCTTCAACTATCCAATGTATACTTTGGAGTCTTCATAAATATCTTCTAACTTATCTCTTTCTTTAGTAAGGAGATCAATTTGTTCAAGTGCCTCTTCAAGGTTCTTCATCAACTATTTCATATCCGTAGGGATCTTACTCAAGCTGTTAAGTATCTTCTAAGTAATTGTGCTCTAATACTAATTGTTAGAAATAGGGATTACTGAGAGGGGAGTGAATTATGTTCGTACTATCTATACTAATGTCTAAAGTTATACACATCATCATCAATAGGTATATTGATTCCATCTAACCTCTCTTTCTTAGACAACATCATCTAAACAAGTTATAAATCAAAAAATACATAGTTGTAAACTAGTTTTATACTTAGACAATTTTCTAAGTACCAAAAGCAAAGTATCTTTATTTCTAAGGTTTTCTATAACTTGTACAACATGTGTTTCCATTAACAAAAAAAATTACATCATTATATAAATCCAATTATCAATAGTGTGAACCCTAATAAATCAGAATTGTTCTTGATATTATCACACAAGTTGTCCAAATCAGAAGAGGGACTATGACTTACTACTTTGAATTGACTATTGTCATCTAACTTGGTCCTCTCCTCATATGATTCTATTAGAGCTATATATTTTCTCCTTTTCCTCTACTCAAGTTCATCTTCCTTAATAGATGTACTAGCTCTCTTCCTTTTAGGTTTCTCAACTTCTTGAGTCTTCTTAGTAGTAGCTCTTTTGCTAGCACTAGTGACAAGAACTATAGGATTTTTGTTGTGAAGGTTTCACAACTTTATTGGGTTTTCTTGCTACTAGCTTCCCTTACTCTTCTCTTTTTCTTTTCTATAGTAATAGGTGCTTCAACTCATCTCTTTCTTCATTCAACTATAGGGCAAGCTAAATTTCAATTTTTTGATTTTCAATAGTCTTTCCCAACTTGTAGACTTCCATCTTCAAGATCTTTCCTCAAAGATGCAAAGCTTTCCTATCCAGAGAACAAGGCTCTGATACCAATTGTTGGAAATATAATATGGAAAGTAAACTCTAGGAGGGAGGGGGGGTGAATTAATCCTTCAAAACTTTAACCATAAAATCATTCACCACACATCCATCTCACAATTTGCATGTAAACTGAAATAAAAAACTAAACATGTTCATTCATAGCATGAAATTGAATAAACATTCAACACATATATTACACAAGATATTTGGTTACCCAAAAACCCTCCAATGAGAAGGTAAAACTAGGGTGGGTATGACACCCATAAATCTTCACTACTATAGTTGTAAAGTGTATCCAACAAAGGTTACAATGTTTGATCGTAAACTATGATCTATAATGTGAAAGTTCTACCCTATTAAAGGATTATAAGATTGTTAGATCTTACCCTATTAAAGAATTTTGACACCTTGTTAGAAGTGTGCCTGATTAAAGGACTTAAACTTACAATGAAGTAAGCACCATGTTAAAGGATTTACAATAGCCTATTAGGACTACTTTATTAAGATATTTAATTAATTGACCTATTAGAATGTCTCAACAATGATCCTGTGGTTAGCACTCTACTACTAGATAATTGATCACCTCCTTGCATGTATCCTTGATCCTCTATGATCATATGTGTCACTTCTATCCTGTAACTCCTTTCCTCTATTCTCCTCTAACTGATTTGGCAATGTATAACTTGATTCACAACTTATTAACCACCATGAATGCTCCATCTATGCAAGAAAACTTCTCTCTTTGTACATACAATGCTTTAGGGTTTTCCTTAATTAAGAATATCTAGGTGACTTAGGGTTAGGTATGAATCAAAAAAAATTATTCATCCATTTTCTCACTAAATCCATCACTTTAACTAATTGGTTGCATGTACTGAATAGGTGTCCTCAATATAGATTTTTTCTTGTCATTTAGAATCACAAAACAATCCTTAAGTCTATTCAAAAATGGTTTACATAAAAAAAATTTCCATTACAAATAACTATGTCCAAAATTGTTTTACTTGGTACTTGAAGTCTCTGATGCTTAGCATCCACTATGTCTTCAATGCTATAACTTTGCCTCTGAATGACTCAACATTCATTGATCACTCAACATCTAAATCACTTGATATCAACTGTCTATTTGACACTTACTAATTACTTGGCAAATATTGTATATCTTGCTCGACATATACTATCTGAGAATTTATGTTCAACATACATTCCTTGTTCAGCATGAACTACATTCTATCTATTAAATATGTTAAGTGTATTGTCACTCATATGTCAAAATCAATCTAAGATTAATATCTACCAACTATAATAACATTAACTACAATGGGGCCCCCTATGAATGCATCATGCGAAACACCAACTATTTTTGTAATTGCACCTATTGAAACATAAAGAAAAAGCTAAATTGATATTTCACCAATCCCATCAAGGAATGTGTCTCATTGTCAAGTAAACATGATGTCCCAAGGTGAAGCTTCAAAACCTCAAACACATCAAGTCAAGTATCCTAATCAATGTTCACATCTAAGGGACATAGTAAACAAGAACATCAAGTGGCACAGGGACCCAATGTTCCTAACATGCAAAATAATCAAAATCCATTTGACATACATATGATGAATCAACAACAAGTAATCTTTGCAAAGAAACAAGAGCAATTAAGACAAAAATTGGAATATCAATAACATATTTCATACCAACAAGATTGTGTGTCATAAAAAGCTCAATAAATACCTCTATAGTGTTCAACAATAGTCTCAAACATTTACATATGTTCAAAAAATAGAGGTACCTCAACAAAAGTCACAACTAATGTCATGAAAACTACAGAAAATATGTTTATATCTTAGAGGTACCAACATACCCTTGCCTCTGAGTGATAAATCTTTAGAGTCTTCAAATACAAATATGTCTAGATGAAGTAGACATAGTTCTCACCATAGTAAACTATCTACTTGAAGACACAAAATTTTCAAAGAAAGTACTAATGCTCAACAACCTAATGATGATTTGATACACCTGTTTAGATAATTGGCTAAGCAAGTTGAGGGATTAGAATTCCAAAAGAAGAAAGTTCTATGTAGAGAATGATATTTGCATCCTAATCCCTTTGACAGGAGTCTATATATGCCTCTATTTCTAAGACATTATGATGCACCAAGATTTGGGAAATACCAAGGAAAAGGAAACCTACTTGACCATATCAGAGAGTTTTATGGCTCTTGTACTGAGCTCAGTGATGAACCAACATATCTTATGAGATTATTCCCTCGCTCTTGATGGATCAGCTCTTGAATGGTATACTAAATTACTTAGCAATATAAAAACTTGGATTAAACTAGAAGATGATTTCATATCCCATTTTTCTTTTAACATAACAAATCAAGTGACATTATCCTATTTTTCTCAATAAAGAAAAATCCAGGAGAACCATTTATGACATTCTTATTGAGTTGGAGAAACCTTGTTAGTCAATGCTCATTGGATATTCCCTAAGAACAAAAAGTCAACCTAATAATTGATAACCTAATCCCTAATCTAATGTATAAGCTTAAGATCAAGAGTCCTAGCACTATTGCCAAATTAAGGAAAAGGGGAGATATCATTGAAGATGCCCTCATTCATAAATGAATACTAAAGAAAACAAAGAAAATACCAACACAAAATCATCTACTGACAAGTTAAAGTTCTTCTCCAAAATAAGAATGTCACATATGATGGTATTGTTGATGCTTGAATAATTAGCATCTCAAATGACCCTTAAAGGTGCAAATTTCATGAGTTTTCAAACCTCTAACCAAGTTCCACCTCAACACTAGAAAATTGATACCTCAACTCAAGAAAGACCTCGAAGAAGTCCTAGGAATAAAGATATAAAATTTACACCCTTGAGGATACCACTTGAGAGAACACTTCAATAATTGGTCTATAATAACCTCTTATAGTTAGCCCTAGTTAAGAATGAACTAGTAGCCAAACCTTCTTGGTGGGATGATAACAAGTTTTGTGACTACCATCATATAAAGGGATACAAGGCCACTTCATGCTTTAAGCTTAAATATGAAATTTAAGATCTAATTGATGATGGAGTGATTACTGTAGACCCTTCATTTTTGTCCTCCAACATCAATCATACCATTTTCAAAGATCATTTAAGAAATAGTGATAAAGGGAAATCATCCAACACAAATTCAAACCTGCAAGCTAATGTCAATTATACTCACACTGGGCATGACTACACCATCAATTTCATTAATGAGTCTCACTCATGCATATCTACATTTACCTTAAAGAATGAAGATCTTTATTTTGTTTCCACCATGCATTGCACTAAGATCACCTTACTTGGAGCCCTTGCTAGACCTATAGCTCCTAGTAGGCATATTGCTCCCACAAGACCTATAACTTATTCTTACTACAACCTTGTTGACCATCTCAGAAAGATGCCTGCACAAATATCCATCCTAGATTTACTATGCTCATCTCCCGAACATTAGAATATCCTTGACCAAACCTTGAAAGAGTTGATAGTACCTAATAACATAAATGTTGCCCAATTATAGACCATGATTGGGAATTTTTTTTCATTGCAACATGTCAAATTTTTTCCTTGAGATGTACCTAGAGATAGACCTAATCATAATGATCCCCTCCATCTTGAGGTCTTCAGCCATAAAGCTAAGGTTAGACGTGTCTTGATAGATGGTGCAACAAGACTAAACATTTGTACCCTAAAAGTTTTCAAAGATCTTGGTTACTCCAAAGAAGATGTGTATCCTTCACATAGAATCATGATAAAATCCTATGGTGATGGTGATTATTTCACCAATGGTGTCATTGTATTACCTATTAGAGTTGATCATGTAACTAAGAACACACTATTTCAAGTCCTAGATAATGAAATGAGCTACAATAAGATTTAAGACCAAGGTTATGGTGGGTATTTAATGTCACAAGCCTTTCACATTTGTAAATTACCCCTATCTCCCAAGTCATATGGAAAACCACAACGCATGAAGATTGGATAGTTCAAATTCACACTATAGAAGAAGCCCTCCATGACTTTCACTAGTGGAGGTGGCTTGCATGAAGAGCATGTTTATGATAACACGTCCACATGGATTGAGAAGGATAATGAAGGACAAGAGCCTACTCCAATATCCCCAAAATAGTATGGACTTGGATTTACCATTATGCAGAAAAAGGGATATGACAGATGTTGTGGCCTTGGACCTCAAAAATAAGGCATAATTGAACCTATTATTGCACAAGGATGACCTTGTGGTCTAGGATTTGGATTTAAGCCATTCCTATTGGGACCTCCTAGTACTAAATTATCCTTATGTAAGAATTTGAATGCTTCAAATGATGAAAAAGCACCTGAGAACACCCAGCCTAAAACTAAAGAGATTGAATCTAACACCAATGATCCTGATAGCCCCTATGGACTTTGACCATATCTTTGATCATGATGAACTACCCATGAAATATAAACATGCCTTTAGAATTCCACACAGTCCTCAAAATTGTCTAGAATCCTCTAATGAAATATTGTGGGACCCAAGTCCTCCTACTTCTAAACATGGAGCCCATGATCCATATGACAATGATACCCATGTCTTTACCTTTGACCAAAGATTATTTAATACTGATAATGCAATTTCCCTAGTCTACCCTAAACCCATTGATTAGGAGAAACAAGGACCGTTGACCTTTGATTGACTCAAAAATAATGAAGCCATTGTATAATTCTTTTCACTCCATGAAGGAATATTGTGAGGTGACCACAAATCATACTTTTCCATTGACGTAAACATCATGGCATATTTTGAGTATTAAACCCCATCTTCTAATCACAAAACTTAAAAAAATTGAAAAAATGATTTTAAAATTAGAAGAATAGATTTCTTGGAAAAAATTGAATGGTGTCATTAGACCATGAAAAAGTAAAAATAAAGGATGTATTCTAGGGTAAAAACCTCTTTAAGGCACCTAAGCATGAAAGATTGGACATACACCCACTCAAAAAGAAGTCGGTCTTGCTTATTGGAATGACAAAAGAAATAAATCTAGGAATATCCAATATTCCTAAGATTATAAACTTTGTAGACTCCTTGTCAAAAAAAGGGAAGGATGAATTTGTCAAATTCTTTCTTGAGAGACAAATCAACTTTTCCTAGTTTTATGCAAACATGTCAAGATGAGATCCAAAGCTAGTTCTTCATCATTTTCCAATAAAACTAGGAAAAAATCCATTAAAGAATGCATCCCCAAGTAGGTCTCTTTGTCAAAGAAAACTTCAAAAAACTATTGCATGCAAGCTTCATAAGACCCATTGACTATGCAGAGTGTATATCTAATCGGATACCTATAAGTAAACACTCTTGAGGCATCCTAATATGTAGAAATTTTAGAGACCTCAAAAAACCATGTCCTAAGGATGAGTTACCATTTCCAAGTACTTATATCATAGTAGACATGAAAACTAAGTATGAGATGTTTGGTAGAGAGTAAAGTCTACCAATATAACTGAGAGATGGGGTGAATCAGTTATCCAACTATTAAAACAAATATAAACCTTATTAATATTTAACCTTGTGAATAATATAATCAGCAATCATAATAGGATATACATACAAAATAACACCATATATGATAATTAAGGAAACCCTTGATTAGAGGGAAAACTCTAGTGGGGATGGCACTGACAATATGATGTACTAATATAAAAGTTCCCTATAAGAGGATGGACTCTATTAGGATCCAACTAAATACCTTTAGTATTTATCAATCCTTGTTAGGAGACTTTGAATCCCTATTCCGAGAGATTCCAACCATGTTAGGAGTTGTACGTGCCAACCTTGTTAGGAGTTGTAGAAGGTAGAAGGACCCACTATCCAACCTTGTTAGGAGTTGTAGATTAGCAGACCTGTCCTCTTTTGATCTCAATACTAGATTACCAACTTCATATCCAATTAATCCCTTGGATCACTTACATCTATTTACCAACTTTGCATATCATTTGCACAATCTGCACATTTTTTCGTATATCACACACTTCATCACAAGGAAAGTAACCTTCCTTTATATCATATCCTCAAAATAATTCCTTGATTCAACCTTTAGACTTTCCTAATTAATTATGATAGGATTTCATTAATATATTACAAATTATTACATCCTTTCTTAATTACAAGTCAATAATAGCTCACAATTTTTACAAATTCTTACATGTGTGATTGTTGACCTTGTCCACTTACTAGTGTCATCATCAAGCTATCTATTATCATTATCTAACTAAACTCATCATGATTCTTTCCCAAATAAGAGATACAAATCTCTATCTTCTATAATTCATGTATAACTTCCACATGTATTCAATTCTTTATACACATACTTGCCCATTACACTAGGACATAGTATAAAATACATCCTTAAATGCACTTTATCTAATTATCAATACATAGTTTTTATAACCTCATTCTCTATATGCTACTCTACCAATCTTCACAAAAAAAATTCTATGTTGACATCAATGAAAACTATAATCATGAATGTAACATGTCAATCATATACACAATCTCACCAATGCTTAGGATACTCCCTCAAAGGAATACCATCAACATTCATGCTAAAAATATCCCCCTTTATCATTAATGGAAACATAGATGAAAAGCATCTAAGTTCTAAGAATACCAAATTCAACTCTGTTGTTATTGTTGTTCTCTTCTTTTCAAATCTTGTTCATCAATCAAATCTAAAAATCACTAGAACATTGTTATGTCTATGCTTTCCCATTCTTAGGATCAACATCAGTTATTCATACTCTAACTCTCAAGAACAATTTAGGAACAATTCTCCCCATAAATAAGAACACTTCTCCCCCATACATAAGAGATTTTTTAATGCAATATCTCTACCCCATTGACATCAATGACAAAGGCTTCATTATGTCAACCATCTTCTCCAAGTCTTCAACCATCTCAAGTGTCCAAAGACACTCTTCAATACCAACTGCCAAGAGTCCTTTATGACTTTTCTCATCTTAGATACTCCCACATATAGGAAGCATTAGAATTTAGTCTAGATAAATAATATTGTTCCTTACCACTAGACCGATGTATTTTCTACATCATCTATTTAGATGTAGGCATTGGCATAACCTCAAGAATACCTCACAAATACTCATATGTATCTTTAGGAAAAGGTTTTGTAAAGATATCTGCAATCTACTCTTTTTTGCTCACATATTTTAATCTGATCTTTTTATCTACAAATTTTTCTCTTAAAACATGATACTTAATAGATATATGCTTAGTCTTAGAATGCAACACAAAATTCTTAGATATACTCATTGTACTTGTGTTATCACAGGTTATGATAATAGCTTTTGAGAATTCTATCATAATATCCTTTAGTACCTACTTCATCCACATGATTTGATTATGATTATTTTTTATTGCTACATACTTTGCTTATGTTATGCTCTGTGAAATGGAGTCTTATGTCTTACTCAATCAAGAAACCAATCTTTCTACAAGAAAAAATGATCCATCATTGGTGCTCTTTCTATTATCTATATTTCTTTCCTAATCTACTTTTGTATATGCACACAAAATCAAATCACTTTATCTATCATACCACAATCCAAAATTAGGTGTAACCTTCAAATATATGAATATTCTCTTTACTACTACATAATGTGATTCCTTAGGATCAACTTGAAATCTTGCTACTATACCTATTGACATATTAGTCAAAAAAAATTATTAGTGACACACACTTATTCAAATTGTGTATAGCTACTGAGCTCATTGTTAAATTTACAATGTTTGCCAAGAATTTTAGTTGTTACTAAGTTCTATAGTAGCTATTGAGTCCTTTGGACAAATTATAGTGGCCACCAAACAGATTTAGTTAGCGTGAAGTCCAATAGTTTAAAACATGCATTTTAGTATATGCCAAGTTTATTAGTGGTTACTAAGCATTACAATATCTACCAAGTTTTCAATTCATGTGATGTGAAGCTAGTATTAACTGGGCTACTATATACTAACCAAGTGATTCAATATTTTTTGAGTTACACAATATCTACCGAGTCACTAGTGTAGACCAAGTTCAAGACTACTTGAAAGTGATCAGTATGGACTGAACTTCTATGTCTACTGAGTGCATGACAATGTTGAGCATTGACAGTGGATTTTGAGTATCAAAACCTCACTAAGTTAGTCTTTAGAACCCAAGTGTCTTCATGTGGGCCAACTTTGTAATATTTGTGTTAGCTTGTATCATGGCTAACATTTTAATTATGTAATTTGATTGGTATATATATGTAATGTATTGTACCATATCATTGTGAATGTATGGATGTAATATGAATGTGGATGCAAAAGTTAAAGTTATAAATGCAACAGAAAAAAAAAAAAAAAAAAAAGTGAATTGAAAAGGCCATAACAAGGAATAGCAAAGACACATCTATCACAAAAAGGTGATCAGTACACAAAGGAATCTCTTTCAGCAAACCTAGTTGCAAATCAAAGATCTACCACTACTTCATCCTAATAGGTGAACTAGTCAAAATCCTTTAACAAGGTAGAGCTAACAATCTTTCATAAATCTCTTTACCGAGTGCATATTTCATTATATTTTTGTAAATCCTCTCACAAGGTGTACCTAGTAGTCCTAATTGCTCCTAATAGGGTAGATCATTAGAAGCGATCAATGTAAGCCTTAACAAGCTAACTTTATGCTACAGTACTAAATTTTTTGGGTATCATCCCCACCTAAATTTTACTTTCTATTTGGAAGGTTCTTGGGTCACCAAATCTTTGTGTTAATGTGTTATAGATGCTTTCATGTTTTCAGTTTCTCATGCATGCAATTAGATCAAATGTGATGAATTAAGGCTGATTGGATTATTGGATTAAGAATTGAAATTTTTAATATTTTAGAAGTTACTAATTCACCCCTCCCCTCTCATTAACTTAGGATAGTCTTGAATATTTCCAACAATTGGTATCAGAGCATTGTGGTTCTCAAGAGAAAGTTTCATAGCTTGAGCAAAGATCAAGGATATGGAGATATTCAAACTTGACAAAGCTATTGATAATGAAAAGTTGGATCTAGAAATGGCCATTACCCAACTCAAGAGAGCTAAGGAGCAACTTTCCCAATCTCTAAAAAGAAGAAAGGAACTTGCAAATCAAATGAATGATCATCTCTACATTGAAGAAATAATTGAAGACTTTCACCCTTCAAGTAGCTCAGATGAAGCAAATAAAGCAATCAGAGAACTCCTAGAGAAGAATGGTTCCTTGCAAGAAGAAGTGAGAAAACTAAAAAGAGAGCAATAGATTTAGTCAGTAAGGTTATGTGAAGTCTTGGAGTAGAGAAATAAGATAAATTAAGAGATGGATGGAAGGAAAAATGAAATCTAGAACCAATCCCTTTAGCAAATAGACCTTATTGATCAGCTCTCCAATGTAAATGAGGAAATCATGAGTCTAAGATTTGAAAATGAAAGAATGAGGAATGATTTAAATTCTAGAAGGAAAAGCAATGAAAGAATGAAAAATGATCTAAAATCTAAAAGATAAATTAATGAAAGATTGAGGAATGATCTAAACTCTAAGAAGAAAATCAATGAGAGAATGATGAAATCTCAAGAAAATATGAATCAATTGAATGAGCAAAACCTCTATAGCAGAAAAGGAAAAACAAGAATTGGATAGAAAGAAGAAGGTAAATCCTCCAAACAAGGGGCTCAAAAGAATCAAAGACCTACTTGCACTCACTGCGGTAAGATAGGTCATACATCAAATAAATGTCGGAGCAATGGAAAAAGAAAAATTTAATGGAAAATGCTACAATTACAATCAACATGGTCATAGGGCTAATGAATGCAAAGAGAAACCAAGATTTGAAGGCAATTGTCATAAATGTAGGAAACATGGACACAAGGCATCAAAATGAAAAACAAAGACATTAAATCTTGTAGAGCGAATTGTGAAAGCAATATTTGGTTGGGACTATAATACCTAGTGCAGATGTCATTACTCTGTAGAATTTTATAAATTTCATTAAACATCACATGAGGAAAAGAGACACTACCAAAAGATGTTTCATTTGTATAGAACTTGGTCACCTTACCAAGAACTATATGAATATTGGTAGAATTAAAGATGAGAAGAAGGAAAAGGCTAACAACATCTAAAAGTAGATAAGATAGCAATGGATTCCTAAGTCTATCGAGGATACTAGTCTGATCAATGATGGTCAAGTTACTCAAGAATTGGGTGACTCTAACATTTCTAATTAAGTTCTCAAGGAAGAACTAGAACCAACCTATCAAAGAAGACACCTGAATTAGTTCCAGTTGAAAAGTGACAAAGATCCAAATCTGTATACAAGATACAAATGGATCACTGAGCAAGATTAGTATCATTTATTACTATGTTACCTTCTCTACCAAGTAAGGTCAGGTCATAAATTCTACCGAGCAAGGTCGAGAGTAATATAGACACCTATGGTTACTAAGTCATAAAGATGTCACCAAGTATTCAATGTCATATAGTGGATGATAGTCAGTCAACATATCTACTTTTGTACTGAGCATTTATGGAAAAAATTTATCAAAAGGCATGGAATTGAATTCATTTCGTACCATAAATTTTCAAGTGCTATTACAAAGAGCAATTTTCAGTGCAATCAAAGTGACTTGAGCAAATTTCCTGCAGTTTTTTTTTGAAGTTCTCTCACTCTACTAAGTGAAAATGGTATCTAGTAGTAGCAAGGTAAAACAAGGATCTGACATGTTGGTTGGAGGAGTTGAATGGAAAGTGTCAGATTTCAAGCTCACTCGCATGGTTGCTAAAACCCTAGATCCAAGTGGAGCTCAATCCCAAATTCCTCCTAAGGTACTTCTTGTTCATGACATTCATACTCATTTCAAATGTGCTATTCAAGAAATTGGTACTCTGGAAATGGATGATGCCCTAGGTTAGTTATGTATAAATGGAACCCTAAAACTTGAGCATCAACATCTGGAAGTAAAAGGACTGACACATATCCCCCATATGCCCTGAGAATTTCAAATTAAATGGATTGGTTTTATCCTTAGCCGGGTGCATAATAGGTAACTATGGTTAGAACAACCAATTTTGATAACCAAGAAGATGATTCATTGAATCACTAGCCTCACTATGCTAGCGAAAGTTAAAATGGCAAAAACCATAGGTCAGGTAGAGTTAGAGAAGAAAACCCTAGCTGAATGGGATGGAAAAGGTATGAAAATCAGTAGTGTAATAGACACAGAATTTAAATTTGGAATTCATGTTATTGTGCATAAGATATACAATTCAAGCCATCTTAATAGTGTGTCATGTGAATTCATGGATTTAGAATTCAAAGTGGTTAAGAATAACTTGTCATATGACGTTGTTGACCTATTGTTGAGGTAGTTCAACAAAAACATGGAAATTATTAGCACATCAAAGAATAACCCATGCAAGTTTGGTTCATTGTTAACCTATCTATTCTTTTATGTACAAAAGTTATTCACTTATAAAGGTACTATAGTCTAGAGAAAAGATGTGCCTATACTTTACTAAATAAATGAGTATATTGTAGAAATGGGTGAAAGCTACAACAACATCATGGACAACTACTTCAATGTATTCAAGGAGAAAATGAACAATAGGTTCAAGATTCTGAAGAAGTTAGTTGAAGATTATAAGGATGGTGTATGCTTCATGGTGGATAGTGACAAGGTGTATATCCAGGTAGTTAAGCCTAGAGTTGCATGGGTAAAACCTCTTGGTTATGAGGTAAATATTGATGAGACAAAAGACATCATTGAAGCTCTTGTCAATGAGCCTATTAATCCCAAGGCCCCTTATTTTAGAACTTATGATGAAGCTAAGGCTAGAATTGAATTAGAAATAAAGCTCACACAAGTGGTTAACAAAGGAAAGAGAAGGATAGTAAAGCTGATACAAGTGCACCTCTCTTGTTAACCAAGGGCAAAGGTGAGGATGAGAAATAATCTGAGAAAGAAGAAGAACCTTTGAAGAGAAAGGACAAGGTGATCATCGCCAAGCCTGCAAAGCCATCCACTATAGCCTTCACAAGGAGGTCACAAAAGAAAGGAGGTGATATTGTGTTCAATAAACCTCCACCCACCTTCTAGGACAGACTAAAGCAATTAGAAGAAGGGGTAGGGATAATAAATTTTAAATCATTGAAATATGAGATCAAAATAGCAAAAGAGTAGAAGCAAGTTGAAGACTTGGTGCTAAATAAAATAGGCAAATGGAAATACTCACCAGGTCAGATCACTTCTCAAGTGCCCAGTGAATTATTAGAGAAGATAAAGCCAAGATGGGATTTTTATATGCAAATAGTAAAAGAAATATATGCACAAACCCTAAGCTAGTTATTATCAAGCATATCAAATACTGGGGGTAAAAGAGTCATTAAAGACAAATGAGGAAAATTTGACTCTAAAATTTAATACTTGTTTGGTTTTGATCAAGGACATTGGGCATGTTGTTAGGAATGCTACAAACACTTAGAAAAATGTCTATCATCTTCACAAACCAAGTGAATTTCTAGTTGAAGTAAAGGATGATGATGAAGAAGAAGAAAAAGATAAGGAGAAATATGAGGAAGAAAATGTTGAAGAAGTGACTCATTTTAATAATGAAGAAGATCAAGAGGATCAAGAAGCTATCGAGGAAGAAAAACAAGATGATGAGGAGACTGACCCAATTAAGATAGCTACAATAGTTATTGCCTCACTTCCTCGCTCCCTAAGCAAACCATTGACTACATCAAGTATGGAGATAGCTTCAGAAAGTTTGATTGTGACTACTAGTGATACATCAAATGTCCAATCACTCTTTGCCCCAACTCAGCTTAGCATTTCACTAATAGAAGTGACTTCCACTTTATCCACCGAGCTACAAACTCCTTCTTTATCTATCAAGTTGAGTACTTTAGTTTTAACTTCTCCAATTTTGACATTTTTTATTTTGAGTACATCAATGGTAAGCTCTCCAATTTAGACTACTTTAGTTTTGGGTACTACAATTTTGACTTCATCAATTTTTGATTCTTCAAGTATTTCTATAAGTATTCCATCAGTTAGTACCGTATCAATTTTTACTACAAGCCCAAGTATGTCTAACATTTTTTCCATTCCGAATACAAAAGCAATAAGTGCAAGGATAGTTTAGCCCAAGGTTCAACTAAGCACAAAATTTTTAGGGAAAGGAAAAGAGATAGAGGAGACATAGATTTAGATGAGGAAATAGTAATCCCAATAGGGATATCTACAAGCTTTCTCTAGAGCAAATGCAAACATTTGGTGAACTCCTCCAGAAAAAGGCTAAGCAACAAAGACTAAGAGAGGAAAGAGATAAGGAGTCCAAAAATTCAACCTATTTTGTATCAGCTAGCAGAAGTAGTCCAAAAATTCAATGAGGACACCAATGGACAAGATAGACTTGTTGAAAACGCTGAAAATAAATTTAATAATAAAGTACTGAAGCACATTGCTCAACAAATAGCCATTTATCAAGTTGAGCTTCCTACAATTTTGGCTAATCTTGAGATGTCCTAGCCAAATGTGTCATCACTTTTTGGGAAACTATGTGATGTCCGTAAGTATACAAAGGAAATAAAGGAAAAATTTTCCAAAATAGATATAGATCTAAAGGCTAGTGCTCAATAGCTACAACTTGACCCTAGTTCAAGCTCTGCACATTTCAAGAAAATCAAATTTTTATCAGACATGCAAGCTAAATTGCTAACAGAAGAAGCAAGAATCTAATCAGAATTGGTTGACATACAAAATATGATCCTTCCAATCATGGATGTAATGTAGAAACATATTATATATTCAAAAACTTTGATCCATGATAATAACTTCTCAATTGCGGACCATATGATTGAACTATTAGAAGAGGTGCAAATTGCACTACATACATGCAAGGTCCTGCGAGAAAATTGGGATAAAACCTTGGCAATCACTCTTAAGGTACATGCTAAATTCTTATCTCATTTAGGTGTTTCTATGTAAATAAGTTAAAATAAATATTTGGCATTACTATTAAAAAGGGGGAGAAAGTTACATTGAAGAAAGCCATATGTTATGGGGAAATAAGACATGTACATAGAGAGACACATAGTATGGGTGAGAAATATGCTATGTTGGAGAGCTTGTATCAGTAAGACATGTTGTATATAGTAAAAGATGTATAGTATACTATATAAACCTTACAAAGATCAATTTTGAAAAATCTATAAAATATATAGTATATTCTACTGAGCTAGTATCACGTGGTGATGAATACAAGGTATTTAGTTTTGGATAATAAGTATTTTTGTCACTAATGCCAAAAAGGGAGATCATTGACATATCAGTCAAGTTTATTGTTAGTGACACACACTTATTCAGATTGTGTCTAGCTACCAAGCTCATTGTTCAATTAACAATTTTTTCCGAGCATTTTAGTTGTTAACAAGTTCTATAGTAGCTACCGAGTCCTTTTGACAAATTCTAGTGGCCACTAATCAGATCTAGTCAGTGTGAAGTCTAGCAATTTAAACTATGAATTTCAATATATGTAAATTTTATCAGTGATTGCCAAGAATTGCAATATCTACCAAGTTTGTAGTTCATGTAATGTAAATCTAGTGTTAATTGAGCTACTCTATGCTAACTGAGTGATTCAATGTTTACCAAGTCACACGATATCTATTGAGTCACCAATGTAGACTAAGTTAAAGACTACTTGAAAGTGATTAGTATGGACCTAGCTTCTACATCTACTGAGTGCATGATGATGTTGAGCATTGGCAGTGGATGCCGAGTATCAAAACCTCACTGAATTAGTTTTCAAAACCTAAGTGTCTTCATGTGGGCCAACTTTGTAATATTTGTGTTAACTTGTATCATGGCCAACTTTGTAATTATGTAATTTTATTGGTATATATGTAATTTATTGTACCATATCATTGTGAATGTATGGATGTAATATGAATGTGGATGCAAAAGTTAAAGTAATAAATGTAGCAGAAAGAAAAAGCAAATTGAAAAGGCCATAATAAGGAGTAGTAGAGGCACATTTATCATAGAAAGGTGATCAGTACACAAAGAAATCTCTTTCAACAATCCCAATTAAAAATTAGAGATCTACCACTACTTCATCCTAATAGGTGAACTAGTCAAAATCCTTTAACAAGGTAGACCTAATAGTCTTTCATAAATCTCTTTACCGAGTGCATATTGTTGGAAATAATCAAGACTAACAAGGTTATTGAGAGGGGAGGGGCGAATCAGTAACTCTAAAACTTTAATTTAATTTTTGCATAGTAATATTTTTACCATTCATCCATCTAATCTACTGTATGCATGAAAAGGTAAACATCTGTAACACATGAACACACAGATTTGGTGACCCAAAAACCTTCCAATTAGAAAGTAAAATTGGGGTGGGGATGATACCCACAAAACTTCAATACTACAGTATAAAGTTGGCCGATTAAGGCTTACAATGATCACTTCTGATGATCTGCCCTGTTAGGAGCAAATAATATTGCTAGATCCACCTTGTTAAAGGATTTACAAACATACAATGAAGTATGCACTCTATTAGGATATTTACAAAAGACTATTAAGTCTACCTAGTTAAAGGATTTAGAAAATTGATTCACCTGTTAGGATGAAGTATTGAATCTGATTGCAACTGATTGTTGATAAGATCCTTGTGCTCTGATCACCTAATGTGACAAATATATCTTTTCTGCATCAATGTTGACCTTGTTGTATTCCTCTGTTCTGCTAGTGATTCGCTTTCCCTCTTCTCAAATAATTGCAACACATCACACTCAACTTTTTTTAACATCACATCATTTCAAATGATATATACCATTCCAACATTTACACTGGTAAGGTCAGCCAAACACAAGTGAACAAACATTACTGAGTTGGCCAAATGGTAGAGAACTCGGGTTCCACAAACTGACTCGGTGACCTTCTGACACTCTGCATCCACTACAATACATTGCATCATCATGCACTCGATAAGAGTAGAGGCACGATCCATTATAATCATTCTAAGTAGCTTGGAACTCGGTAACCATTGGTGACTCAGTGAATATTGTGTCACTTAGTAAAAACTGAATCCATTGATAACCTTCTTCACTTGGTAAATACTAATTCCTTCATTTACCTTGTTTACACAGTAATTAATAATTCCTTTGTTTACCTTGTTTACTTGGTAAACACTAACTGCTTGGAGAACATTGTTCTGCTCGGTAACCACTAACTACTCGGAGAACACTATTCTGCTTGGTAATCACTAACTACTCGGAGAACACTGTTCTTCTCGGTGACCACTAATTGCTTCGTATCAACTGTTCTACTCGATAACCATTAACTGCTCGGTATCAACTGTTTACCTGTGAATTTTATAAGGTAATAGTTGAATGCTCGATGTGAACTATAGACTAGGTGATGAGCTCGGTAAGCATTTAGAATTGAATAAGTGTTGTGACTAATGACAAATATATCATAATTCCAACAATCTCCCCCTTTGGCATTAGTGACAAAAACACTTATGAGCCAAAACTTATATACAATATCTGACATACTGACGACTGATTCTGCTGAATATACATGGCTTCCTTACATATGACTCCCCCATACAATATACACAAGGTATTTATATGAGCTATATGACTTTTATTAACAGTATCTCTTCGTCTATTTTGTACATTTATCTCACCAATAACTCTTTCTGAGTATCTCTTTCTCCCCCTTTTTGACAATAATGCCAAAGAATAGAAAAATGTATTTACATAGAAACACCAAAATGTGAGATAAATTCTGAATGTACCTGAAGAATAAGTTGCAGAGTCTTGTCCCAATTCTCTTGCAATATTTTTCATTTGGATAGAGCTATCTGAACTTTTGTAGAGATTTCAATCACATGATCTACAATGGAGAAATTGTTGTCATGGATCAATCTTTTTGAATGGGCAATGTGCTTTTGCATTGTGTCCATGATGGGAAGGATCATATTCTGAATATCTAGCAATGTAGATCAGATCCTTGACTCTTCTCTCAGCAATTCTACTTGTTTTTCTATCAAAAATTTGATTCTGAGGTGATGAGATGAGGTTGAACTGGGGTCAAGCTTAAGATTTTGTGCGCTTGCCTTCAGATCCTCATCTATCTTATTCAATTGTTCTCTTATCTCCTTGGTATACTCGGTAACATCACAAAGCTTAACAAAAAGAGATGTTACATTATTAAAAGAATTTTCAATGTTGGCCAAAAGTGTGGTTAATTCAACATGTTTTATTGCTATGTGTTGAGCAATGTGCTCAAGCACCTTATGATCAAACTTCTTTTCTGCCTTCTCTATCAATTTTTCTTGACCGGAGGTGTCCTCATTGAATTTATTTACTACCTCTTCTAATTGTAGCAAAATGTGTTGAGAAGTATCAACATCAACACCTATAGCCTCTATTATTATATTTTTTGCTTCATCAATAATTTTAAATTCTCTATCTCTCTCATTCCTTAGTTGTTTCTGCTTTGCCTTCAGTTCAATGCGCTGACTGAGCAATCTTAGTTCATCAACTGAAGTAGTATCTGTATCTATCTTTGGAATGAAAATTTCAGTATCCAAGTCTACATCCTCATCAATTTCCTTGCTTGTAAGCATAAGTTTTAATGGATTCTTTGGTTTTTCTATTGTACTAACATTTTTGTCTTTGATAACAGAGACAATGGTTGATGAGGTTGGACTGGCTGTCAAAACTAGAATAGGATCAACTAAAGGAAGACTGGAGAGGGGCTAAATGTATCCAAAATTGATATACCTCCCAAATGTGATGTTCATACTAGAATATTTACAATTGAAGAGGTTACTGGTGCAAAAATTGGTGCTAATGTAGCTGAAGTTGACAAAATTGGAGAGCAAACTGGAAAACTTACTATACATACTGCAGGAGTAATAGATACTTCTGATGTGGTGATTGTTGCAGTGGATGACTCAATAACTAAAGAAGTTGCCTGTGGCTCGGTAGAAGAAGTGGAGGTGTGAAACTCAGTAGATGAAGTGGTAGACACTTCCATTGATGATACCTGGAGCTGAGCAGGTGCAGATGATATATCTGATGAAGTTGTGACCAAACCTACCAAAGCTGACTCCAACCTTGATGATATCATAGTTTTAGGTGGAGAGTGAGGAAGGGATGCAATAATTGCAGCCACAATTTTCTTAGGGTCATCTGCCTCTTTAACTTCTTCCTCCTTGTCTTCTTCCTCCTTATCTTCTTCCTCCTTATTTTCCATCAGTGCATGTAGCTCTCTTGGTGAGACTATGACAGATGGAGTGCTATCAAGCTCCTCATCACTATTGCTATCATCATCTTTGATTACTACTGGGTCTACACTAGGCTTATGTAGATGATAGATGTTTGAATTTGGGTTTGAGGGTTCCATCCACACACAACTCGGCTAGAGCATTATCCATATCTAGTGTCCCTATTTCTTGAACAGTGCATTTGAAATGAGTATGAATGTCATTTATAAGAAGTACCTTTGGTGGAATTTTTGATTGATCTCCATGAGGGTCGAGCGATTTAGCTATGGTGGGAACGATCTTGAAATTGGGTGCTTTCCATTCTACTCCCTTCACAAGCATTTCAAAACCCCTTTTTGCCTTACTGCTGCTGGTGCTTGCGGATGCCATTGCTGCTTGGTGAATGAATGATTTTGTTAGACAAATTCTTCACTGGAAAATCACTTCAAATCGCTTGAACTCACTTTCACACTCTTGGAAACTCTTTGCTTTGTAAACTTTGAATTTGCGATGAAAAATGAAATCAAACTCTGCCCTTTTCGATGAAAAATCTGCCATTAATGTTCATGTACAAAGGTAGCTGAGATGACCTATGGTTTGTTAGATAGTCACTGACTTATCCAGTAAACCTTGCAACTCGATGTACAAACGAAATCTTTCATATTACCAACCTGGCTCGGTTAAGTCTAAAACCAACCTTGCTCGGTAAAATGCATCATAGAGAACTATGTCTTGTATTTGAAATACTGATTTGTCAATTTCACTTCTACATTCTGGAACTGCTTAGGATATTGCTTGAAGATGCAGTCCCTAGTCCTTCTTGATGAGTCTAATTAGAAATGGTGGAATCACCCACTTCTTGAGTGACATAGCCATTATTTGAATTTTCTAGCTCGGTAGACTTTGGAATCCACTGTTGTCTCATCTGTTTTCAAATGTTGTTAGCTCTAACTTTCTTTTCATCTTTAATTCTTCCTATATTTATGCAATTCTTGGATATATGACCAAGTTTGGTACATGTATAACATCTTATAGTAGTATCTCTTTTTCTTAGGTGATGCCTTGCACATTTTATTCCAATGTGTCCATATTCTCCACAATAGTGACATCTGCACCAAGTATTGTAGTCCCAACCAAATAATGCATTGACAATTTGTTTTGCTAGATTGAATGATTTAGATCTACATTTAGATGCCTTGTGACCTTGTTTCTTGCATTTGTGACATTTTCCCTCAAACTTTGGTTTCACTTTGCATTTATTTTCTTTGTGACCATGTTGATTGCAATTGTAGCATTGACCATTGAATTTTCTCTTACCATTGCTACAACATCTATTAGATGTATGACCTAACTTTCCACAGTGATTGCAAGTAGGTTTTTTATTCTTTTGGGTACCTTGTTTGGAAGATTCACCTTCTTCATTGTATCCAAGGCCTGCTTTACCTTTTTGTCTATGAAGATTTTGCTCATTTTGCAGGTTCAATTGATCCATATCTGCTTGAGATTCTATCATCCTTTCATTGACTTGTTTTTCAACATTTAAGTCATTTTTCAAACTTTCATTATTTTGTCTTTCAAATCTCAGATCACTTTGCAAACTTACATTGATTTCTCTTTCAGTGATTAAATCATTTCTCAAACTTTCATTCTCAGATCTTAGAATCATAATTTATTCATTTGCATTAGATAGTTGTCCTATAAGATCTTCATGCTGAAGGGATAGATTATTTCTTATCTCTAAGTCTTCATTTGCCTTGTTTCTCTATTCCAAAACTTCACATAACCTGATGGATTGAACTTCTTGTTCTCTTTTGAGCTTTCTTACTTCTTCCTGTAGAGAACCATTCTTTGCTAGGAGTTCCTTGATTGCTTCATTAGCTTCATTTGAATTGCATGATGGTAAAAGGTCTTCAATATACTGATAATCATTCATTTGTCTTGCAAGTTCCTTCCTTCTTTTCAGGGATTGAGAAAGATGCTCCTTTGCTTCATTGAATTGAGTCATGGCCATTTATAGATCTAGTTTTTCATTCTCAATAGATTTGTCAAGTCTAAATATCTCCATTGTCCTTGATCTTTGCTCAAGCTATCAAACTTTTATCCTAAGAACCACAAAGCTCTGATGCCAATTGTTGGAAATAATCAAGACTAACAAGGTTACTGAGAGGGGAGGGGTGAATCAGTAACTTTAAAACTTTAATTCAATTTCTTCATAATAATATTTTTACCATTCATCCATCTAATCTACTGTATGCATGAAAAGATAAACATCTGTAACACATGAACACACAGATTTGGTGACCCAAAAACCTTCCAATTAGAAAGTAAAATTGGGGTGGGGATGATACCCACAAAACTTTAATACTGCAGTATAAAGTTGGCCGGTTAAGGCTTACAATGATCACTTTTGATGATCTGCCCTGTTAGAAGCAAATAGGATCGCTAGATCCACCTTGTTAAAGGATTTACAAACATACAATGAAGTATGCACTCTATTAGGAGATTTACAAAAGATTGTTAAGTCTACCTGGTTAAAAGATTTAGAAAACTGATTCACCTGTTAGGATGAAGCAGTGAATCTGATTGCAACTGATTGTTGATAAGATCATTGTGCTCTGATCACCTGATGTGACAAATATATCTTTTCTGCATCAATGTTGACCTTGCTATATTCCTCTGTTCTACTAGTGATTTTCTTTCCCTCTTCTCAAAGTATTGCAACACATCACACTCAACTTTTTTTAACATCACATCATTTCAAATGATATATACCATTCCAATATTTACACTGGCAAGGTCAGCCAAACACAAGTGAACAAACATTACTGAGTCGGCCAAATGGTAGATAACTCAAGTTCCACAAACTGACTCGGTGACCTTCTGACGCTCTGCATCCACTACAATACTGCATCGTCATGCACTCGGTAAGAGTAGAGGCACGGTCCATACTAATCATTCTAAGTAGCTTGGAACTCGGTAACCATTGGTGACTCGATGAATATTGTGTCACTCGGTAAAAATTGAATCCATTGATAACCTTCTTCACTTGGTAAATAATGATTCCTTCATTTACCTTGTTTACACAGTAATTACTAATTCCTTTGTTTACCTTGTTTACTCAGTAAAAACTAACAGCTTGGAGAACACTATTCTGCTTGGTAACCACTAACTACTCGGAGAACACTGTTTTGCTTGGTAATCACTAACTACTCAAAGAAGATTGTTCTGCTCGGTAACCACTAACTGCTCGATATCAACTATTCTGCTCAGTAACCACTAACTGCTCGGTATCAACTATTTAACTGCTAATTTTATAAGGTAACCACTAAATGCTCGGTGTGAACTGTAGACTAGGTGATGAGCTCGGTAAGCATTCAGAATTGAATAAGTGTTGTGACTAACGATAAATATATGATAATTCCAACACATACTTCATTGTATGTTTGTAAATTTTCTCACAAGGTGGACCTAGTAGTTCTAATTGCTCCTAATAGGGAAAATCATCAGAAGTGATCAATGTAAGCCTTAAAAAGCCAACTTTATGCTATAGTACTAAATTTTGTGGGTATCATCCCCTCCCTATTTTTATTTTCTAATTGGAAGGTTTCTTGGTCACCAAATCTTTGTGTCAATGTGTTACGGATGCTTTCATGTTTTTAGTTTCTTGTGCATGAAATTGGATCAGATGTGATGAATTAAGTGCTAATTAGATTATTGGATTAAGAATTGAAATTGTTAATGTTTTAGAAGATACTAATTCACCCCTCCCCTCTCAATAACTTAGCATAATCTTGAATGTTTCCAACAATACCAGCTGCATTTTCTATATTTGGTCTAGTGTGAGTTAGGTATTGCAAACCTCTAATGATAGATCTATAGATATTTTACCCAACTATAGGTGTTTGATCTTTGCTAGATAACTTGTGACTAGTTATCATAGGTGTACTAATAGGCTTACAACTTTCCAAGCCAAATATTTTCAACAAGTCTTTCAAATAATTAGCTTGTGATAAGAAAATACCACCACTATTATGTACAATTTATAGACCCAAGAAAAATTTCATCTCACCAATCATACTCATCTCAAATTCATTCTTTATTTCATTGGAAAAAATTTTACTTGCTTCATCATTGCCTCCAAAGATTATGTCATCCACAAATATCACAATAATCAATAATTTATTCTCAATTTTTTTTCAAATATGAAATATTATTTTCTACAACTTTAGCAAATCCTAACTTTTTTCAAATATTTGTCCAATCTTGCATACCAGGTTCTAGGTGCTTGCTTTAGACCATACAATTCTTTCTTTAATTTGTATACCATGTCTTTTTGTTCTATTAAAGGCCTTTAGGTTTTTCAATGTAGAACTCTTCTTCAAGTTCTCTATTCAGAAACATTGACTTTACATCCATCTTATATGCATTAAACTTCTTACTAGTTGCATAAGCCAATAACATTCTTACTACTTTAAATCTGGCAATAGGGGCACATATTTCTTCACAATCTATGCCTTCTTGCTATGAATATCCTTTGCATACCAATATTTCTTTATTACTCATAACCTCACCTTGTTCATTCATCTTATTTCTGAAAACCCATTTAGGTCCTATAACATTCTTGTCTTTAGGTCTAGGAACCAATTTCCACATCTCATTCTTCACAATCTAATCTAGTTCTTCATTTATTACTTGAATCCAATGATCATCCTTGCATGCCTCATCTACACTCTTTCATTCAACTTGAGAAATAATACACAATTCTTCATGTACTCTATTTCTTGTAATAACTCCTTTGTCTTTTCTTCTAATAATCTAATCAGCAGGGTGATACTTTGTCAAATTCTTGTTCAGTGTAGATGTTTTTGTTACAAGTCATACTTTTTCTCTAGCTTAAGATCTTTTTTCTTATCTTTGTTCAACAATTTGAACTATTAGAATATATAGTCCACCAATATAACTGAGAGGGGGGTTGAATCAGTTATACAACTATTATCACAATTATCAACCTTATTAAATCTTAACCATATGAGTAGTATAATAGGAAACCACAACAATATACTCATGCACAATAACATCATTTTTGTTAACTATGGAAACCCTTGATTAGAGGGAAAAATTTGGTGGGGATGATACCCACAAGATGATGTACTAATATAAATATTCCTTGTTAGGGGATGGACCTTGTTAGGAGTCTATGAAAAACATTCAATACATATCAATCCCTGTTAGGAGACTTTGAATCTTTGTTAGGAGATACTTACCCTGTTAGGAGTTATGCCAGCCCTATTAAGATATGTAGAAGGCAGATAGACTGACTTTCCAAACAACTTCAGGGGCAAGATCAATGAACCTACTATCTAGATGATCTCTATATCATTCCTTGAAGAAAAATAGAATCGAATTTTATTGCTCTTTCCTCTTTCTTTGTCTAATCAACTAGACCTATGCTCTTTCTAATCTTAATACTAGATCACAAAATTCACATCCAATAATCTCTTGGATTGCTTTCTTTTATTCACTAAAAATTTTGCTCCTTTTCGCACTTCATAAATTACTTGACATTCAATACAATGATCAAACTTTTATAAACAAGGAAAAACATCTTTCCTTTATATCATATCTTTAAAGTAATTCCTTGAGTTGGCCTTGAGGCTTTCCTAATTAATTACAATAATATAATTAATTATTTTATAATTATAATAGCACTATCAGCTCATAGTCTATACAAATTCTCACACATATGACAATAGGGCTTGCACACTAGCTGATGTCACCATTAGGCTATCTTCTATCACTAACTAACTATACATATTTAGATTATATCTCTATGAGAAGATATAATGCCATCACTAAAAATTGCTTCTTAGGTAATTTGTCTTTATACTACTTACTATAAATCAAGCATTTCTTTTTTATGTCTTTGAATAACTTTACACACATTAAACCTTATCATCAAGACAAGATGTGTAATATGTCCTAACCTACACATCACTAGAATATTAAATCTCTTTCTATATGACCTTGATCTCTATCTGCTACTCTGCTAATCTTCACAGAATTACTAATATGTTGGCATTAATGACAAACATAATGATGAATGAAACATCTCAATACTACCACATGCTCACCAATTCTTAGGATATTTCCCCAAAGGAATACCATCAACATTCATGTTAACAATCTCCCACTTTGGCATTGATGACAATGTAGATTTAAAACATCTAGATTCCAATAATACCAAATAATACTTTGTTGTTGTTGTTACTTGTTCTCATCTTATCAAATCCTCTTCATCAATTAAATTTGAAATTCTCTAAAATACTTTTATATTCTACATCTTCTAGATAGGAATCATGAGTTGTTATTTAAGAAAACTCTTAGCTTCTTCTATTAGAAATAGATAATACTAAGAGGGGGTGAATCAATATATTACAAACTTTTTCCCACAATTAAATATTTTTAATTACTTTATAACTTGAATATGAAAGTAAACTAACAATGTTGAATAGTAAATATAACCATGCACGTAGAGAGCTCATAACACCATTATTTGTCAACTAGGGAAACCCTAGCTAAGGGAAAACCTCGGTGGTAATGATACCCACAAGATGATTCAATAAACAATAGGATCATGTTAAGGATATTGACCCTATTAGGAGTCTATGAAGTACACACAGTATCTCAAGTCATTTTCAAAGGACTAGGCCTTGTTAGAAGCCTCAACCCTATTAGGAGTTGCTACAATTTTGTTTGAAGTTGGTGGAACAATTACAATGTATAAAAGAAGAGCCCACTACCCTAACATGCAATTATTCAATTCATTCACAAGATAGGTATACATACAATACTTTCTTTGTTGTTGTAACTAGAAATTTCTCTAATCTTGCATCAGATTTTTCATCACATAAGGCTTGCAAATAGTTCTCAAAACATGTCACATGTCACATATAATCACACAACTTCCCCATTATCTATGCAAGATAAGATCTTTACTTATACCTTGCACAATCATAAAACTCGACATTGTTAGCCTTCATATCTTCACATGTTTGACATAATATAAAACAACTTATGGAAGAATATCCACAAAGTCAACTCAACATATCTTATTAATTATTTTTGTAACCAAAATAATTCCTAAAGCTGCACAACTTTGTTTACTGCCATGCTCTATTCTGCACTATTAAATGCCCGCACTATTAATCTTAGTATAGCTTGTTCCATAATGTTTTTACACACATACACAATGGTACACATCATCATAATGATGTCACAGGCCTTTCCTCAACTATGCATAAGCTAACTCTCTGTGCATTGTCTATACTCTTAAAATATGTACTTTGTGTTGTTGTAAATTGTCTAATACTTAAACTATTTTCTATCTCTAAATGCATAAATGAAATGTTAAATGTATGTTTCCATAAATGAAAATCATCAAGACATCTAACTGACCACATTGCCAACATCTTCCTCATTCATCAGAAATTTTCATACTACACATTCTCCCTCATAGAAATATTCCTTCTCTTTTACATGAATCTTTCTAAATCTCCCTATTAACTATCTCTCCCCCTTTGACATCAATGAAAAAGGTTTCATTATGTCAAATTACTGCTTCAAGTATTCAACTAGCTCAAGTGTCCAAAGACACTATTAAATACCAAATACCAAGAGTCCTCAATGACTCTACTCATCAAAGATATTCCCCCATATAGGAAGCATTAGTATTTAGTCCAGTCAAATAATAATGCTCTATACCACTAGACTGATGCAATCTCTCCATCATCTACTCAAAAGTAGGCAAGGGCATAACACCAAGCATACCTCTCAAGTACTCAAATGTATCTTTAGGTAAGTGATTTGTAAAGATATATGCAATCTAATATTTAGTACTCACATACTCCAATTTGATCTCCTTTTTAGCTACCTTCTCTCTCAATACATGATAATAGATATATGCTTAGTCTTAAAATGCAATATAGGATTCTTAGACATACTTAGTGTACTTGTGTTATTACAATATATGATAACAAGTTTTGAAAATTCTATCCTAATATTCTTCAGGATCTGCTTCATCCACATCACTTGATTACAATTATTTTCTATTGCTAGTATACTATGCCTGAACTATACTCTATGAAATACAATCTTGTTTCTTACTTAGCCAAGAAACCAATATTTCTCTAAGAAAGAATGCTCCACCACTGGTGCTCTTTATTCCATCCATGTTGTCTGCCTAATCTGCATCAGTATAAGCATAAAGAGTGAAATCACTTAGGTAGAAACAAGAAGTTAGGTCTCAATTCTATGGAAGTTCACATATTGAGATCATGCTCTTTTAGAAATGGGTACCCATATTAGGCTCAGGCACTCGATCCAAAATTTAAAAAATGGACACCAATTATTTTTAAAATTGGGTACCCATTTTTTAAAACATAAAAAAATTATATTTTTTAGAAATAGGTACCTGCTTTTGAAAAGTAAAAAATGGGTATCCATTTTGAAAAATTCATTTTCTTTTTGAGGGGGGTCTTATATGCTAATTTGAATTTTTCAAAATGGGTACCCATTTTTTGAATTTCAAATAACAGGTGCCCATTTCTTACAACATGGGGTGGGATTTTTTTCTCCTACCTTAGATTTTGGTTCTATATAGGCTTGGTGAGACCAAGCCTATGCCTTGGCCTCTCAAGGTTTGGCTAAGGCATTGAACAGACAAATTCACGCCTTGCCATAATTTTTAGAGGGTCTTCCCAATCAATTTTGTTATGAAACAAAAACACATTAGAGCTCTCATTGTCTTGATTTCAGAAATCTAAATTTTATAGTG